>JARQOC010000004.1:428487775-428518795 GCA_033576535.1 Allobates femoralis | reverse complement strand
GGGGATCCTGCTGCTGCTATCACAACATTCAGTGAAAACCAGATTCTCCCGGATTGCCCTGGTCCGGAGCAATCCGGGACCATAGAGCCCCATGTTATGCACCTGAGGGGTACAATCCGGGAGAATCCGGTTTTCAAAAAAATGCATGGGGCCCCGAGCTATTTTTATGTCCAGCCAGGTACAGCTAGGCAGCTCAGGGCTGGAATCCGCAGCGCAGGGAGGCCCAGGATTTCTGGGCACCTCCCGCTGCGAATGGCAGCCTGCAGCCGCCCCAGAAAATGGCGCCTTCATTGAAGCGCCATATTCTGGCGCTGAACCCAACTCTTCCAGGGCCCTAGTGCCAGGGCTCACTGGGTAATAAAGGGGTTAGGGCCAGCTTTGTATTATCAGCTAGCCCTAAGCCCGAAATTCATGGCGGTCACGCCAATAGTAGACATTACCGCCATGAATTTCTAGTGAATTTAAAAAAAAAACACAACACATAAAAAAAATATTTTTATTTGAAATAAAACAAAAGACACACTTAGACTCCATCTTTAATTATTAAAAAATACTCTTCCGTTCGCTGTAGTCCCAAAACGCAATTTCAGCATTGCTACATCACTCTGCATAGACACATATGTCTATGCAGAGTGATTGCAAGCTGAGAAATTAAAACAGTCAGGGTTCACCTCAGGTAATAGCTCAGGCCCAAGATTTCTGGGCACCCCCTGCTGCGAATGGCAGCCCGCAGCCGCCCCAAAAAATGGCGCCCCAAAAAATCCTCTTCTATCTGCTGTAGTCCAATCAAGGGTTCTTCTTTAGCTCTGCTACATCTCTGGTAGAGAACCTCCACCAGAGATGTAGCAGAGCTGTGCACCCTGGGAAAGTTCATGTGAGTTCATGCAGGCAAGCATGAACTCACATGAACCCTGCCAGCACTGCTACTTCAAATGAACAGCTGACCTGAGTCAGCTGTTCATTTGAAAATCCAGGCGGGAAGGTCAAAAATAGAAAACCGGATTGAAAACCAGATTGCCCCGGTCCGATGGGGAGGCTGCGGGGGGGAAACGGGGGATCATGCTGTCAGCAGTGGCTGACTGTCACTATTGTGCAGGAAGGTGCCGGTTCACTCACCATCCTCCGCGGCTGCCGTCTTCTTCTGTGTATTCTTTGCTTTGTGACAGCAGCCGCAAAGAACGGCGGCGGCCGCAAAGCACGGCCACTATCACAACATTCAGTGAAAACCGGATTCTCCCCGATTGCCCCGGTCCGTTGCAATCTGGGACCATAGAGTCCCTTGTTATGGGGTGCCGGATTGCAGCGGACCGGTACAATCCGGGAGAATCTGGTTTTGAAAACCGGATTCTCCCGGAGTGTACCTGTCAGGTGCAATCCGGTACCTCATAGCAAGGGGCTCTATGGTCCCAGATTGCAATGGACCGGGGCAATCGGGGAGAATCCGGTTTTCACTGAATGTTGTGATAATGGCCGTTCTTTGCGGCTGCTGTCGCAAAGCAAAGAATACACAGAAGAAGACGGCAGCCGCGGAGGATGGTGAGTGAACCGGCACCTTCCTGCACAATAGTGACAGTCAGCCACTGCTGACAGCATGATCCCCCGCTCCACCCCCCGCAGCCTCCCCACCCGACCCTAAGTTAGGATAGGGTGGGAAGGTGGTGGGGGGAGCAGAGGATCCTGCTGTCAGGCGGCAGGGAAGCTGTCAGTGGCTGTCAGTATTGTTTCAAAGCCAGCGGCTTTTTACCGCTGGCTTTTAAACAATGAAATGGGGAATGGCAGGTTTTTCCTCTGCTGCAAGACCTCTTTATAGGGTCCAGCAGCAGAGGAATTGCTTTTCCTTTAATTTACATTGGACTCGTTACTGTGCAAGTAATCGCTAGGATACTCGCAGAGTAACGAGTAGAGCGAGTACCGTACTATTCGCCGAGTAACGAATAGTAATGAGTATACTCGCTCATCCCTAATGTCAATTCTATCTGCATTTTTGCAGATTATTTTCATCATTGAAAGCAATGAAGAGTGAAAAACAGTCTTTGCTATGTTTTTGCTGAGAATTTGTGGCAAAAATGCAGCAAATACGGCAGCTTTTTGACTGCCAAAAGATCAGGTTTTTCTGTAGAAAAAAAATACAGTAAAAATGCCCTTTGTGAACATAGCTTAAGGGTCTGTGTGCATGTTGAGTTGTATTTGCTGAAATCAGGAAATTTTTCAAGCTTTGTGACATAGCTGCACCTAAAAAAATCAGGCAAAAATACTAATTTAGAATCTTGAAGTCTCATGTACACATTGCTTATTTTTAGTGATGAGTGAGTGTAAGAGTTAGTATTCGTTAGGCGCATGGATAGTATGGTATTCGCGATACTCGTTAGGTTAGGGTCAGGCTAGGGTCACACATAAGCCCTTGGTCCGTTTTTGCCTTCATTTTTGTCTTTTTGTTTTTTTCTAAGTCCAAAAACTGATAGAAAAACGGATTGGATGTAATAAACACCCTGTCCGTTTTTTTCTGGACCTAAAAACATTGCTATGTCCGTTTTTGAGCCAAAAACGTTGCTAGCAACGTTTTTGGCATCAGTTAAAAAATGCATGCGTTTTTTTAACATGGGGCCCTATGGGAAACGCATGCGTTAACGCATGGCACATATAGGCACCTGCGTTAACGCATGTGTTAACGCATATGCGTTTTTAATGAAAAAATGACTAAGTCCAAAAACGTTCAGGGGTGCAGGAGGCTCAAAAAGCACCCTATAAAAAATGGATTGGTGATGAAAATCACTTCCAAAAACGGATTTCTATGTGTGACCCCAGCCTCCCACATAAGCCCCTGGTCCGTTTTTGGCTTTAATTTTGTCATTTTTTTTTTCAAAGTCCAAAAACTGACAGAAAAACGGATTGGATGTAATAAACACCCTGTCCGTTTTTTTATGGACCTCAAAACATTGCTCTGTCCGTTTTTGAGCCAAAAACGTTGCTAGCAACGTTTTTGGCATCAGTTAAAAAACGCATGCGTTTTTTTTAACATGGGGACCTATGGGAAACGCATGCGTTAACGCATGGCACATATAGGCACCTGCGTTAACGCATGCGTTAACGCATATGCGTTTTTAATGAAAAAATGACTAAGTCCAAAAACGTTCAGGGGTGCAGGAGGCTCAAAAGCACCCTATAAAAAACGGATTGGTGATGAAAATCACTTCCAAAAACTGATTTCTATGTGTGACCCCAGCCTTACTCGGCGAGTATCGCTGGTGCTCATGAGTGATGTGTTATCGATCTGTCAAAAATTGTAACCCCGACACACTAAGCCTAGGGTCACACTTGCGTCATGACACTAGCCCGACGCAAGTGCTAAACACTTAGAAATTTCAGCTGCAGTGCATAGCGTCAACGCTATGTGCTGCCAGGAAATGGAGCCCTATAGAAACCCAATGTTTACCTTGCCAACTGGTCACATACAAAGCTCCAGGAAGCGCGCTTTAGCTGAGCACACAGAAAACCCTGTCTGCAGCGTTTTCCTGTGCACTCAGCTAAATTCTAAGTATTTAGCTCTTGCATCAGGCTAGGGTCATGACATAATTGTGACCCTATCCTAACAGGAAAGAGAAGTCAAAAAACATTTTGTTTCTTTTCAGATTTTTATTATGGTGCCACACATGAAAACATTCCACAAGTTCGATGTTTCGGCTCTAAAACATGAGCCTTTGTCAGGGAGATGCACTTGTAGGTAATGGTTGAAGTAAATAGATAGGGACTTGTAGAGACGCCTGTGGTAAACAGGTCCCATAGTTTCTTATGCTGTATCGGGCTGGCTTGTGGCTCCCACCCTTGTGTCCTAGTCAAGTGAAAAAATGTTAGTGTGCCGGGATTAGAATTTTTGACATTTTTATACCTGTTACCCCAGAGCACCTGTCAGTGGTTGAGCCTGAGGATATCCCTGATCCTTTTCGATCTGACACAATTTGACAGCTCCCTTCAGTGAACAATAGGAGCTGGTACCTCAGTGAAAGCCTCTTGAATGTTAGGGTCTCTCTGGGGGGCACAGCAAGGTGTTGTATGCAGTAGAAATGCAAAAAAAGCCCACCCTGCCACCCTGTCCTGGAAATGCTTGGTTTATGGCCGGATGTGTGTGGATGGAGCCTATCATTAATTGACTAACATTCGACCCACTATTCGGACAAATATGCGAATATTAAAAACTACTTGTTACAAGTGTAGCGAGTGCGAATATTTTGCTTCTCGATCATCACTACTTATTTTCTAGTTGCAAATTTGGTGCAGATTTAAATGTACAGCATGTCTTTCAAGTGTTTTTACAAAGTGTTTACACCCATCTAATGACTGCGGAAAATGTGCATCAAAACTCATAAAAAAACACAAGAAATGTGGTCTAAACGTGCATTTTTTACACTATGTTTTCATGCCAAGAGATGAAGAAATCCTGCACCAAAGGCATAACGTGCTCCTACCCTTCTTCTCTACTATTCCGTTTAAATTCATTCAAGTTAGTCATTTTAAAAAAAAATAAAAATAAACACTGCATCTAGAAACCACCCAGGAAGATTTCAGACTTTCTGACTCTCTTTTCAGACTACTTTATGGACTCATTGTACATAATTTTAGAAGCGTTTAATGAAGTTTCACCCTCTACAATCACAAAACTTCCTCTCATAGCTCCAGCTTTATAAATCATTTGCACAGATATTTGTGAATGTCATTAGCAGCTCTTTTATATAAGCCAACTATAGCATATCAGTTAATTTTTCCGAAGCTGTTCCATCATCAGCTTCATGTGCCTTCTTAATTGCACAATATCTAGTCACGGCGCAGCTTTGCAAAGCAAGAAACTGTTTGATATAATCACTTCTCAGAACTTCTTCAGAAATGTTTTAGCTACACTCTGAGCTTCATTAGAACGTGATAAAGTCTTCATCGTTTCCTGGAGGTTCTATGATAATCACTTATAGGGCCCTAGTAGGGACCCTAACATGTCAACTACGTACCCTACTTTGATCATCTGATTGCAAGCTCTTTGCAATGACTATTGATTGTGTTTGCTACTTTGCTTTTAATAGCACAACATTCGCCTCTAACTGCTATATAAAAATCAATTATTTTTATTATGTTATTAATGGAACTTGTAATGAAGCAAGGAAATGAGTCAGAGGAGGAAGGTAACTATATTTAACCCTCCGTGCTACAAAAAGACCCACAATGCAGAGCAGAAACTATGGCATTAAAGCGGACACCTTCCTCGCAGAGAATAATAAACTAGAAGAAAGCCTTTTTATGGCACCATTGGGATAATCGGGTGTTCTACTCTTTCTATATTGTTCTAACAACCTTGAACATATTAACTTCATTTCATCCTTTGCATTTTTTAATTGTTTAATCAATTGTTCAAAGTGGTTGGGATAAATCTGCCATAGTCTATTAACCCATGTACAGCCTGGGGGGGTGCGCAAACATCAATGGCTAAAATGTACAGAAACAAGATTATAACATTTTCACCAGCTGATTTGTAGGTAATGAACAACATTTTGAGTAGAAATCAAGGAACGTCTCATTACCGTCAATATTTTGTTCTTTGGATAACGATGACAATAGTTCTTGTTACTCTGATAAGATTTTACAGCCTCCAAATTACATGATTATATGTATCCAATGCTTTCCACACAACCCACGGGTAAGAAAAAACTGCATTTATCATTAAAAATACAAATGGAAAGATGTTATCAAAGAATAGATCTACTGCTGGAAGATGGCTTTTAGGTAAATGTTACTTGTTTTAAACGCTCTTGTGTATATTCATCTACCTGCCACACATGAAAGCCATATTGCCCTATTTACTGAAACCTACAAAACTAGGACAATAGTCATAAAACAGCAGCATTGTCATTGCAGACTTTAAGTGCGATGGACAACAGCTGTGATTTCTCCACTATAAGAAACATACTACAGCTCTTCGGAAGACTTGTCACAGTTTGCAGCATGATTAAGGACTGTAAAGAATTTAGTGGTTTTGTGAAATATTTGTCCTATATAACATATAGCTATGGACTGAATGTTTAGAGTTTATACAATTTTTTTTTAGATTTTACTGATATACCAGCAGCCTCAGTGTAGGCTGAGTAAACCTTTTCCTAATACTGCTAAAGTGTACTGGGTATTATGCTAGTAACTACAAATAAGGTATTACCTGATGGTACACTAAGTAGGGACGTGGGATTAGTGGGGCTCACCTGATCAGGTCAAGCACACAAACGGCTGCTGCACTGATTCACCGATGAACAACGATACCAAAAATAAAGTAAGGATCCACTACGTTCGCTGCTGGACAATGACACCGAACGGTGTTTTTTGTTTCCCATGACACTTTATTAAGCCTACGCATTTTGTGGCCCTTTCCCTCAAGGCATAAAACGTCATTGTCCGGCAGCGTCCAAACGTATAAAGACCAGCACTCACTTTCGTGATCTTTTGCGGTGCAATTGAAAAGGATCAGATGACCCACAATGCAGAGTAAAGTCAAATTAATGCATTCGCACAGTTTCTTAGTTGCTTAAAGTGAATTTATTTCAAACGAGGTGAAGATGGTGACTTAGCAGGTTAACGTTTTGGTCCACTACAGGCCTTTATCACAACATCACTGCCGTTGCTTGCTTATAAGGAAGTATTCGATTAAGTTTTAACAGGAATATGGAGTAAGGTATATCAATATGTCCTGGGTCACAGCTGTATAGTTTCAAAGGATGCTATGTCCAGGCTGGACTTTGTGTAACATTGGTTTGGTCCCAGGAAATTCTGGTATCCAGTGGGAGTTTCTATAGCAAACCCTTTGGCAGAGCTCAGGATAAATGTCTCTGGTTCTACCTATTATTCCATGGGTTAGAACCTTGGTACAGTCCCTTATAAGTTTCTTATAAGCCCTCTTATGAGGTGGGGGTAAGATAATATTGTTCAGAGGAGGTCTTTGTAAGTGCCAGCTCAATCTGTGCCTAGGCAGTGAATGACCGGCAGCGCACATGGTGGATCCTCCTTACTTTATTCTTTGATATACAGTGACTGCTACCTCTGAGCTCTGTGCAGAAAAAGAATAAAGAGGTTATCCATAACTAGAGAATCCCTTATTAACTACCACAGAGTAATGCACAAAATAAAAAAAATGTCCTGGACTAGCGTCACTCCTCAGCTCTAGGTCCCCCAGCTGAACTACACACAATGTCTGGGACTATTGCAATCAATTAGTTCACTTTTCTGATTGCAGCAGTCATCAGTAACCCTGATGGAGACAAAGGACTGAGAGGAGCAGGCGTTAGGTACTAGAAATTTTTTTTTTACTTTGTGTAGAACAGTGTTTACCTATTAACAACATTTCTCCCCTATTCTGTGGATGAATTATCTTTGGTGTCACACCAATTGGACCCCCACTTTAAAATGCTAGCTACAGTGCCTTGTGAAAGTTGTTTGGCCCCCTTGAACTTTTCAACCTTTTGCCTGATTTCAGGCTTCAAACAAAGATGTAAATTCTAATTTTTTTGTGAAGAATCGTCAAGTGGAACAAAATTTATTGCACATTTTAAACTTTTTTAACAAATAAAAAACAGAAAAGTGGGGTGTGCAATATTATTAGGCCCCGTTGAGTTAATTCTTTGTAGTGCCCCTTTTGCTGCGATTACAGCTGCAAGTCGCTTGAGGTATGTTCTCTATCAGTTTTGCACATCGAGAGACTATAATTCTTGCCCATTCTTCCTTGCAAAACAGCTTGAGCTCAGTGAGGTTGGATGGAGAGCATTTGTGAACAGCAGTTTTCAGCTCTTTCCACAGATTCTCGATTGGATTCAGGTCTGGACTTTGACTTGACCATTCTAACACCTGGATACATTCCATTGTAAATTTTGCTTTATGTTTGGGATCATTGTCATTTCGGAAGATAAATCTCCGTCCCAGTCCAGAACAGGGGCTTATAGAGAGGACAGCAAGACGGCATGGTCCGGCGAGAGAAGGAACTCTTGGACTTTACAAAGACCGGGAGGTTCTTGGAGCATCCAAGTATGGCCCACATCATGACTAGGGGTGTTAAGCTGCCATTAATGGGAATTTATGTGACACTTTTCCAGGGAACGCTTGTTACGCTCAGCCCATGTCATCCTCTTTCCCGACTGGTGAATGCTGTGCTGCATTAGGGCTGGAAATGTGGGGGAATAGGAGGATCCTATTACCCCAGCTGAAAGAGGAATAAGCATATGTGGTACAGGAACAAGTGTCTTGGACTTGTGGGCCACCTAAGCAACCATAAACCAGCACCTGCAGCCAGTCTGGGCATGGAGCATGGAGGTTGTGGGGCTCCGAGACACTGGAGCCTCAGTCAAATGGATCAAAGACAACCTAGTACCGTCCAATGTATTATTCGCAGCAGCAGTATGTTAGGCTGGCTTCACATTTGCGTTTGTGTCTGCATGCTGATGGCATGCAGACACAAACGCAGTGAAAGCAGGGTCATTTTTCTGTGTCCGCAGTGGAGAATGTCCGCCTGCGGACACATCACAATGGAGCCGGGCAGCCAATCAGCGGTGTCCGGGGGCAGGCCGGAGGTGGAGATCAGCGACGGAGATCTCCTCCTCCCAGCCGCCGGTAAGCTCCAGGACGTGTCAGCGGGGTTAAACAGCTGATCTGACAGCAGTTTGAATCTCCCGCGCCGACACCGAGTGGAGATGTTGGCGCGGGAAGATTCAAACAGCTGTCACATCAGCTGTTTCTCCCTGCCGACACCACTTGGAGATTACCGGCGGCGGGGAGGAGGAGATCATCAGAGGCTCCAGCTGATCTCCCGGTGGCCGTCGGTGATCTCCTGTGACATCACCGGCGGCCACCGAGAGAGATTTCAATGAGATCAGCAGCATTCTCCTGCGGTGTCATGCAGAAGACACTTCGGATCCATTGAGATCAATGCATTTTTTGTGTGCTTGCGAATAGAACAAGCGCCGCGAAAGCACAAAAAAATGCTGCATGCTGCATCTGGAGTGCGGTCGGAGGACGCATAAATTATGCGCATCCGAACGCAAATGCGGCCAAACGCAGCCATACGCAGGCACATGCGTTCCCATGTTAAACATAGGAACGCATTTGCGCAAGTGTTTGGCTGCATTTGGTACGCTGCGTTCCATACGCAAATGTGAAGGCAGCCTTAGTCAATTTAGCAGGAGGAGAATCTCTGAATATTTGGACAGCCTGACTACATTTTAACTGGGCACACAGTCATAGGATGGTGGATGTAGAAGTTTTGTGGCACCTACCCGTAGAAGTATTGCTGGTAAACAAGCTAGGAGCAGTGTTCATTTTTCCACTGTATTAGCCGAGAGGGATCAGAGCGGTCTCAGCATGCCAACTACACTCCCGCCAGTGGTAATGCATAAAATACAATGCCTGTTACCCTGATTAAACTTGACCATGGGGAGGTAAATAACATCAGGGCGAAAGTATGGGAAGATCCATCGTCAGGGAGATTGAGAAGTGAATCACCCAAAGAAGGGTCTGTGGAAGATGGAGTCTGCATTATATGGGAAGGGGATTGATGTATCAGTGGACCCGAGACACAGCGGGGCAGGATAACAAGAGGTTGGCAGTGCTGGAGAAATACGAATGAGAGATCCTATCCTTGGCCCACAAAGGTCAATTAGGGGCACACTTAGGAGTGAAGACCCAATGCGGGGTTATGATCAGGTTCTTCTGGTTCAAGGAGACCCTTGCAATCAAAAAATTTGTAAGCTACTGTGACACCTGCCAATGGCTGGGAGGCACCCTGTGTAGAGCCCCTTTACAATGGGTGGGGGAGGATTTGATAGACCTTTTTCCCTCATCCAGTCACTCAGGGAAGTGATACACATTAGCAGTTGTGGATTTTACCACCAGACATCCTGATGCAGTAGTTCTCTGAGGAATAAATTTAATAAGGGTGGCTCATGCATTAGTCAAGATATTTAGCTGGGTAGATTTCCCCAAAGAGATGATGTCTAATCAGGTAATGCAATTCACAGGGTAGGTATTGTGTGCCCTGTGGAACAGGTCTGGGATCAGACCAGTGTTCATCTCCACAAACCACCCACAGACGAATGGACTCTGCGAGTGGTTCAATAGGACCGTAGAATGGTTGATGTGTGCCTACTTAGAGGTGAAGGGGGACTGGGAAGAAGCTATGTCATAGCTTCTGTTCCCTCCCAAGAGGTAGGGCAGGCTTCTACTGTATTTTCCCAATTCAAACTATTATACGGCTGGCAGCCTCAGGGCCCGCTGGACTTGGTGCGAGAACACTAAGAAGACCGATTCGATTCTGGAGGGGTATCAGTGTTCTGCTACGTCAGGCAATTGTGAGAGAGGATATAACACCTTGGGCAGCTTGCATGGGTACACTTGGGGAGGGCCAAAGGGCAACAGAAAACCTACTATGATAGAGGCACCTATCCCCAAGAGTTCAACTTGGGCCAGCAAGTGATGGTACTAATTCCCATCCACCATGATATGTCGCAGGTAGTGATGGGCGAGTCCTAAATTACTCGGAATCGCTTGACTCTAGCGAGTCCGAGCCCGGGACTCGCTATTCGTTGCGAGTCTAGCGAGTCCAATGTTAATGAATGGGGAAGCGAGTAATAGCGAGTAATGTGCGATTTACAAATCGCAGATGTGTCTCGGAAGCTTCAGGCTCTATCTGCTAGGACTCGTTACTCTGCGAGTTTCCCAGCGTTTACTCGCACAGTAACGAGTCCAATGCAAATCAATGGCAATCCTAGTTTTGTCAGAGACTCTGACAAAACTAGGATTGCCATTGACTTGCATTGGACTCGTTACTGTGCAAGTAATCGCAGGGAAACTCGCACAGTAAGGAGTCCAGCTGTCTGCTCTGTGTCGGGCTGCAGGCTGCCGCAGCTCCAGGGTCCTAGGATTTTTTTAATTAAAGATGGAGTCCCTAATGGCTTTTTTTTTTATTTCTAATAAAAAATGTTCTCTGTGTTGTGTTTTTTTTAACCCTTTATTGGAGATTCTTAGTGGCCGGGTCAAACCTGGTCTGACATTAAGAATCTCGGCTTAATACTAGCTTGTATAACAAAGCTGGTATTAACCCCTTTATTACCCAGCGTGCCACCGCCACCAGGGCCGCTGGAAGAGCGGGGTTCAGCGCCAGAGGATGGCGCTTCAATGAACGCGCCATCTTCTGGGGCGCTGCGGGCTGCAATTTGCAGCGGGGGGTGCCCAGAAAGCTTGGGCCTCCCTGCGCTGCGGATTCCAGCCCCCAGCTGCTTAGCTGTACCTGGCTAGACATAGAAATTGCGCAGAGCCCCACGCATTTTTTTTTTATTATTTCATGAAATTCATGAAATAATAAAAAAAAGGGCTCGGCTATATTCTTGTGTCCGGCCAGGTACAAATAGGCACCTGGGGGTTGGGGGCAGCCCGTCGCTGCCTGCTGGATCCGGCTGGTTCCAGAAATACGGCGAAGCCCACGTAATTTTTTTTCTGAAAAATCAATAAAACAATCCTAAAAAAGGGACTGCATCTTTATTAACCCCTCGCCTATGGTCCAGGGGTTAATAAAGATGCAGTCCCTTTTATTTACATTGTTTTATGGATTTGTCAGAAAAAAATTTGACGTGGGCTTCGCCGTATTTCTGGAACCAGCCGGATCCAGCAGGCAGCGACGGCTGCCCCAACCCCCAGGTGCCTAATTGTACCTGGCCAGACACAAGAATATATGGGAGCCCTTTTTTTTATTATTTCATGAAATAATAAAAAAAAAATGCGTGGGGCTCCGCGCAATTTCTATGTCTAGCCAGGTACAGCTAAGCAGCTGGGGGCTGGAATCCACAGCGCAGGGATGCCCAAGCTTTCTGGGCACACCCCGCTGCAAATTGCAGCCCGCAGCCGCCCCAGAAGATGGCGCGTTCATTGAAGCGCCATCCTCTGGCGCTGAACCCCGCTCTTCCAGCGGCCCTGGTGGCGGTGGCACGCTGGGTAATAAAGGGGTTAATACCAGCTTTGTTATACAAGCTGGTATTAAGCCCGAGATTCTTAATGTCAGGCCACGTTTGACCCGGCCACTAAGAATCTCCAATAAAGGGTTAAAAAAACACAACATAGAGAAAATTTTTTATTAGAAATAAAAAAAAAAGCCATTAGGGACTCCATCTTTAATTAAAAAAATCCTCTTCCGTCCGACGTAGTCCAAAACGCGATGTCCTCTCTGCTACATCCCTGTGCAAAGATATAGATGTCTATGCACAGGGAATGAGCAGACTGACAACAATCTCAGCTCTGCTACATCATCTCTGTGAGCAGGCGGCTCTAGGACCCTGGAGCTGCGGCAGCCTGCACAGAGCAGACAGCTGGACTCGGCTCGCAAAGTAACAGCAGTTACTTTACGAGTTTCCCTGCGATTACTTGCACAGTAATCAGACCAATGCAAGTCAATGGCAATCCTAGTTTTGTCAGAGTCTCTGACAAAACTAGGATTGATATTGATTTGCATTGGACTCGTTGCTGTGCGAGTAATCGCTGGGAAACTCGCAGAGTACCGAGTCCTGCGAGTCCCTTACTACTCGCCGAGTAACGAGTCCTAGCGAGTAGACTCGCCCATCCCTACCCTCCACACAATGTAATGGCCTCCACACGTCTATCCATACACTACAATTAGCCCACATAGCCCTCCACAAAATTTCATCAAACCCATATACAATTCATGACTCCATAGCTCCCCACACTTTTTGATGGCTTCACAATCACTGTTAAAAAAATGTTCTCTTTATCCTGTTCTGTGGTTGCTCCCATCTCTGCAACATGTGTTCTGAAGCTCCGCACAGAGGCACAATGTAGAGATGTTGTGCTGAGATGTCATAGCTGAGATACACAGGGAGAATGATAGGACAGTTAGCCATCAACTCCAGGATGCAAATACCCTTCAACAGAGGAGAGATCTTAGTGCAGATATCGGCACCGGGCCCTTGAAACTCACTGGCCACAATGACTGCTATTAGCAATACGCCATTGACCCTATCATTTGCAGAGCACATATTAAAGGAAACAGAGACAGGAGCTTTTACAATAGTCTTTCTCTCACCATATTCATGCCCTCATCCACTGTCTATTACTCATTTTGTAAGTCAACAATGTCAATAACCGTTATAGACAATGTGTAGAAATATCAGTCTCTGCAACACAAGAACTACGTTTATTCCAATGCTTCTTTGTTATAGATTAGTGTTCCCTCTGTGCCACTTCTATTTCATTCATAGTGCCTTGGAGAAGAGAAGCACAGAGCAGAAACATGTTCTCTATTGTAATTACTTACTTTTTTGTAATTCTGGTCAATTCTGACAAAAAAAAAACCCTCACCTAGACAAACTCATTTTGTGACCGGGCCAAACTAATTATGATTTCTGATGAAAGGCACGCTTACCAAAGAGTCAGGAAGATGCATTATGTATTGTTTTCTTTCTGAACTGATGATTGCAGTGATTACAGAGACCAAGTCTTGTTCCAAGAAACAAAATGTGCACTTGGTATATAAAACCCAAAATGGGTTTATTTTGAAATAAATGAATTTGCATTCTGGTTCTACCATGTATGTTTAATTATTAGGGAATGTGTATTTTTGAAGATTCATTTTCTTATTTTATTTTTTATTATTGAGTCACTAAAATACTCTCGATAAATCCAAAAGGTCGGTAAACCTGAAACCTGAATATTAAAGAAAGTAAAAGTCAGGTTTTGTCTTTCTTAGGCCCCCTTCACATGTTCGCTTGAAAAAATGCATGTGTTGCGCGATTTTTGTACACAGAAAGAATAAAAGATGGCGGCCACTAGCGCGACACAGTGGACTCCCGTCGCAGCCTCCTGTTACTAACCCCCACCACAAGCCGCCCACTGACACCAGGGATCGGGGGCTGCCGGGGTCGGTGCTACCAGGTTGGAGGGAGTGAGCATCGTGCGGCTCCTCCACACTCTCCTGCCTCCTATGACTGCACAGTCTGTCACAGACTGTGTGGCCATACGATGATCCCGGGTGTCCGCCTCCTGTCAGTGCAGCTGGGTGACAGCAGCACATGACATCCGGGATTATCCTGCACACCGCCGCCTCTGTGCCCACCTCCTCCACACCTACTCTGCAGGACAGCCAGCATGAGGGCCAGCACTGGGACAGCCAGGGGACAAAGAGGTGAGAGCCCGTGTGTGTGTGTGTGCATGTATGTGGGTGTGAGTCTGTGTGTGGGTGTGAGTCTGTGTGTGGGTGTGAGTCTGTGTGTGTGTGACTATGTGTGGGTGTGTCTGTTCCGTCCTCCCCCTGCCTGTGCCGCTTTGTCCTCCGCCCTCCTCCCCCCCCCGCTGCTTCGTCCTCCGTCCTCCCCCCCAGTGCCACTTTGTCCTCCTCCCCAGCCACTCTGTGCTCCATCCTCCCCCTGCCTGTGCCACTCAGTCCTCCCCCTGCCTTTGCCACTTCATCCTCCATCCTCCCCCTGCCTGTCCCACTCCATCCTCCTTCACCCAACCACTTCCTCCTCCTTCCTTTGTTTTCTTTCCCTCCGCCACTCCATCCTCTGTCCTCCCCTGCTTGTGCTGATTCATCCTCCCCCACCCCGCCGCTTCGTCCTCTGTCCTCCTCCCCCCACAGCTCTGTGCTCCATCCTCCCCCTGCCTGTGCCGCTCCGTCCTTCCCCCACCCCACCGCTTCCTCCTCCTTCCTTTGTCTTCCTCCCCTCCGCCACTCCATCCTCCGTCTTTCCCCTGCCTGTGTGCTCCGTACTCTCTCCACCCTGCCGCTTCATCCTCTGTCCTCCCCCTGCCTGTGCCGCTTCGTCCTCCCCCACCTCACCACTTCCTCCTACTTATTTTGTCCTCCCCTCCGCCACTCCATCCTCCCTGTGCCTGTCTGCTCTGTCCTCCCCCACCCCTCCGCTTTCTCCTCCTTCCTTTGTCCTCCTCCCCTCTGCCACTCCATTCTCCGTCCTCCCTGTGCCTGTGCTGCTCCGGCCTCCCGCACCCGTCGCTTCATCCTTACATGCAATGACAGTTCAAAGCCATGACAGGTATAGCCGCCATTGGTCATTAAGGAGTTAAGAAATTGCATGAATCATTGTTGAACCGCATGGATGCAGTCCTTCAAGCTCATAGAAGTCACACAAAATATTAAATATGACGAACAGCACCACAACTTCATTCACCAATGTTATGCAACATATATTTGTATTTTAAGTTAAATAATTGTTTGACTATCACATTACTTTCTGTGGACAACAAAACTTTTGTCTTGCCAAAATCTGACCATTCTGTGTTCATTAAATGATCAATATTTCAGCATTGATGCCAATTTATTTTCTTAACCTAAACCACATTTCGGAGGGTTTCAGCTTTCAAAAGAGTCATTTATAAACCAATGGATGAATTTAACATCAGGTTATAAGCTTTTATTTACATAACATGGATAAGTGACATAACTTCTGTCAGGGACTGTATATATACAAAAAATAGAACTAGCACAGGAGAACAAGAAAAACCTACCGTATATTTAAAAAGTGCAAGGTCAAGGAAAACCAAGAGTAAAATAAATGAAATATACATTGAATCAAGCGTTAAAAGAGAACATATATACATACACACAATGGTAGAGACACAGGAATACAAAACTGGTGAGCAAACAGTTACGGTAAATAAAGTATACAAAAATCAGCAAAATATGTCAATTTTACAAATAGATACTTCACAAATACATAAGAAATAGCAGACTTAGCATGGTTAAATGTAACGATACAGTATCCTTAAGTAAAGTACAAAAAAGTGCATGAGATTTATATTAGTTGGAAATGCTGAAATAATTCTCAAGTGGTGAAAAAGAGATAGTTAATCATCATAGTAAATGTAAAACAATAGAGGTAAAGTGCACTGTGGCATATTCCTATAGACTCACCGGTCAGGAACATTGCACCTGATGCGTGTTTCGCATGTAACTTTGTAAAGTTAGGGTACCTTTACACGCCGCTACTGGCGGGTGGCTACAACCGGATACATGCGAGAAATGTATCTTGCACCAGCAATTCACCCCGTGGTAGCGGCGTGTGAAGACGGTTGTAGCCACCCGCCAGTAGCGGCACCTGTTTCCGAGCACTGCCCTGAAACAGGTGGCTACCCAGGCGATTGTAGCGACCTGTATCGGCATGTAAAGAAGCAACAGAAGGGATGTCTGGACACCAGCCTATATACCTGGCATGTAGCTGGGGCGTGACACAGGCTCCGGGTTACCGCGCCCCATCCGCGATCATTGGAGGAAGCTCCTGCATTACGATTGGTAGTCGCTGCATAGGGAGGCATATTTAAGGAGCTGACCAGTCACACTACACAATTGCTCGAGCGTCATGTATTAAACAGCCTCCTGCGATGCCTGCCCAATCATGATGTTCTTGCTTTGTCCTATCAGCGTACGGACGTCTCATAATCCACAATTGTGGCAGCCTATGTGCTGTCCCTGCTGCACCAGGGCCGCCCATATTAGCTTGTTGTAGCGGTGTGTAAATGAGGTAAGGTGCTCGGCAGAAGGTAACTTGAGACACCCGGCGGTGTATCTAGAGATAGATGTAACCTACTGTAGCGCACCATGTTGCGGCATGTAAAGGTGGTGCGATTACCGTTTGAAATCCGTTTGTGCGTGCTCGTGCACGTGAAGTAGCTGGTTGTAGCCACCCGCCAGTAGCAGCGTGTAAAGGTACCCTTACATGATGAAGCTACAAGCAAAACGCATGTTAGGTGTAGTTTATATAATTTATATACAACAATCTTACATAACATTCCTATCACTATATATTACCCATACAACACATACTTTATCAATATACATCACATAACACATTTCCGTATTTTATGGACTATAAGATCCACCAGACCACAAGACATATCTAGGTTTTAGAAAAAAAAAATAGAAAACAAATTTGAAGCAAAAATTGTGGTCACGACACACTGTTAAGAAGGTAATCTGCTATAATGCTGTTATGGAGATAACATCCCATAATTCAGTACTAATGTCCCTCATCCTGGGCCTCTTCAAGGTATATATTTTCTTCATTCTGGTGTATATGTCCTCTATCCTTGTCCTATCCCAGTATATATGTCCCCATTGTGGTGCATATGGATCTAATCCTGGACTCATCCTTGTACATATCACCCTCATTCTGTGCCCATCATGATATACAAGTTCCCATCATGGTATATAAAGCCCCATCCTGGTACATGTGACTTACATCCTGGGCCCATCCTGGTATACATTTCCCTCTTTCTAGTATATATGGCCCTATCCTGGTATCATCATAGTCATCATCCTGGGCCCCTCCTAAAATATATGGCCCCATCCTTGTACATATGCGCTCATCCTTTGCCCATCCTGGTATATAAGGCCCCATCTTGATACATATGGCCCTCATCCTGGGTCAATCCTGGTACATATGGTCCCATCATGGACCTATAGTGCTTTATATTGCTCCCATCACGCTGAAGACATAAAAAAATTATTCTGCTCACCTTCACTCTACTACCCTGTGGTACTGTGTTCTCCTCCGCTGCTGGCAACTAACTTGAGCATGTAAGAAGGGCAGCCCACTGACATCAGCTGCCAGCATGTTCATTGCTCCACGCCTGGAATTATGGGCATGAGAAGCAGAAAATATGCATTGTTCTTCTGAGGTCTGACTATGCTCAACTATGACTATGCTCAACTATGAGTATGCTTTGTTACACTGGGGCGACAAAGGCACATAAAGTGATCTCTGGTGACATATTGAAGACAGTCTGTAGAATCTTAAGTTCGCCAGCAGTCGTGCATGTGTGGTCAGCTCTTGAAGTCTAAGACTAGACTATTTTTGAGAGAGAGCTGAGAATTCTACAGACTTAATAAAATGGTCATAGAGATCGTAGTCTGTGAAAGCGCTGCCCCAAGCCATTTTGTTGAAGACAGACTGCAAGAGCACATGTGCATTGTCACTTATCCCCATGCCCATTATCTCACCCACCTCTCGGCACCAGCTTCAGTGCACAGAGGTGGGTGTGAGATTGCAGATGTGGAGAGCAGTAAATAAATATTTCCTTACACAGCGAATGTACATGTTCTCCCCTGGCTCCTGACTCCTCCGACCCCTCTCCTTCCTATTGTCTTCCTACTCCTCCAGAAACATCCAGGTATCTCAAGACTATAGGAAGTACACTCCACATTCCTCCAGCATTCCTGGAAAAAATAGTGTGTCTTATAATCCAAAAAATACAGTGTATACAAAGATGCATGACATAATTTACATTACAATACATAGGTGCAGTATGTGCATCTTGGGAGGAATGTGAATAGCAGTCCAACTCCTTACATGTGCATAATTATTGGGCAGCTATTAGTGTGCAGAATTACTATGCAACCAAATGTAAAAAAAATTGTCTCATCTCAAATGTTTATGTCCATATGTGAAAAAGCTTGTGAAAGCAACTCAAAATACAAGAATACATTTGCAACATAAAAAAAAAAAAAAAATGTGTGTGTACATATATATATATATATATATATATATATATATATATATTATATATCTACTCTATAATTGCGTAGGCATTTTCATGTCGGACTCCGAAATCGCCGTGGCTTTGCACTCTGTGACGTCACCACGAGCAAGCAGAGTCGTTAGCCTGCGCGAGCAATGGCCGCGAGGCCATTGCGAGTCGCTGGCTGAGTGCGAGCAATGGCCGCTAAGCGGCCATTGCGAGTCGCTGGCCGAAAATTGAACCAGAGGCTCGGCCACAAAGTTAGCGATTTACCGCTCAGGTAGCGAGTCGCTGCTTGAGCGGTAAATCGCTAACTTTGTGGCCGTGCCTCTGGTTCGATTTTCGGCCACAAAGTTTGCGATTTCACGCTCACCCCCCAATAAGTATTACACACCCCCCAATAAGTATTCAACCCCCCCCAAAAAGTATTCAACCCCCCCCAAAAAGTATTCAACCCCCCCAAAAAGTATTCAACCCCCCAAAAAGTATTCACACACCCCCAAAAAGTATTCACACCCCTAAAAAGTATTCACAACCCCAAAAAGTATTCACACCCCACCAAAAAGTATCAACCCCCCAAAAAAGTATTCAAACCCCCCAAAAAAGTATTCAACCCCCCAAAAAGTATTCAACCCCCCCAAAAAGTATTCAACCCCCCCAAAAAGTATTCAACCCCCCCAAAAAGTATTCACACACCACCAAAAAGTATTCAACCCCCACCAAAAAGTATGCAAACCCCCCAAAAAAGTATTCAACCCCCCAAAAAAGTATTCAACCCCCCAAAAAGTATTCAACCCCCCAAAAAGTATTCAACCCCCCCAAAAAGTATTCAACCCCCCAAAAAGTATTCACACACCCCAAAAGTATTCAACCCCCACCAAAAAGTATTCAAACCCCCCAAAAAAGTATTCAACCCCCCAAAAAAGTATTCAACCCCCCCAAAAAAGTATTCACAACCCCCCAAAAAGTATTCAACCCCCCCAAAAAGTATTCACACCCCCCCAAAAAGTATTCAACCCCCCAAAAAAAGTATTCACAACCCCCCAAAAAGTATCAACCCCCCAAAAAGTATTCACAACCCCCAAAAAGTATTCACACCCCCCAAAAAGTATTCAACCCCCCAAAAAGTATGTCAACCCCCCAAAAAGTATTCAACCCCCAAAAAAGTATTCAACCCCCCAAAAAGTATTCAACCCCCCAAAAATTATTCAACCCCAAAAAGTATTCAACCCCCCAAAAAGTATTCAACCCCCAAAAAAGTATTCAACCCCCCAAAAAGTATTCAACCCCCCCCAAAAAGTATTCACACACCCCCAAAAAGTATTCAACCCCCCAAAAAGTATTCACAACACCCCCAAAAAGTATTCAACCCCCCCAAAAAAGTATTCAACCCCCAAAAAGTATTCAACCCCCCAAAAAGTATTCACACACCCCCCAAAAAGTATTCAACCCCCCCAAAAAGTATTCAACCCCCCAAAAAGTATTCAACCCCCCCCAAAAAGTATTCACACACCCCCAAAAAGTATCAACCCCCAAAAAAGTCCTCACACAACACCCCCAAAAAATACTCAAACCCCCCAAAAAAGTACTCACACCAGCTATAACTACTATAATCAAATTAATGCACGTTCTAGAATCCCGATGCATTTGCATCGGGCTCACAGCTAGTATATATATATATAATATATTATAATATATATATATATATATATATATATATATTATATATACACAGTACAGACCAAAAGTTTGGACAAACCTTCTTATTCAAATGGTGGGTTTACACGCCGCGATATCGGCGTCCAACTTCGACCCAACTCCGACAAAAAGTCACGTGGGTCGCGAGTTGGAGCCGATATCGGGTGCGCGTTGTATTGTTTTAGCATCCAACGCGATGCTGGAACGATGCCAAAACGATATCGGAGTTGAATAGCAAAGCTATTCAACTCGCCGATATCGCAAGGCCGTTGTACCAGCATCGCTGCGTGTGACAGCCCAACTCCGATGTCTACGCTCACGTCACCCATTCACTCCCATGTTAACTGGTCGTTCCTGGGTTGGTGGGCGTAGACATCGGAGGGACGTTGCATCCCGATATCGCGGCGTGTAAACTGGCGATGCAATGCAGGGAGAAACGTGCACTAAATGCGCGCTCCCGCGTCGTTGCCTCCGATATCGCCGCGATATCGGGACGTGTAACCCCACCAAAAGAGTTTTATTATTTTCATGACTATGAAAACAGTAGATTCACACTGAAGACATCAAAACTATGAATTAACACGTGGAATTATATACTTAACAAAAAAGTGTGAAACAACTGAAAATATATCTTAAGGCCGCTTTTCACACACCAACTTCTGTGACCAACTTCTGAACAGATCTCTGGTTGCAGTGAAATCATGGACACATTGTTACATTTTGTGGCTCTGTACAAATGTAACAATGTGTCCATATTCACTGCAACCAGAGATCTGTTCAGAAGTTGGTCACAGAAGTTGGTGTGTGTAAAGCGGCTCTTATATTCTAGGTTCTATAAAGTAGCCACCTTTTGCTTTGATTACTGCCTTGCACACTCTTGGCATTCTCTTGAACCTAGAATATAAGACATATTTTCAGTTGTTTCACACTTTTTTGTTAAGTATATAATTCCACATGTGTTAATTCATAGTTTTGATGCCTTCAGTGTGAATCTACAGTTTCCATAGTCATGAAAATACAGAAAACTCTTTGAATGAGAAGGTGTGTCCAAACCTTTGGTCTGTACTGTATATATATATATATATATATATATATATATAACACACACAACTAGTACTATTCTACCCTTGTTTTGAAAAACAGTCTTCCATCGGCGGAGTCTGTCAGTTTCTATATCTATTGACTATCACATTTTTGGAGGGTGTATTGTTTCCTCCCACTGTAAATCTCCCATTTGAAGGGCCTATACATTCTCAATAAAATTTAGGTAATATGTTTTCTTTCATCTTGAAGGCCTTTACTGACTAGTCCAGGAGAGGAGTACTTTGATGCATTTAATGGATCATTGTCCTGTCTAACATTCATGGTTATTTAGTTATGATGCAGACTTTTTCTTGTCCTGTGCTTGAACAAAGTGTCTTCTAAAAACTGGCAGTAGGTTTGGGAGTTGATTTTCACTTTATCTGCACCCCAAAAAGGTCCAACTAACTCATCTCTAAAGGTACTGTCACATGTGGCAATATTTCTAGGCAATTTCACTGGCAATTTGCTGGTTGCAGTGAAATCATGGACACATTGTTCCATTTGTGCACAGCAACAAAATAGAACAATGTGTCCATGATTTCACTGCAACCAGTGAATTGCCAGTGAAATTGCAAGCAATATTGCGTTGTGTGAAGGTACCTTTATGGTGGGTTTACACGTCCCGATATCGGCATCCAACTCCGACCAAAAGTCACATGGTTCGTGCGTTGGACCCGATATCGTTCGTGCGTTGTATGGTGTAAATGACCAATACCATGCACGAACGATGTCAAACCAATATCGGGGATCGAATGAGCGTGCTATTCAACGGGCCGATATTAGATGCAGGTTGGAGCCGGATCGCGCTGTGTAAACATCCATAATTTGAAAAAAATTCTTGCAGCACACAGCTACTACCAATGATGTACAAATGCTACAAGCTATATGTATATGAGGAAAAAGTTTAAAAACTTACGTTTTTTTAAAAAAACTCAAAAATTCTAATTTTTTATTTCTGAAGTTCTTAGTACAAACATTGGCCAATGTCTGCTTGCTCATCAACTGCGACAAAGTGACTTCAGGTCTGATGAGTCCTACGCTGATATCCCTATCCTCTTTGTCCACCCCCCACTCCTCAGTGGGCAGACTCCATCTAGACCCTCGATCACCTGTAGGTTAATGAGGGTGCACATTGCAGCAAGGAGCCTGCAACTCCATATGATAAATAACAAGAAAAAAACTGCACAGCACTCACAGACAAATGTGAACTGGTCTTGTTATTTATCATATGGAGTTGCAGGCTCCTTGCTGCAATGTGCACCCTCATTAACCTACAGGTGATCGAGGGTCTAGATGGAGTCTGCCCACTGAGAAGTGGGGGGTGGACAAGGAGGATAGGGCTATCAGAGTAGGACTCATCAGACCTGAAGTCACTTTATCGCAGTTGATGAGCAAACAGACATTGGCCAATGTGTGTACTAAGAACTTCAGAAATAAAAAATTAGAATTTTTGAGTTTTTTTGAAAAAACGTAAGTTTTTAAACTTTTTCCTCATATACGTATAGCTTATAGCATTTGTACATCATTGGTAGTAGTGTGTGCTGCAAGAATTTTTTTCAAATTATTTGACCCTGCGTCTTTGCTTGCACCAGTTCACACTAGTCTGTGAGTGCTGTGCAGTTTTTTTCTTGTTATTTATCATATGGAGTTGCAGGCTCCTTGCTGCAATGTGCACCCTCATTAACCTACAGGTGATCGAGGGGCTAGAAGATGGAGTCTGCCCACTGAGAAGTGGGGGGTGGACAAGGAGGATAGGGATATCAGAGTAGGACTCATCAGACCTGAAGTCACTTTGTCGCAGTTGATGAGCAAGCAGACATTGGCCAATGTTGGTACTAAGAACTTCAGAAATAAAAAATTCGAATTTTTGAGTTTTTTGAAGAAACGTAAGTTTTTAAACTTTTTCCTCATATACATATAGCTTATAGCATGTGTACATCATTGGTAGTAGCTGTGTGCTGCAAGAATTTTTTTCAAATTATTTGACCCTGCGTCTTTGCTTGCACCAGTTCACACTAGTCTGTGAGTGCTGTGCAATTTTTTTCTTGTTGTGTAAACATCCAACTCCGATGTGAAGTACAACGTCCCCTATTTACTCCCATGTTAAATGGTCGTTCCTGGGTCGGCCGTACAAGAGGGGCACAGACATTGTAGGGACGTTGTATACCGATATCGCGCTGTGTAAACCTCCGATGCGATTCTTTGAAATCTGGCCAGAAAATGCGCGCTCCCATGCCGTCGGATCCAATATCGGACCGACGTTGGAGTGTGTAAACCCACCATTAGAGGTATAATTGACAATGTATATGGCACTACTTTGTGGCATGTGTTCTCAAGAACGGTTTCTCTCAGAGGCATAACAGTTGTGATCCTAGAGGATGTGACCACTAAAGGGGGCCTGCCAATTGCAGCACCTATTTCACTAGAATTTGAGTCCTCGGACACAATTCAGATGTTATGTATTGTGGCACAGAGACCCGCTGGCTCACTGCAAACCCCATCGTCAGCCAATCAGGGACAAGCATCCCGTCACCGGTGGTGTATTACAGTGATGCCATTTGCTGTTCATGACAGTCATGCTGGAGTCAACAGCCAACATGTCCAATGTTGTGTAAACATCCAACTCCGATGTGAAGTACAACGTCCCCTATTTACTCCCATGTTAAATGGTCGTTCCTGGGTTGGCCGTACAAGAGGGGCTGTGAGGCACCGACCGGGTCGGTATGCTGCGACCGGTATGTGCCTCCCTGGGTGCGTCCTCCCGGTCTGCAGGACGTACTCCATCCCGGGTGTTACATGTGATTCCTCTTCCCTGAGATGAATGTGTTAAGAGGAAGCAGGGATCCTGGGTGTGGTCCCTTGAGTCTGGAGTGAGATTCTCTCCAGTGCAGAGCCTGATTGAGGAGCTCTGAAGGAAAGTTGAAGTGGTCCCGGGAAGGGATTATCTCCGGTGGGGCTGATAGAGCCTGTCAGCGGTCGGGAGATACACCAAGCGGTGTGAAGTGTGTCGGCTGCGCTCCGGATCTGTGTTTTGGTGACTGTAACCGGACGGAGATCAATAAACCGTGAGTTGAGAACTGTCCGTGCCTGGTTCCCTGCCTCCCCGACACCGCTACACCTCACAGGGCGTAGACATCGTAGGGACGTTGTATACCAATATCGCGCTGTGTAAACCTCCGATGCGATTCTTTGAAATCTGGCCAGAAAATGCGCGCTCCCGCGCCGTCGGATCCAATATCGGACCGACGTTGGAGTGTGTAAACCCACCATTAGAGGTATAATTGACAATGTATATGGCACTACTTTGTGGCATGTGTTCTCAAGAACGGTTTCTCTCAGAGGCATAACAGTTGTGATCCTAGAGGATGTGACCACTAAAGGGGGCCTGCCAATTGCAGAACCTATTTCACTAGAATTTGAGTCCTCGGACACAAATTCAGATGTTATGTATTGTGGCACAGAGACCCGCTAGCTCACTGCAAACCCCATCGTCAGCCAATCAGGGACAAGCATCCCGTCACTGGTGGTGTATTACAGTGATGCCATTTGCTGTTCATGACAGTCATGCTGGAGTCAACAGCCAACGTGTCCACTGTTCCATGTTGTGGGAGCAGGCATAGATAAGAATAATTGTTGATTGCTTTTTAAAATGTACTGAAAAAAAGTATAAGAATGGATCTGGGGGAATAGCTATTCATTCAGCTATCCATTGCAGAATAGCTGGTCCCCCAGATCTCGTCTTAGCCTCTCAGACAGCCAGATCAGAATTCCCACACACTGCACTGATGAGGGCAATCACCCTGAAACGCAGCGTCTGCAGTTTGGGGTTCTGATCTGGCACAAATCCTAAGTCATAGTAAAAGGCTTGTCAATTATGACTTTTAGGATTGCAACTTTTATTAGGTGGCACTAGAGTTCATCTACTTCCTCATTGAATTGACAATTAGCATTTTTCCCAGAGGATCATTGTGGCTATAAGTCTCTTCATTGCTTTCCATAAGGAGAATAGGTATTCTTCGAGACCTCATCTTAGCCTCTCATACAGCCAGATCAGAATCCCACACACTGCACTGATGAGGGGCAATCACCTTGAAATGCAGCATCTGCAGTTTGGGGTACTGATCTGGCACAAATCGTAAGTCATATTAAAAGGCTTGTTAAAGATTTATGACTTTTAAAGATTGCTATCTTTATTAGGTGGCACTAGAGCTCGTCTACTTCCTCATTAAAGTGAGAATTTTGAAGAATGGATGATATTATTGCTGGATGGGTCCCAGGGTGGAGGACATTATACCAGGATGGGGGCATTATTACAGAAAGGGGGTTGGATACTGGACTTTATTAAATAAAGTGCCCCAGGATGGGAAGGGAAATTATTATAGGAATGGGCCCAGGATGGGGAACATTATACTAAGAAGAAGACCAGGATAGGGACAAAACTGCAAGAAAAAGCCAGGATGCCATGATAGAGGTCATTATTATAAAAAGACCCCCAGGATGGGAATATTATTATAAGGAGGAGCCCATGGTGGGGAACATTATTAAAGAAATGGGCAAAGGATTAAGGTTATCATTACATGGGGCGATAAAGATATATCTTTATATGGTTTAGAAAGCTGCAAGAAGAGCCTATACATCTGAATAACATACATGTGGGAGCAAAATCCAAACTTCGCACGAGGTCACATTGAACTATAGTTACAAAACTAGTTCTGCTTCCAACAAAAAATATAAAGGTATTTGTCACAACAATGTGAAAAAGATAATTTAGGTTTTATTTTAAGGCAATACAAAAAATATGATACTGTAATGTTTCGGTCCAATACTTGCATCTTAACCTTGTTACTACCCAGCCTGTTTGACCCTAATGACCAGGCCAATTTTTGCAATTTGACCAGTGTCACTTTATGAAAATATAACTCTGGAATGCTTCAATGGATCCCACTAATTATGAGACTGTTTTTGTGACATATTGGACTTCATGGGAGTGCTAAATTTAGGATGAAATGTTTTGCATGTATTTGTAAAAAAATTAAAATTTGGCGAAAATGTTGCAATTTTCAAACCTTGAATTTGTATACCTTGAAACTGCAGATTTACAGTATATCACACAAAATAGTTAATACCGTATATACTCGTGTATAAGCCGACCAGTGTAAAGCCGACCCCCTACTTTTTCCCCCAAAACCTGGAAAAACCTATTGACTCTTGTATAAGCCGAGGGTGGACCCCAGCACAAGTATACAGCCCCCAGCAGTGTGGTATACAGCAGCCCCAGTGGTAGTATACAGCAGCAGCCCCAGTGGTATATACAGCAGCAGCCCCAGTGGTAGTATACAGCAGCCCCAGAGGTATATACAGCAGCCCCAGTGGTAGTATACAGCAGCATATACAGTGTATACAGCATACAGTGATTCGCATATAAGCCAAGGGGGGGACTTTTAGCCCAATTTTTGGGCTGAAAAACTCGGCTTATAACGGTATGTATATAACATTTCCCATATGTTTACATAAGCACAATTTTTGAAACAACATTTTTTATTAGGAAGTTAGAAGGTGTGGAAGTTTATCAGTAATTCCTCATTTTTCCAACAAAATTTACAAAACCTTATTTTTAAGGACAACATCACATGTGATGTGACTTTGAGGGGCCTAAATGACAGAAAATACCCAAACGTTAAGCAATTCCACAAGCTGCACTCCTTACACTACTCAAAACCATATTCAAGAATTGTATTAACTCTTTAGGCACTTCACAGGAACTGAAGCAATGTAGAAGGAAAAAAATGAAAATGTTACTTTAGCCTCAAATATTGAATTTTTACTAGGGTGACAGAAGAAATTGAACCATACAGTTTAGTTTCCAATTCTAAACATATAGCAAATTGTGGGGTATTGGTTTGTCTTTTGATCCAAAACACTTAAGCTTGTGAGCCACTACATGGCTCCCCACATCTCACAAGTCCTATCCACTAAATTCATATCTAAAGTGAGCAAAGGACACAAATAGAAAATAAATTTTCTTACCACAGCAGATTTAGGTCAGGAGATCATTACACTCAGTGCTGTGTGCAGCTTTGTCAAGGCTATAACTGAAGGCATCATGAATGCAGGACACCAGCCCCAATCACAAGCAACCTACTTTCTCACAGAGGGAGTGACCACTGGGCGCTGTTCACATAGTTTTGCACAGTGTTTGCACAGTGTATGCCCAGACTCTTACATCAACCCCTATCTCAGTAGGCGGGCTGTTATGGCATTCAACACCGCTACCTGCTGGAACAAATGCACCCATATGGCCCTGCACACACAGCAACAAAAAGAGTGCAAGAAAAAACCACAATGACAGGTGCTGAAATTGTGGAAAATTAGTTATTTCTAAACATATAGTAAATTGTGGGGTATTGATTTGTCTTTTGGTCCAAAATTTGCAATTTCTCCTGAGTACACCGATAACCCGTATGTTGCAGAAAACCACTGTTTGGTTGCACGGAAGGGCTCGTAAGGGAAATTTTTTACTTTGACTTTTTGAAAGGCAAATTGGCTGGAATCATTAGCTGACACCATATCACATTTGAAGAGGCCCTGATGTGCCTAAACAGTAGAGTACCCAACAAGTGACCAATTTTGGAAATTAGATCCCCCAATGAATTTATCTAGTGATGAGCACTTTGAACCCCCAGACAATTCATACGTTGAGCGTGAAAATGAAAAAGTACTTTTTTCCCACAGAAGTGTCCTTTAGCCTAATTTTTTTTTATTTTTACAAGGGCAACAGGGTAAAATAGACCCCAAAATTTGTTGGACTATTTCAACTGAGTACACTCATACCCAATATGTGGCGGAAAACAACTGTTTGGGTACAAAGCATAGCTTGGCATTTGGTCCTATTTTGGAAAATAGACGTCCCAAGCAATTTATCTGTGTGTGGTGAATACTTTGAACTCCCAGGTGCTGCACAGAATTTTATATTGTTAAGTTGTAAAAAATGAAAAAATAAGTTGTTTCCACAAAAATATTTTTTAGCCTTAATTTTTTTTTCATTTTCACAAGGTCAACAGGATAAAATGGACCCCAAAATGTGTTGGGCAATTTCTCCTGAGTACGTTGATATGTAGCGGAAGAAGAAAAGGCACAGCATTTGACTTTTTGAATGGCAAACTGGCTGGAATCATTTGCTAACACTATATTACATTTAGAGAGCGCCTGATGTGCCTTTACAGGGGAAACCACCCAAGCAAATGATCTAAATGGGTAATGAGCACTTTGATCTACTAGGAGCTTCACCAAATTTTATACTGTTGAGCTGTGAAAATGAAAAAATACTTTTTTCCACAAAATGTTGTTAGCCTCAATTTTTTTTTAATTTTCACAGGGGCAACAGGATAACATCAACCTACAATTTGTTGGGAAATTTCTCCTAAGTACACTTATACCCCATGTGTGGCAGAAAACCACTGTTTGGGAGCACAACAGGGCTCAGAAGGGAAAAAGTGCCCCTAACAGGCCTAAACAGTAGAAACCCACCCTCCCTTCTGGGAAGCTAGACACCCAAAGAAGTTTGTTTAGATGTGTTGTGAACACTTTGAACCCCCATGTCAATGACAAAATTTTATAATATTGTGCTGCAAAAATGAAAAAGTAAATTTTTTTTACACAAAAATATTCTTTTAAACCCATTATTTTCATTTTTGTAAAGACAACAGAAGAAAGTGGCCCCCAAAATTTCTTGTGCAATTTCTTCTGAGTAGATTGAGTCCCCATATCTGGCAGAAGACAACTTTTGGCCACACAGCAGGGCTCAAAAGGGAAGGAGAAGTGTTTTGGAGCACAGATTTTTGGAATGGTCTGTCGGAGTCATGTCGTATGTGGTTAGCCCTTGATGTAACTAAACAATGAAATTTCCCCCTTAAGTAACCCCATTCTGGAAACTAGACTGCTAAAGAAATTTATCTAGATGTTGGTGAGTACCTTGAACTCACAGGTGCTTCACAGAATTTTACAACTTAAAAACATGAAAATTGAAAAATTTTGTTTTAGCACCAAATATTTTCATTTTCCCAGGACAGCACAATAAATTGGACCCCTTAATTTGTTGTGCAATTTTTTGTAACTACACTGATACCCCATTTGTGTTGGAAAACCACTGTTTGGATGCACGGCAGGGCTTTGGAGGGAAGAAGCGCCATTTGACTTTTGGACCACAGATTTTCCTAATATTGTTTGTGGACTCCATTTGCAGAACCCTTAAGTGCCAGAACAGCATAAACCCCCTCAAGTTACTACATTTTGGAAATTACACCCCTCTGAGAATTCATCTATGGGTGTAGTGACAATTTTGTCTCTGAAAAACACCCATGAAGTCAAACACAGTGAATGTTTCAGAATTAAAAATAGCAAAGAAACACATTCTGTAAATTAAGCGAGCTTTCTTACATCAACAATGCCAAACATGTGAACGTTAACTGTGGTATTGACATTAAGGGGCTCAGAATAGAGGGGAAAATTTGGATTTAGAATGGCAGGTTTTGCTAAATTCCTTTTTTGGGTGGGAGGAGCCATACAGCTTTTCTAGAGCCTTTGTGCTACCAGTAACATGAAGCCCCCTATATTTCCAGATATATATTTCTATATTTAACAGATGATGGACCTGAATGGGGACTTGTTTTTTGTTGAGTTGAATGCTATTGATTGCAGTTTGGGTACAAAACATTTTGGATCTGTTCACATTCATCCTGTGTTCTTTGCTGAGCAATTAGATTCCGGTTTCCAACTACATCTCCGATGTGCATGATTTAGGTAAACCCCCTGACGGATCTATTTATCAATGAGGCAGTAGAGTTACTGAACTATGTTTGCTGTCTTTTAAAAGGTGAACAAAACTGTAGTTGTCTGTACTTTTGTGCATGACTAAAAAGACAAGCAAAAAGATGGACACCACCAGGTCACAGGTCAGATGGGAGTTAAAAAAGGACTCCCTATGTGAATTTTCCTTTGAGAAATTTAATCAGAATCACATTTTTCAAAGATTAAACTAAGCGTAGAGCAAAGGATAAATGTGAATCAAGCTTTACTGTGATCTTTGGGAGTCAGAACATACAAATCAGAAGAAATTGAAGAATTGACTATATTACTATTTTTTTTAACCTCTTGGTTGGATCAACATGGTGTGGGGCTAAATTTCTGCATATAGCACTGGCAAGCTGTAATTAATGGAAGGATTAATGAACAAATGTACGAAGACATTCTTGATAAAACTGCTGCTATCTACCAGGATGATGAAGATGAAATGAAGATGGGCATTTCAGCAAAATACACAGACAAGAAAACTCTCAATTGGTTTCAGAGAAAGAAAATAAAGCTGCTAGAATGTCCCAGCCAATCACCTGACCACAATCCAATAAAAACTTTATGCAAGGAAGAAAATAAAGCTCAAAGTGCATAGAAGTAGCCCATAGAACCTTCAGGAGTTGACATTTTTTTTTAAAGATTGGGCTAAAATCACACCTGAGCAATGCATGCCACTAGTTTCTCTATACAAGAGGCACACCTAAAGCTGTCATCACCAGCAAAGGCTTTTGTACGAAGTATTAAATGCATTTCAGTAAGCATGCTGAATACTTTTTTCCTGTTCTTTTTCTCATAATTACAGATCACAGAATTATGAACATCTATTGTTTTATTTCTTTG
>JARQOC010000004.1:428388012-428487675 GCA_033576535.1 Allobates femoralis | reverse complement strand
ACACCATGCATTTGATGTGAAGGGGTGCGATCAGTTCCTACAGGGAGCTCTTGGCACCAATCCTTCAACTGCCCTTTGGAATGGTTATCCCCTGCTGAGTCAGCAGGGTTAAAGGTTCCACTGCATGTATGGCATTGTTGTCTATGGTGTATCATTTGGCAACGATAGAGTATCTGGGTAATTTGACTTCGTCCTCCCCGCAGTTCAAGATGCGTATTGGTACCCTTCCCTTGCGTACATCAACCACCCCTCTGGATGCCAGTATTGTAGGCCTAATTTCTGAGTTTATGGGTCTTACTACTGCCGGGTAGTCCTGCCCTCTGTAGCTTATTGCTGCTCGACACCAGATTAACATTTCATTCATTGGTGGTATCACAATGGGAATTGAGTCTGTTACCCTGTACACTACCAATTTCTCCACTGGTCAGTTTTACCTGTTGGTGCTGGAGGGCCCTGATTTCCTTCTGAAGCACTTTCCTCTGCCGGAGAGTGGCAGTATCTGCGATCTGTTGGAGTAAGAACAACACTTCACCCAAGCAATTACCAATCACATTTGTACCAAGAATTATGTATGTATCCTTTACACTAGGGTGTGTTTCGACCACTATGAGTCCTTGGTCTTGTAATTCCACCCTCCCCACCTTAATTGGACCTTTCTAACCCCCACTAATTTAAGTGGTTTCAGTTCTGCATCAGACCGAAATCTTTTGTAAAGGATATGTGGTATGTTGGTCACCTGCAAACTCGTGCCCAGCAAAGCAGGTGTAGGTATACCGTCTAAGGTGATGGACAAGTACGGTCGTCCACTGATATACCCGTCATACCAGTCTGCTGGGCCTAATGAGTTCATTCCTGGGGGTTGGCCCGCGGTCCCAGGGGTTTCTGATTTAAAGGACACAACTTTGCATAGTGGCCTTGCTTGCCACAATTGCGCAGACGGGTTCTTCTGAAGAACCAAAGCGATTGTTGGTCCTCCCATGGAGCGACATGTTTCTCCTTCCTTTCATTCACAGGACGTCCTCTGGGCTGTCAGCTAGTAGGATCTTGTCAGATGACTTGTTCTCTGTGTTAAGCTGTAAGGCTTTTATGACGGAGGCCATGTCTTTGCTCAGCTGGCGCACCTCCGAGCACAGGTTGTAAACCTGCTTGGTGTTACAGTTTGTACATTTACCCCTGCAGCAGATGAAAAGAAGGTGGCTCTGGTGCCGGGGAAGGGTTATTCTGCCATTGTTGAGTGCAGGGTCAGGGACTGCGAAGGGTTGCAGCCCTCTGATGGGTAGGTCTTTAACAGTAGCAAGGTCTGCATCAGAGTGATCTAGGGCCCACCAGCGCACTGTTCTCCTGTCCTCTGGTAGCCTCAATCCCCTAATAAATTGTTCAACCAACATTCTGTTTTCATACTGTACACTGGCTTGTCTGAACTGTTTGAGGGTTCGCAGCGCCTCCTGTAGGCGCAAGGCATTGTCTCTGATGGTATCTAGCGGCCTCTGCTTACAGTCATAAAACTTCATCCTTAAATCAGCCTCAGTATGGTTTTTGAAAACAGCTTTAAGTTTATCAAATATAACAGTGATGGATTCCTGATCCTCCTCTGACCAGGTTTCTACTTCCAGCTTTGCGGCACCCATTAACTGTCTTAGTACCACAGAGGCTCGCTGTTTACCAGTTATTGTATACATGTCTAGTACGCTACATATTTTTCTTTTGAATCCAGTCGACCCGCCGTCATACTGGGGCAACCATTTAGCCCATGGAACATATGGTAAAGAGATAGGCATGATCGGTGCCAAAGGCAAGGGTGCTGCGGTGGCTCCACCGGTTGAGGTCCCGGCTGCGGTACCTGCTGGGGTGAATTTGGGTTAGGAACTGTGGCGTCCTCCAGTGCATCCATTTTTCTCTCCCCCTTAGTGAATCACGGTCAGTCTCTTTAGCTGTGGCTCCGCAGGTGGGGAGCTGAGCACTCAGGAGTTTCTGGATCAGGTCGTAGCGCTTTGGAAGTTGTGGGCAGAGCGTGAGGCGGGACTTGTATTTGCACATTTTTGGCCGTTACACCCCCTTTCTTCCCACTCTGTGGAGCAGTAATGGCGACCCGATTTCAACAGTTCACTAAACACAGTCTATACACGACAGACAGTACTCGGTAATACCGGGCACGTAATCCTGTTTGTGATGCCAAAGTTGACTCATCCAGGCAGGGGTTCTCAGATCTCAGGCTTAGATTCAAGGTGTCGTCACTGGTGGTCGGTGTCCGAGTCTGTGGCCCTGGTGGCCACTTAAAAAGGGTTGAAATAAAATAATAAAATGGATTGAATTATTTGTGACGCCACCTACAGTGTCTGGTGAAGGAACCAGCGCTGCAACAGACCTCCAGGGGGTGACGGATGGGCTGCTGGGTGTTGTAGCTCCCTATAGGTAGAGCGAAACCCCCGGGGCAGTGATAAGGGAATGGAGCGTAGGTACAGGGTTGTGGCTCTGCAGGCAGGCGGTATTTACAGTCTTTGGACAGGATAAGGGCTGTAATAACAGACACACACACTGGAAGTAGTTCTCTGTACCTTTACTGATGACAAACTGGCACAGTCCAGGGTGAACTCCAGGTGGTGTTGGAGACACTTCGGGATTTCCACAGAGAGTGAGGTATAAGGCCTCCTCGTTCCTGTCTTACTTTGTCTTGAAGCCCTGACCTGCTTAAAACCTGGTCTGGCCTCCTGTACGTCTTTCCCTCCTGTAGTCGTTGGTGAGAACCTTCCCTGGATAGCCGCTACCTTAGAGGATTTCTGCGGGTCCTGGCCCTCGGGTTGGTTGCTGTTACAGGGGTCCGGGAACCTAGAATCTCCTTGGTTAAGCGATGTTTTCTGCTGGGCTAGCAGCTCCTTAGCAGACTCGGACTCCGGTGTCCGGGTTGCTTCCTGGGAGGAGCCGGTATGGCTCCTCTGCTGCCAGCATGCTCTGGTCTTCATTACTTCCTCGCCTTGCCTTCGACCCTCACTCTTGGCTTCCTGACACTAGCTAAGGCGGTACTCTGGCTTGGGTCTAGCGTGTCGTCTTCCTCAGCTCCGTACTGAACTGACTAACTCTTCATAGTCCTCTTTGGAAATGCACTGCCTAATTCCGCCCCCGGCACCTGTATTTATAGGGGAATTTGCTTAAAGGCAACAAGTGGAACTCACCCTACAGGCCTGGGATGAAAGATGTTGAGTGTGTAGGTTACCTGTTGTGGAAATCCCTCCATGCTCTAAGTGTTCCTGTGGCTACCTGTACCGCAGGGTGCCACATTAGTTACCACTAATTAGTGATGAGTGAGTGTAATCGTTACTATTCGCTACTCACACAGATAATACAGTATTCGCGATACTCGTTGCTCAGCAAGTATCGCTGGTGCTCATGGGTGATGTGTTGATCATTATCGATATGACACGAATTCTCAGCTCACTTCAGTACATAAAGTTAGCTGGCGCCTCAAGGAGCGCAGATGGGATGTTAGGGTCTCTCTGGGGGGCACCGCAAGGTGTTTTAGGCATTTAAATAGTAAAAAGCCTGCCCTCCCTCCCTGTCCTGCAAAGACTTATTTTCTAGCCGGAAGTGTGTGGGCGGAGCTAATCACTAATTGACTAACATTAGACTTGCTATTCAGACAAATATGCAAGTATTACAAACTACTCGTTATGAGTATAGCGAGTTCGAATATTACGCTACTCACTCATCACTATAACTAATGTGAATGCTACCCATGGATAAACTCTTCATCTTGAAGAACCTTACAAACCTTAGGTCCAATAAAGACTCGTTCCTTTATCTTTGCTTCACTCATCCTTGGAAATTTATCAATGAGATACTTGAATGCGTTTGCATTCTTAACCGTTACCTTTACAAAATTCTTCATTAGGCCCAACTTGATATGCAATGGTGATAACTACATCTTATGTTGGTCAACATGTGCTGGATGAAGGACATTTTTATTCTCTAGCTCAGGGGTCACAAACTCCAAGCCTTGAGGGCCACACACAGTCCAGGTTTTCAGGATTTCCATTGCATTTGAGAGTTGGCAATCAAATTCCAAACTGTCAAACTAAGGAGATCCTGAAAATCTGGACCGTGTGCAGCCCTCGAAGGCCTGGAGTTTGAGGCTCCTGCTCTAGCTGAAGTGAATGTCGGACAGAAAAAAAATCTCTTTTATTGTAGTCATAATCTCTTGCTTGACTATCGCATTCATACAGAAAACAGTAGTACTTTGTGTTTCCACAATGGAGACCAAGTAAGAGGGCAACCATCTTTAAGACACCGCAGAGGGGCTACAAATTTGGGCATGGTTCAGGCACCTCAACAGATGCTTCATTTTGTAATAGATTCCTTTCATGTGGACTCAATGACCAACTGGAATTAAATGTAAGGCATTATGTATCAAGACGGCTTTTAGGTTTGTTTTGGATGAATTGATGAAGCGTCTCTATTCTTTTGGATTAAGACTAAACTGTTGTTGTTGCATGCCAAAAGATTGTCCTGCATGAAAAAATATTGAACATCATGAGAGGAAGATGCTTCATGGCACTAAAATCCCTCTTTTTCCTCACTTGTCTGAAAATGTTTCTGGTGCTTTTGGAACAGGTAGTTCCTCTGTATGTGGTACTGGGAGATTTGTAGATGGCATTTTTAGATACTGTAAAGTCAACTATTCTTCCTTGAAACTTCTTTCCTAATGAGAAGCACTATACAGAAATACCGATTGGTATTGTGGATAGTTGGCTCTCTCCAAATCATTAGGACTGCAAAAGGCATAAATTGCCTCTTTCCTTGCAATCACTAGGTAAACATCATGGCTCGACTTCAAGGCTCTTTAGTTCAGGATATTCTTGCTGAGTTATCAGTTTTGTTTTTCCCTGCAGTTTGTTTGTTTCCCTTTCCATATTTCTCCCATTCTTTATCATCTGCCTTTTAGAAAGGTTCTACTGAACTCATAAGTATTTTTGGATTTCTTTCAGTTTATTTGTGAAAACAAAAACATCTTTACCCTATGTCTCACCCTGTGCCTGGGTGCCTCTCTTTTATGTTTATTCTGTTTTGTGTCATTCCTGGCTTAAAGCGTACAGACACTCAGGGTCAGCCAACATTGAGTAGGGGTCCCATTGGTTTACTTTAGGGTGTCAATCTACATGGTCATGATGTAGATTCTTGGACAAAGATGTTCCCTGAGGAAGGAGCTCGGGAGGAGGCTCCGAAACGCGTCCGAAAATAAAGGCTGTAGGTGTACCAGACATTCCTGTGTCTGTGTTTCTTTGATCCCGGAGCAGCAGCGTGGACACTGAAGCACTTTGTCCAAGAATCTACATCATGACCACGGTCACCGTTGAGAGTGCAGTCCCTGCAGCAGCTGCTTGTACGCTATTCTACCAGTTGTGGGTTTCACAACTGCTAAAGGTGAGCAATTCCACATCAATAAGTGAAAGTGTTTAATTGAGATAAGACCCTATATGCGCATTCTTTCTTTCACGAATCTACATGGTCAGGCAGGGACAAAATAGTGTCATGTTTAGGGTACTCCTAGTCTATGTAAGGACCTGTTGCTAAGATTACCCGTGGCTTGAGTGACCCTGTGTGACTGAAGGGCTCAGACATGGATTTGGTTTGTGTCTTGGCCACACAATTACAGGCCTTATCATTGTTGGTCATATAAATTAGGGACCACAGGTAGAAGGCAAGTTAGGCCATGTCTAATGATCATGCTCATAAGTTTACTATGTTGTGATGCACAACTATTGCAGCATATGCTCAACTTTTGTCCTGATCTCTTATTCTGCAGCCAAAATACAGGTTGTAGGCTTTCTTTAACATGGTAGTCAAGTTTTGCCATTGTTACGCAAAAGTGACTTCTCCTCATATGTAGCAAAAACTGTTCACTTTATTAATGCAAGAACAAGACATATCTAAAACAACCATGTAGAAACATGTCAATATGCTAAGAAACTAAGGTAAGAAATCTTAAAACTGTATACCTTACTCAAAGATCATTTATAAAAACTGATAATACAACTATAATTAGGATTATGTCAATGGAGCTCAGTTGGCATTTTTGATTGATAATAGTATATTAATATTTATTCTCCTATATAGCTCCATTAATTCCAGAGTGTTTTACACACATCAGCAACACTGTCCCAATTGGAGCTTACAATCTAATTTCCATATCAGTATGTCTTTTGCGTGTAAGAGAAAATCAGAGTACCCAGAGGAAACCCATGCAAACATGGGCAGAACATACAAATTCTTTGATCACCTTAAGATGATGGAATACTAGAGTCTCAATGGACTAAATACTGTAGATAATGTAATAGACTAGCTACTACGGTAACAATGCAATAATGATTATGAAATAATAAAGGCCCAATTTTTCTATATACAGTACCTGCATGAAAGGTGTCATGAGTACCGTATATACTCGTGTATAAGCCGAGTTTTTCAGCCCAAAATTTGGGCTGAAAAGTCTCCCCCTCGGCTTATACACGGGTCAATACGGTAGTCTCTGCGTGGTGGGGGCTGTGGAGGCTGGAGGAGGCGGGGGGGGCTGCTGTCTGAGCGGCCCCGTCACGTGGGGCCGCTCATTAAATATGCACTGCTTCCCCCTGTCAATCAGCGGCAGGGGGAAGCAGTGCATATAGCCCCCAAATGCTGGCACTCGCCCCCCCTTGTAAGGCCCCCCCCCCCCCCGCTGCTTATACATTACCATCCCGGTCTTCTGATCATCGCCGCTCCTCGGTGCTCCTCGCTGCTCCGTCCTCTCTGCTCCCGGCCTGCTGCATCCGTGATCTCCGGCCGTCGCAATGCATATGACGTCATCGCGCGACGGCCGGGGATGCCGGATGTAGCAGGCCGGGAGCAGAGAGCACGGAGCAGCGAGGAGCACCGAGGAGCGGCGATGATCAGAAGACCGGGATGGTAAGAGAAGCGGGGGGGGGGCGAGTGCCAGCATTTGGGGGCTGCTGGGGACCCCCAGGGGGCTGCTGGGTACCCCCTGGGGGCTGCTGGGTACCCCCTGGGGGCTGCTGGGTACCCCCAGGGGGCTGCTGAGTACCCCCTGGGGGCTGCTGAGTACCCCCTGGGGGCTGCTGTGTACCCCCTGGGGGCTGCTGTGTACCCCCAGGGGGCTGCTGGGTACCCCCTGGGGGCCTGCTGTATACCACTGGGGCTGCTGTATACTACCACTGGGGCTGCTGTATATACCTCTGGGGCTGCTGTATACCACTGGGGCTGCTGTATACTACCACTGGGCTGCTGGGGCTGCTATATACTACCACTGGGGCTGCTGTATACTACCACTGGGGCTGCTATATACTACCACTGGGGCTGCTGTATACTACCACTGGGGCTGCTGTATACTACCACTGGGGCTGCTGTATACTACCACTGGGGCTGCTGTATACTACCACTGAGGCTGCTATATACTACCACTGGGGCTGCTATATACTACCACTGGGGCTGCTGTATACTACCACTGGGGCTGCTGTATACTACCACTGGGGCTGCTGTATACTACCACTGGGGCTGCTATATACTACCACTGGGGCTGCTGTATACTACCACTGGGGCTGCTATATACTACCACTGGGGCTGCTGTATACTACCACTGGGGCTGCTGTATACTACCACTGGGGCTGCTATATACTACCACTGGGGCTGCTGTATACTACCACTGGGGCTGCTATATACTACCACTGGGGCTGCTATATACTACCACTGGGGCTGCTATATACTACCACTGGGGCTGCTATATACTACCACTGGGGCTGCTATATACTACCACTGGGGCTGCTGTATACTACCACTGGGGCTGCTGTATACTACCACTGGGGCTGCTGTATACTACCACTGGGGCTGCTGTATACTACCACTGGGGCTGCTATATACTACCACTGGGGCTTCTATATACTACCACTGGGGCTGCTGTATACTACCACTGGGGCTGCTGTATACTACCACTGGGGAGGCCTGTATACCACTGGGGGGGGCCTGTATACCACACTGCTGGGGGCTGTATACCTGTGCTGGGGTCCACCCTCAGCTTATACACGAGTCAATAGGTTTTTCCAGATTTTTGGGGCAAAAGTAGGGGGGTCGGCTTATACACGAGTATATACAGTAATTACAAACTCCTTTGAATCTTGAGAATTAGAGCCAATAAGCGTCATTCATTTTCAGCACCACAAAATTAGTTAGGTTCAACTGTTTTAGTCTGTGAATGTCAATTTGGCTGTACAACAGTGTTATTGGTTAATGATAACAGTATGTGAATCATTTTTCCAAAATGGGCTCTACACCATCAACATTATACACATATATCTGATAAATGGGAGTTTGTCTTTATAAATGGAGCTCATCATAGCTACAAAAATGTTCCAATTTTATGTATTCTGTACGGTTTTTTTTTATACATGGATGATTAAAAGAAATATACAAAACAAGATTTATTTTTCTTCCTGTCTGCCTAAAAGATCTTTTAATCTTTTCTTACCTTTCAAATACAGAATATACTAAAATATTACTAAACTCTTGGGCAGAATTTACAGATATATGCAGTCTGTGACTCCTCTTAGTGAAAAACAAAAGATTACAAGTTTGAAACTGTAGGAGACTTTAGTAATTTGTCTGCAAAGACCTAAAAAGCTTTGCATTTTATAATTTATAAACTAAAGATTACAATATTAAAACAGGTCTTTCTGCTCCTATGTTGTGCAAAGTCCAATTATTTAATTGGATTTTTGTGGTTTTGAAAATTATATGAAGCACCCCTGAGGTTTGGCTGCCACAGATGGTATTGTCCTGACATTGCTTATAATGCTATGTCTGAGGAGAATTGACGAACCCTCTGATGGAAACCAAAAGGATCCAACACTTTCCAATCTCTTACTAGGAATTGAGGGTAGAAGAGACCCACACCGAGCAGACTCCAGCTTCTGGTTGGAGGGAGGAGTTATAGTAAGGAGGGTAGAGGTAGACAAGAGGAAAAATTAGTCTTTGTAGGGCCGGGAGGCCAACAGAATGGCAAGCTGCAGGCAGGGCACTATGCCCTTGGTTGTTAGGTTTCCAAGACCTGACAGCAGAATATACAGGTTGCTGGACTTTATGTCCAGTAGCAACAATAACTGGGAACTTTCTGAGGCACAGTCACATAGAGGGCCATGGGCGATAGACTCAATCGTGGTCTCCTTTTAAACTCCACTTATGGCTCCAGTCCAAGCACTGATATGAACAGCAGGAGGTGAATCAGCTCCCACCGCCCACAGCCAAAAACTGACATAAAGAAGCTTAACAGATTGCCCCTGGACCACAACGCAACGCTCCTGAGATGCTCGAACACATCAGTCATTGACCACTATGTCTTGTGGAGCACAGGGAGAGACAGAAGAGCTGTGGAGCAGGAACATGGTGAGGTTAGGTTACTGGCAAAGATGGTGCTGACCACAGGGAAGCTGTAGACAATAAATGGCACTGAGGAAGAGGCGAGATCCCAGGAGGAAGGAAACAGTGCAGCAGTGTAGGAGAGAGAGTGGAGGGATGGAGCAGTATAACAAGCTAATATCTATTGAAGTGACTGCCTACTTGTCAGGAGATATCAAAAAGACCCTGAAGGAGATGGTGCAGGCATCTGTATTAGAGCTGCAAACAATGAATGAGCAACATGGGGCAAGGCTACAAGAGGCATAACAAAGACTATCAGATGCTGAGAACAAAATAGTACAATTAGAGACCCAGATGCAGAAGTACTAAACGCAGGGCTTTTTTTGTACTGGAACAGGCCGGTACGCTGTACCAGAAAATCCGGGAAAACCTGGTGCGATCTGGTACGACGTACCGGAATATCTGCTGCCTGCCGCCGCCCCACCATCTGTGCAGCCCAGTAATCCCTTTCAGTCTCCTCTATGCAGTGGCGTAGCGTGGGGGCGACGGTCCGCCCCAGGTGGCACTTGTGTGGGGGCGGGCGGCAATTTCTCTCCCTCTGTGGGAGATGCGGAGGCGCAGTCGCGCCACTGCAGGAGCTGTCAGACCGACCGTGGCTTCACTGATGCTAGGACCTGTGCATCGACATCACTGCCCGCACAGCCGCATAGTGAGGCCCGCACTTCACTTCCGGCCATTCTGGATCCCGGAGGGAGGCCGCGGCAAGCTGATATTCATTGCATTTAACCAGTGAGAGTCCAGTCCTGACTCCCTGTCCCTAAGGTACACTAAGTGGCTCCATGTAGATGAATGCTGTATATAGCATATGGGATATGGGCCATATGCTATATACAGCATACAGAGGAGAAGAGGACAAGGAAGCAGAAGGACAGGAACAAGGCGACAGGAGAAGAGGACAGGGGGGCAGAGGAGAAGAGGATGGGGCAGAAGGACAGGAGAAGAGGGCAGGGGAGCAGAAGGACAGGAACAGGGGGACAGGAGAAGAGGATAGGGGGACAGAAGGACAGGAACAGTAGGACAGAGGAGAAGAGGACAGGGGCAGAAGGACAGAAACAGGGGGACAGGAGAAGAGGACAGGGGGGCAGAAGGACAAGAACTGGGGGACAGGAGAAGAGGACAGGGGGGCAGAGGAGAAGAGGACAGGGGCAGAAGGACAGAAGAGGACAGGGGGCAGAAGGACAGGAACAGGGGGACAGAGGAGAAGAGGACAGGGGGGCAGCAGGAGGGACAGAGGAGAGGAGGACGGGGGTACAGGAGTACAGAGGAGAGGAGGACGGGTGTGCAGGAGGAGTGGGGCTGTGTGTGGTGATAACGGCAGCTGTACCAGGTGTCTCTGCCTCCATGCGGCAGCCTCCACCTTCCTGTGTTGGCAGGGTGTGGCATGCTGGGAATTGTAGTTCTCCTGTCCGTTCGGGCGTTACTGTATGGTTTCTGGGCAGTGTGTTGGGTGCTGGGAGTTGTAGTTCTCCTGGGCGGGCTCAATGTTCTCCTGCCGCCTGTCTGTGGTTATTGTGCCTCTTCTGGGATGTCCTCAGCTCTGTGCTGTAGTAGTGTGCCGTATACTGTCTGTGCACAGCACGGAGCTGGGGACTTGGTGGTACACTGTCTCCCGCCGCCTTAAAATTGGTCTGTTTCTCATCCAGGAGAATCGGACGAGTGACATCTGTTTTTCTGTCCGTTTGGCATCCAACTGCTGTGTGAGTGTCCGACATTTCTCTCAGATTCTCAGATCACATCCGTGTGCAATCAATCCCTTTATTTTTCTCAGCAGCTATTAGTGTAGAATCATTTACAGGAACATTTTACAGTTGTCTCAGCTACAGAATGATAATGTATCCGTGAAAAAAACAGATGCCTCTCGGATGGTCCCATGTGTGCGGTCCGTGATTTTGTCAGACACATAGACTTGCATTGGTGAGTCTCACGCGGGAATCACATACTGTCGCAGCATGTTGCAACTTTTTTCTCTTCCTGAATTTGGATGAGAAAAAAGCGTCCGACACTCGTCATTGTGCTCTCAGAGATTGATTGCAATGTGAGAAAATCACACATTGCACTCATCAGAGTTTCACGCCAGTGTGTCCGTACCTTAATACTAAAATCCATATAGTAATTCTACAATGTCTGCTGGACATGATATGGGGAGGATTTATGGCTCAGTTAGTACACACTCCACACTTCTTGTTATTAACCAGTTAATGCTCTCTTGTCCACCGCACTGCAGAGTCAAAAGAGGACGACAGCGAGACAGACAGCAACATGGCATCAGAGAGCCCCTGACCTCGAAATAGAAGATCCTTAGATCCCGGTATTGTGACATAATATTAAGAATAAAGTTTTTTTGCACTTATATTACACTATGAACTCCATAGCACGGCAGCGAAAATGCTAACCACTGAGCCACCGTACAATGCTAACCACTGAGACACCGTATACAGTACTAACCACTGAGCCACCGTATACAGTGCTAACCACTGAGCCACCATACAGTGCTAACCACTGAGCCACCATATACAGTGCTAACCACTGAGCCACCATATACAGTGCTAACCCCTGAGCCACCGTATACAGTGCTAACCACTGAGCCACCGTATACAGTGCTAACAACTGAGCCACCGTACTGTGAGTGTATGCCCCTGTGAGTGTATGCCCCTGTGTGTGTATGCCTCCCCTCTGAAAATAAGACCGGGTGCAACGTTCAGAGCAAACATATTAATATATTAAATATATTAATCTCACCCGCCCCTGACGGCAGCCCGCCTCCAACCCCGCCCCCAGGCCCCGCCCCCACCTCCCACCCCCCTAGGCTCCGAGAGGCGTACCAGAAAATATTTTATTACAAAAAAAAGCACTGACTAAACGTATGTGGTTGATTTAGAAAACCAACTCAGGAGAAGTAATGTGAGAGTAGTGGGCATGCTGGCATCAAAACTAGCCAAACAGCTAGATGTCATCTGTGAAGTTGAACAATCCAAAGCCCAGGGCTTGTCTCACAGGTACAGAGTTGAATGAGCTCACAGGGTGGGTCCCCCAAGAACCATGGTAGCAAATTAAAAATAATTCTAAGAGTATGGCTGTCGGACAGGATTCCAGAAAGAAGCAAGTTCTTATTAGGCTTGAAAACAGTATTAGACATAGATAAATGGGAAACAGAGCGAAATAAAGATAAATTGAGAGAAGTTTTTTTTCAAGAAGTGTAGGGGATTCATACTGATTAAATTGACTGTGGATGAGATCATGTGATTGGACCTACCCTTCATCAGCTCTAATTGGTAACTTTTGGAGGATCTTCAGGGGAGATTAGGAAAAGAAAAACAATTACCTGAAATGGAATTTTGACTACATTTTAAGAGAAGATGGAGGACTATGATACAAGATAAATTAATATGCGAGGGGTACCTGAGGACTATGTTCTAAACGAGTGGGGGAGATAGTGTATGTGGAGACGAGTTAGATAATATCCCGACAACTTTGCAAATATTTGGGAGTAAAATTGTTTTATTGTCTGATTGACATGTTAAATAGTATTTCATCACGTCGTTGCATAGCTCTATATGTTTAAGCAATTGAAAGTTTGGAAAAAGTTTCTTTGAAACCTATAAAAAATATTCTACAAAAATAAAAGGCTCTACCTATAGCTGAGCTTGAGAAAAGTATCAATATTGCAATGACAAGAGCCTTCAGCAGGTCCCCAACAGCCATTGTAGCTCATTGTTTCCTTGCAACCAAGACACAGGTGGACACAGGGTGCCAGTGACTGCGAATACTGGCAATTAAGCTAATTAAATGCCACTGGCAAAGTTTGGCAGCATTATTTAAACAGAAGCAATCAGGGCCATCACTGATCTCTTGCTGTTATGGGCAGACATATTACAGCCACCATCTATGCAATATTATGTGCAATGTTTTTTTTTTGAGAAGTAAAAAAAGTAGACAGAATAACTCAATAATTATAACATGTGTACATATTCATTAGTAGGCCTCACAGGGGCTAAGCATCGCAACAATCAGTATCTATAAATTATGGTTCCTTCCATCAGAGCCTCATCTATAGAAGGTTCATTCTTTCCATTCTACCTTCTGCAGTCAATCAGCCTACATTGGTCATGAGATTCATGTTAGCTTACAATTTCACCCTGTCCTCATCTAACCGACTAGGGGAGGTTAGATAGATCGGTATTGTACAGACTAAATTATGTACTATTTCTAGGAATCATGAGTATAATACACCAAACTGCGAGTTGGTAAAACAAGAAACAGAAGAAAAACAAAATTGGGGAGAAGACTAGTAAGGGTATATAAATCGTTAGGTAAGAAGAAAATAATAAAAATTAAGAAATAAAAGACAAAAGGTAGAAATGCATAAATGTAAGATAGAGAGAAGACAGAGAAAGGTAATAGAAAGATAGTAGAGAAAATATAGATAGATAGATAGATAGATAGATAGATAGATAGATAGATAGATAAATAGATAGATAGATAGATAGATAGATAGATAGATAGATAGATAGATAGCCAAGTGCCCCTTCTCTATCTATCTATCTATCTGGTCATAAGAGGGAGTCATTGTTATATGCCTAAATCTTTTCCCAATACTCTAACAGATCTCAAACGTCCTGTGAATCCTTAAAAAGGATCCAAGGCTGCCAAGTGCGAACTAAACTTGAATTCTCCCCAGAGACCTGTGCTAGTATTTTTTACATTTGGTTGATATGTGAGAACTCCATCAGCCACTCAGTCATTGTCGGGATTGTGGATGTAAGCCAATGTCTGGGAATTACATTGTGTGCTGCTGTTAAGCAAAATCTAAGAAGACTACGTTTCTGGCAAGTGATTGGTTCCGGCAGTATAGATAGAATAGCTATCTGAGGTGTGGGGGGTTATATTGTCTCCAGAGATTTTATTATGCGCTAAAAATGCTACTTGCCAGAACCACTGTATCTCCGGGCAATGCCATCAGATGTGGATCAAAGTGCCCCTACTAGTTCCACATTGTCAGCACCTATCGCTCACCGAGGGGAAGATTGCATGCAACCTTACATGGTATTGATACCACCGTTTTAAGATTTTAAAGTTTTTCCCGTGCGTAACCGGCCGGGGACATATTATGTGTATAAAGGAATGACAATTGCAGTTCCTCCTCTGTAAATTCACACCCCAGTTCTGACTCCTAATCCTGGACGTATCCAGGAACCACATCCGAAGAGCCTCCATTTAATATGTTATAGATAATGGCCACTTTACACGCGGCAACATGAAGATAGAAAACGGCAGGTGTTGGAGACAATTATACCTTTTACCTTCAAAATACCTTGCAGATACCTGAATTACACGCAGCCACTTCAAGGTGTTTTGAAGGTAAAAGGTACAATTGTCTTCGACACCTGCCGTTTTCTATCTTCCTGTTGCCGCGTGTAAAGTGGCCATAAGGGATATTTGGTGCGAATGAGGTAACTGTTGCGTGAAAATTTTCTTGAATTGGGTCATTGGAGGTAATGTCCCATAGCCTCCTAAGTCCTAATGAAGGACTTCATTTCTTCATATTCTATCCATGATAACAGCTGTGTGGGGTTGCGTTCTTGTAACTCAGCCAAGGAGGGGAACCTAGGTTGTGATGTTATCTGGTATATTCTCAAATAGGAATTAACACTCCAGCCCAGAAACCTCTCACGATTTAAGCCCGAAGGGAAAACAGGGTTTGAGAAAATAGGAGATAATAGATTATTTGAGCTTATTAAACCTCTCATCCTTTCAACCCATCCCAAATTCTCAAAGTGTCGTTGACCATCAATCCCAGACATCCCCCCTCAATTTTCTCTCGGTCCTTAGTCGTAACCCACAGGAGATAGTGTAGTGGGATATTGTATCCATCCTGTTCCTGTCTCACCCACTGCTTTGTTTCACTATGAAAGTGCCAATCAAGAATGTGAAGCAATTGGGAAGATTGATGGTATGTTTTCAAGTCAGGAAGTCCTGCGCCCCCCCCCTGTGTTTTAGATCTAGTCAGAGTTTGGTAATTCAACTGGGGTCTATCTTGCTGCCAAATAACCTGGATTAACACTGATCTTATAGTTTTAAAGGAGGCCTGTGGTGGAATAATCAGACCATTTGGAAGCTGTACAGGAAATGCAGAAGCACATCCATTTTAAACGTATTCATGTGACCAAACCACAATATCATTTTTTTATCATGTTTTTTTCAGATCTTGAAAGGTTTTATTTAGTAATGTATAGTAATTCAATTGATATAATTTACTCAGATCTGAGGGGACCAGTATCCATAGATATTTGATGGCAATTGATGGCCACTTAAACGTGAAGTTGTTCCTTGCCCTCTCCACGTCCTCCTATGACAGTGATATTTATGGCCTCTGTTTTGGTGTAAATAACTTTAATGTTGCTCACCTCGTTAAACTCACACATCAAAGCAGGTGGAGAGATGTGAGGTTGGGAGATGTACAGTAGGAGGTCGTCAGCATACAAGGACACTTTGTATTGGGTCTGACCAATTGAGATACCCTGCACACTGGGATTCCATCTCACCACCACTGCCAGATGCTCCATTGCCACTACATAGAATAGGAGCGGAAGGGAGCACCCTTGTCTTGTGCTGTTTTTAATTTGTACTGGATCCGAAAGCGATTTGTTTATTTTTAGTCTAGTGGACAGGTGGGAATAAAGTGCCTCAATTTTATGAATGAAGCCTTCGCCCAGTCCCACTTTTCTAAGAGCAGATATCATGAAACCCCATGAAACCCCAGCGTACATGGTTGATCGCCTTTTCGGCGTCCACCGAGAGCAGCTCCAAAGGCTTTCGTAGGTTCTTTGCGTATGCCATCAAGGAGAGGGTCTTAGTCACCCCATCTCTTGCCTCAAATCTCACCTGATCCAAGTGTATAATTGTTGAAAGCAGTGGTGCTAAGCGGTTAGCTATTATTTTTGAGTATAACTTAATGTCCACATTGATCAGTGAGATCGGTCTATAATTAGACACTATGGAGAAGTCTTTACCAGGTTTTGGTATCACTGTGATAAAGGTTTCTGGAGATTGGGGTGCAAATTTAGAAGAACCTGATATGGAATTATACACCTTTGTTAGGTGAGGTTTAAGTTGGTCCTTAAAAAGTTTATAAAACTGCTGGGAGAACACATCTGGATAAGGGCTTTTGCCAGTCTAATGGTACCGTCACACGCCACAATCTTGGCTGGCGATGTGTGGCGATTAGGAATGAGCGAGTACCGTAGTATTCGGAATCGCTATACCCGCAACGAGTAGGTCCTGGTACTCGGTACTCATTGCGAGTATAGCGATTCCGAGTACAACTGCAAAAGTCCTGTTAAAAAGAAGAAAAGTGGTTACAAAATAAAAAAATCGGATAGTCACCTTAACCGACGGCTGCATCGGGACCGGCCGATGGACATCTATGCATGTTAATGGGCCTTTCACTCTCCCAGCCAATCAGATTGCTGGGAGAAATCTGGCCAATCAGATACCGCCACGTCACAATCACGTGATCGCTAGCAGCCACCTGATAGGACCTTTCCATCTGGCCAATCAGGTGGCCGCTAGTGATCACGTGATTGTGACGTGGCGGCATCTGATTGGCTGGGAGAGTGAAAGGTCCTTTAACATGCATAGATGTCCATCGGCCGATCCCGGTGCAGCCGTTGGTTAAGGTGAGTATCCGATTTTTTTATTTTGTGACCACTTTTCTTCTCTTTTTCAGGACTTTTATAGTGTATCTATTGATACACTGCAAAACTACTCGGAACTTGCTACTCCCGAGTAATCCTATTTCGGCGAGTAGCGAGTACCCGAATACCACCACTATTCGGCGAGTAGCCGAATAGTAGCGAGTAGACGCGCTCATCCCTAGTGGCGATATGACGTGCGCGCTCACTTTTTACGTGCCCGCCTCAGATCAACGATGGCGGCGTCATACGCTGCAATCTCGCCTGGCAGCTAAGGCGATGTGTCGCTCCGGAAGTCACCTCACCTACAGCGGAAGCAATCTTGCCTCATTCCATCGCCGCTTCACATGCCGCAATCTCAAAGGCAATGTGGGCGTACATGTTCAGCGCGGCGAGGAGATAAGCGTGCCACAGTGGTTTACACCGCGCCCCATACACGCTCATTTGACAATACAACTGCGTTACGATTGGTCAGCCTGCTGTGGAAGGCTGGCTAATACATGATGCAATTGTCTAATGGAGTTTGTCACAAATACATGCTCGTGTCCTCAATTGTGGCTCCTGCAACACACTTTCGAGGCGCCAAAGTGTCACACAGGAGCGGTCTTGTACAGTACAGTGGATTACACTAAGAATGGCTATGTGTGCGTCTGTAGGTGATGGCGGTAAGCTACAAACAACATTATGGACAAATGTGCCTGCATTGGTCCACGCCATGGCAGAGCTGCCATGGCTGAGCTATGTGTGTGCAAACATGTTTGCGTGTGTGTACTGATGTGTAACTACATCCCCCACAAACACCATTGCATTCTCCATGTGTATAGACACGTTCCCATTTGGCCAAACACATCATAATGGACATGTACACACAGTCACGGCATACAGTGTGGGCTAAAGGGCTGGACCTGTGTACTGGACATTAGCAGACAATGCTGCATGGACCCATCAATACCATGTAACGTATCACATACCTCTGTGCACAGCATAAAGCTTTGTGCAACTGCCCTGTATTGAAAAGTAACGACAGACACAGGTAGTTTGGTTATGATTTTTTTTTGTGGTACTTTTTGTGCACAAAAAAAGGAATTATAACAACACACACAAAACATTAAAAACAGAAGTGTGAACATCACACAATTAAATAGACAGTGATGATAAAGAATGGCCATACCCAAACATTTGACAGTACAGAAAGAAAAAAAAAAAAAATAACTAACTAATGTTAAAGCACCCAAAATGAACAAAACACCACTATAATCCTACTGGTGCAGACACCCTGGTGACTCCACCCTCCTCCTGATGTTGCTGCCTGGCAACATCAGACACCCTACACCTGCTGGTGCTGCCAGGCAACTTCCCCAGGGCCATTAAAGTAGGAGCAGTATGTGTCTCTGTTGCTCCTGGCATCCTGCTGACTCAGACCGTGGCTCAGCGGCTGGAGTGGTGCCACACCATGGTCGGCAGCACGCCAATGCCCAGGACGTACCTTCCCCATTGTAGGGTCCACAGAATCCACATAACTTGCCGGCGAGTATGATGTCCCTACGATGCAGGAAGTTATGCAGCACACAGCAGGCCAGCACTACCACATCAATAGATTCCAGTTTCATATGCAAAGACGTATGAAACACACGGAATCTATTGGCCATGATCCCAAACGTATTTTTCATCCACACGGTGAGCCTGGGATAGCCGGTAATTTAAAATGCGCTGCTCAGAAGTAACCGTCCTCTGGGAATATGGCCATAGTAGGTGAGCCTGAAGTGGGAAGGCTTCATCCCCCACAAACGTAAAGTTTAGATGACCGGTCGTAACATCATTTGAGGGCAAGTTCAGAGCACCTCTCCTTAGGTCTTTGGCCAAGGAGCTGTGTGCAAACACACCCCCATCTGAGACATGGCCGTTCATGCCAACATCCACGTAGAGGAACTCATAGAGAGCATCCACCAGGGCCATGAGGACCATGTTAAAATATCCTTTATAATTAAAATACATGGACCCCGTGTTGGGGGGTTGCGTGATCCTCACGTGCTTACCCATCCAATGCACCTCCACAGTTTGGAAATTGCCATCGGTCGACATCTGGCAACATCCATCCATCCAGCGGGGGTTGTTGGTAACTGCATGTAGGATGGCAGCAGACAACTCACGATGGCCTCACACATCTCAGGTATCAGGCGGCTCAGCAGTGATAGAGACTGCTGCAGAGTATTGCAGGTCTGCCCTCGAACGACCTGTTGCTAGGAACCTGAAAGTTACAGCCAAATGATCCTCAGGTGGCACAGCTCGATGCATCAAAGTGTCCTGTCGGGCTATCAATGGCTTTATGCGTTCCAAGAGGAATGTGAAAGAGTCCTCGGACATACGGAGATAGTTACTGAAATCATGCGGACTAGTATCCTCCAGCTGATGCAGCAGGCACATGTGACTCAGGTTGTCCCATTGCCGAAGCCAATCCCTAACCCACACACGCCGTGGTCTGCGAGCCCGCAACCTCTCAGCTCTCTCCTCCAGCCACAAGTCCTCTTCCACCAAGGCAAGAGCCAAGATAACATCTCCATCAGGGTCCATGATGATCTCACATACCAACACCTACAAAAGGAACAAAAAAAAGCCTATCATCAAAAGAACACATTATCAGGCATCAAAAGTAACCATTATCTCCTTCCCTACACATGTCCTAGCCAGTTACCCACATCCTAGCAGACTCTGCTTATATGGCCACCCACATACATATTTTGCACCATTGAACGGTCACAAACAACATTACACTGCCTCACAACAACACCTGTTATCACTAAAACCATGGGCCTCCTCCACAACTATATCTTCATCGTCCAAATTGAGACATCATTACCATACCCCCATATAGCTGCCCATAATGTATATGTACTACCACAAGGCATAGGAAAATACAAAGCTCAACCACACAGACAGAAGCTTGTTACCAATTAAATACAAGAACATGCTAAACGTACCAGAGCCATGTGCTACTGACAAATCATCATCCCAAGCAGCTGACAATCGCATATTCATCATGTCAAACAGACATCTCTGTTGTGTTGATAAGGGCGGATCTTCACAGGCAGACATTCCCAAGCCACATGGGCCACTCCACATCTCAGTATCACCAGAATACTTCCATTCTGTCTGGTAAAGGCCAGTACTATGTGCCAACATTTCATATGTTCCACTAAACTAACCACAGAGGCCTCCTTGGTACATGATCCTGTATGCCGAAGGCACACAATAGATCAATCAAACACATCATCATTACAAACTACATGCACCAGGACTTGGGCGTCTACTACAGTACACAAGAACGATCCGTAATGCAAAGATGTATCAAACGCTATACACAGCCATATCACAAATCATATGAGAACATCAGTACTTACTTAATGACTTTGGCCAGCAAGCGTGCCGTAGCTTGGTCGTTAGCGGTTTTTATGTGGTAAGCATCCAATCACAGAGCATCTGCATCATCTAATTGAAGTAGCTGCCTGGGCGTTGCCACGTGCGACTATTGATTAGGCACATGTGCTGCTTTTTGATTGGTCATGTTGTGTTGAAAAAGTGGCCAGTTGGCCCGCCACCCATGCTCCTACTTCAATGTGCATTGTTCTAGTAGCGTCTCATCACCAGAACTCTGTTGGATAGATGGTAAGTTGGAGGATATGCTTTTGTGCTTCTCATGTATGGTATCTTATTTTTGACTTCCGAGCCATATTTTGCCTGATGTATGGGCAAGTTACGTACAGCTTCATTTAGCGTCATGTAGATGTGTGGTTTAGGACGCCTACGCATCGTTAACCCCCTCTGTGTCCTGTCACACATACAGCACTACATCGTTCCATAAATATGTGCTGAGGTCATTCCTGTGTCTAAATTTTGTGTGGTACGCCATGTGTGCCATTTCAACATGATACAGATTTGTAACTTTGCCTGCCCAGGCCCTAAGCACATATGCCCCGTGTCATGTGCAGCATGTCACATCTGTGTACACATATAAAGGCCATTAATACTTCTGCATACACAAGCTAACTACCAGACCACCTGTCATTGCTAGTGTGGCACCCTGGTTTGAGCACCAAAGGAACTCTTAGGACACAATGGAAAAGTACACAGCAAGCAGCCCCACTTACTTTCAACACCCCTTTCACCCCAGGCCTGTAGGGGGAGCTCCACTGGTTGCCTTAAGCCAGTTCCCCCTATAAATACGGGTCCTGGATGGAGAAACGGTGGAGTGTGCAGTCACTTTAGAACTGTAAGCAGCTTGGAGAGCTGACCTGGTACTGGTGCCACGCTAGGCCCATACCAGCACACCCGGAAAGTGGTAGACCCTTGCAATAGGGGTCATAGGAGCAGGAGGCAAATACCGAATAGGGGCAGAGGAGTCATTTTGATTCACCCTACAAAGTCCGGTCACTGGGTCCGAGCTGCAGGAGCCATAGCGCAGGCTGCAGAGAAACCAGCACCACAACAAGGGAGTTTAGCTCCCTGGACACCTGAAGCACCGCCAGATGAGAGCCCGGAGTCGAGAATTCGACAGCATTCCTTTATAGTGCCCTCGGTGCAGCAAACTCAGGTATAACCCATCACACTAAAAATTGCAACTCCGGTTTGGTTGGATTCCACATCCACTGGACCCACTAGAAGCAACGTATACCAGGAAGCCTATACCACTGCTTGCTGTGGAACCTCCAGAAGTGTCTACTTCATCGCCCGGTTGAGTGTACCTGATAACACCAGTAAAAAAGGTACTGAAAAGACTTTATGTGTCTGTACATTCTTCTCGGAAGCCCCGGTTCCAACAACACTGTACCCCTGCAAGCCAATCAACCAGTTGTTCCGCCAGGGCCTCAGGACGGTCAGCCGACAGGCGGCGTCATGCCGCAGCAGCCCTCACCGACGGCTCCAATAATGCCGATATCTCTGACGTACGTCCCGAATGCGGCCTGGTTACCAAAGTACAGCGGTAAACCCGGTACCCTGGATATGTTCCGGAAGAAGATCTGCCAAGTGCTGGATATGTACGCCATGATCGGTAAGCGGAGAGCTTCAGTAATAATGGGACAGTTAACAGATGCAGCAGAGCTGGAGACCTGAAACTGGTCTATAGAAGCTCAGGAGTCTGTCGAGCAGATATTTGCCAAATTAAACCGGGTTTTTGAACACCACACCGAAGCGGAACTAAGACTGTTGTTTTACCATTGCAAACAAGGGGCACAGGAGAGTGTCCTAGACTATGCACTGCGCTTACAAGAAGCACTGAGACTGTTAAAACAAGACGATACCGATGGTGTTCGAGATGAAAATAAAGCGTTAATTGAACAGTTTGTTGTGGGACTTAGACTATCTGATGATAAGAAACAGGCACGCTGGTGGGCCCTGCAAAACCCTGATGCAGAGTTCGCTACGTTAAGAGACTTAACAGTACTAGGACAGCAGTTCCCTACAGTGTCCGATCTAACCTCACAGCCGCAGTATGCTAACACCCCTTCCGTGCCAGAAGCAGCGTCTTCACTCCCCACGGTTCAGGCCAGCGCACAGACTATAACACCCGACCGGTTCAATAAACTGTGCACCAACGTGCAGCAGCTGATTAAAAATATGGCGAAGCTCCGAGGTGAAAGAAGACCCAAGACAGAAGCAAGGCCATCAGACAAGATCCAGCTCTCTGACAGCCCCGACGACGTTCCGTGGATGAGGAAGAGGACACTGCCGCCATGAGGGAAACCTACAAATCGCTACAGCCCTGATGGACATCGCATCTGACAAAAGAGTGATAAAGTAGGACGTACCTACCATTCCAGTTCTTTAAACGAGCAAACCCTGGGTGAGAAGGGCCAACCTCAGGAGTAGACTGTCCAGGCCCAACCAACTGGGAGTACAAGTACGTGGGATACCGTCTGTACTTGTCAATCATCATCGATGGCACCGCTACCACAGCGTTGATAGACACTGGATCCCAGGTGACAACCATCCCGAGTATCCTTTACAAACGGTTCTGGCCAGATGTTAAGCTGGAACCCCAATCCCTGACTTGAACATTGAAGCAACTAATGGTTTGCTAGTTACAATAGAGGGGCAATGGGAAGCTACAGTAAAGGTGGGGAGGGTGCAGCTGAAGAACCAGGGTATCATAGTGGTTCAGGACAAACCATACGAGCAGGATCCACACGTGATTTTGGGTACCAATGTAATGGTTAAATGCCTAGATGAAGTGTTGTTTTTGCTCCAACAGAGTGCTGATGCTGGTAAACCAAGAGAGAGGAGAGCTATCCAAAGAGAGATCGGAGCTCTGGTGTATCAACAGCAGGTAAACATGTCAAATGGTGAAATTGGCAGTGTACGGGTAACAGATCCTATTCCAATTGTAGTACCACCCTGAAGTGAAATGATGATCTGGTGTCGGGCAGCAATGGGCCTCAAAGGGCAGGACTACCAAGCTGTAGTAGAACCTGTAATGTCTGATAGTAGTCCTACACTCTTGACAGCCAGAGGGTTGGTCGACGTAAGAAAAGGAAGGGTCCCTGTACGCATACTAAATTATGGTGATGATGAAGTAAGACTGCCAAGATATTACACTGTTGCAAAATTGTTTCAGGTTGAAAACAATACTATACATGATGTAAAATCCTTCTCACAAACAGTAACTGACGAACCACCTCACTCCAAAGATCAGCTAGAGAAATGGTGTCAGGTGCTCAGCGTAGGAACTGACAACACACCTTCTCATCAGAAAAATGGGGTTTACCGGGTAGTTCGGAAGTACGAGCAAGTGTTCAGCAAACATCCACTTGAGGATTAAAGGGGTACAACACCATATCCCCACAGGCGACCATGCCCCCATCAAAGAGAGGTACAGGCCTATACCACACCACACACTACCAAAAAGCAAAAGAAATGCTTCAGGACATGAAAAATGCAGGGGTCATTAGGGATAGCTGTAGTCCCTGTGCAGCACCACTAGTCCTGGTTAAAAAGAAAGACGGTAGTATGAGAATGTGCGTAGACTATAGGCAAATCAACAAAGTCACACACAAGGATGCATACCCGTTGCCCCGCATAGAGGAGTCACTAGCTGCACTTAAGTCTGCCAATTACTTCTACACATTAGATCTTACTAGTGGGTACTGGCAGGTCTCCGTTGCAGAAGAGGATCGTGAGAAGACAGCCTTCACGACGCCCTTGGGGCTATGCGAGTTCAACAGTATGCCATTCGGGTTGTGCAATGCCCCAGGGACATTTCAGAGACTGATGGAGTGTTGCTTAGGTCACAACAACTTCGAGACTGTGCTGCCATACCTGGATGATGTCACCGTATACTCCCAGACCTATGAAGATCACCTGCAACACCTGAGTGAAGTGTTCGAGTCGTTATCCAAGTACGGTATGAAGTTGAGATCGTCCAAATGTCACCTGCTAAAGCCTAAAGTCCAGTACCTTGGACATGTGGTCAGTGCAGAAGGCGTAGCACCTGACCCAGACAAAGTGACAGTCATCAAAGACTGGCCAGCGCCCACCACCTTCAAAGAGGTGCGCCAATTCTTAGGACTGGTCGGTTACTACCGAAGATTCATCAAAGGCTACACAAAAATAGCAGCACACATGCAAGACCTCCTGGTAGGTCAATCTAAGAACGGCAAGATCAGGGGGCCCCCGTTTCGGTGGGTACCAGAACAGGAACAATCCTTTCAGAGGTTAAAAGATGCTTTAACAGAGGAAGAAATCCTGTCCTATCCAGATTACAACCTACCATTTTTGTTGTATACAGATGCAAGCAATGAAGGCCTAGGAGCAGTCCTAGCCCAGCGACAACAGGGAAAAGAAAAGGTGATAGCCTACGTCAGCAGAAAGCTCCGTCCAACGGAAAGGAAACCGGAGATCTACAATTCGTTCAAATTGGAGTTCCTGGCCCTGGTCTGGGCAATCACAGAGCGTTTCAAGCATTACCTGGCGTCCTGCCCGTTCACAGCTTTCACTGACAACAACCCTCTAACACAGAGACTTCGAAGCTGGGAGCCCTAGAGCAGCGTTGGGTGGCAAGATTGTCAAACTACGACTTTACTGAGAAGTACCGGGCAGGTCACAAAAACGGAAACGCTGATGCCCTGTCCAGAATGCCTAACCTCCCAGAAGAAGGAGAAGACATAGATGACCTGGAGGAGATAGAATTACCGGCTTTCCATTGCATAGGTACGGCAACGTGTCATCAGGCGAGTCAGAGACGTGGAGAAAGGACCGTGAACCCTTTACCTCACCACGACTGGAAAGAGACTCAAGCCAATGATCCAGACGTCAGCTTGGTCAGAGAACTGATAACCCAAGAGCAAATGCCAAGCGCCTGTGGAAGGAGAGGGGGAAGTTATTTGTCTACCAAGTGAAACTATGCAGAAGGTATCTGAACCCCAGAACACACAAACTCATATGGCAGATTGTAGTTCCAAAAACAGAAGTCCAAATGATCCTGGAAGCCTACCATGATGATGCAGGACACTTTGGATGGAAGAAGCTGGAAATGCTACTGAAAGACTGTTTCTACTGGGTCGGTATACGAGGTTCAATCGACAGATAGTGCAAGAATTGTGGACCGTGTCATCTTAGGAGAAGAGACCACTTGAGTCAGAAAGCACCTTTACAGCCAATCATTACTGAAAGACCTCTTGAAATAGTTGCTCTCGACCATGTAAAGTTAACCCCAAGTCGAACCGGTTATACTTACGCACTCACCATGGTTGACCACTGTTCAAGATTCCTTGTGGTTGTTCCAGTTAAAGACTTAACCGCAGAAGTAGCAGCTAAAGCATTCCAGAGTTACTTTTGTCGCCCACATGGGTATCCAGACCAGGTTTCAACTGATCAAGGACCAGCATTCAAATCAGACTTGTTTCATGCATTCCTAGGACTATATGGGTGTAAAAAGATAAGGACCATACCATATCATCCTCAGACAAACGGTTTATGCGAGAAAATGAACCACATAGTGATTGATATGTTAAAGACCTTATCAATTGAAGAGAGAAATTAATGGCCTGAAAAGCTTCCAGACCTTGTGGATATCTACAACCACATACCAGTTAGTTCAACCAACTACACACCCGCTTGCCTGATGCGAGCAAGACCAGGTAAACTACCAGTTCATCTAGAAATGGGAACCATTGAACCAACACAAGATTCTCTAGAGGAAGATTGGAATCATCAACGCCAAGAACAATACAGAAAAGTACAAGAAAGTGTTGAAAGGAATCTGAATCTAAGCAGAAGCAAACAAGAGCATGATTTCAATAAGCACGCTTCAGCAGAGCCTTTGACAACAGGTTAACTAGTACTAAAAAGGAAGAGAAAAACCAACAAATTGGATGACAATTGGGAAGCAGAGCCTTACACAATAATGCCGTCAAGATATGACAACTCTAAAACTTGTGTAATTAGTAAGGACAAAGGAAACACAACTACAACTGTATCCAGAGACCACTTAAAAAGATGTCCAGAACAGCTAATACCTCAAGAAACCAGTTATCCTACAGTAACAGTTGAAAAACCAAAAGAAAACTTAGTTCATACGGAAATTGGAGACTTAGCCGCCGACTGGCCTCAATGCAATGGAACATTTATCATACTAGTTATTTCGTTCTACCAACCTGTAGAAGATCAAATACCTATTCAGCCAACACAAGAAAAACCTGTTCAAATGCAAGATATGCAGCCTGTTATACCGAAACCTGAGATTCCTATAATCGGTGAACCTGCTAGTCTCATAGTAAGAGAAAGAACTCACAGACAGCTACCTACACTACCACCTTTAACAGAGGATAGTCCAGTAGAAAGATTACGTACCTACTATGGAATTACAGAATCATGTACGACAAATAGAGAAAGAAACAGTACGTACACTACACCAACAGCAGATTTTGACACGCCAATACTACGCAGATCCACACGTAGTACATTAGGACAAACCCCAAATAGATATGGAGAGTGGGTTTAAAATGTAGAGGAATAATAATACCGTTAACACAATGTAAATAGTACCCGTGTTCAAAACTGTAAAAAGTAGTGTACAGAAGGGTGGAGGAACTGGGCCCTGTCCCAAGTAAATTAAGTTGGGGACAGAAAGTGCCTGGGTAGTGTAAGAAGGTTAGACCCGGCCTCCTAAGCAGAAACACCCAAAGGGAATTTATGTAAAGTTTAAAATGTGTACCTCGTCAGTGTGTTTACCTCTGGACTTTACCCTTTTTTCCCGTTTTCTTGAACTTGGACAATAGTCACAGGACTTGTGTGACAAAAACTACTTCTCTTTCCCTTTTTCCTCAGCCTGCGGCAGATGGACTAGTGCCGTATGGACTGCTTTTCATATTTTTCATAATTTTTCCCTTTCTTTTTCAGTGATTTTTGTATTTTTTCAATTTAAGACTTTATAAATACCGGTTATTAAATGTATATAAAATGTTTGAATTGTTAAGTTGTAAAGAAAACTTTTGCTCAGTCCGGGAAAACTGAAGTTAACTAAGGGGGAATGTGGCACCCTGGTTTGGGCACCACAGGAACTCTTAGGACACAATGGAAAAGTACACAGCAAGCAGCCCCACTTACTTTCAACACCCCTTTCACCCCAAGCCTGTAGGGGGACCTCCACTGGTTGTTTTAAGCCAATTCCCCCTATAAATACGGGTCCTGGAGGGAGAAACGGTGGAGTGTGCAGTCACTTTAGAACTGTAAGCAGCTAGGAAAGCTGACCTGGCACTGGTGCCACACTAGGCCCATACCAGCACACCCGGAAAGTGGTAGACCCTTGCAATAGGGGGTCATAGGAGCAGGAGGCAAATACCGAATAGGGGCAGAGGAGTCATTTTGATTCACCCTACAAAGTCCGGTCACTGGGTCCGAGCTGCAGGAGCCATAGCGCAGGCTGCAGAGAAACCAGCACCACAACAAGGGAGTTTAGCTCCCTGGACACCTGAAGCACTGCCAGATGAGAGCCCGGAGTCGAGAGTTCGACAGCATTCCTTTATAGTGCCCTCGGTGCAGCAAACTCAGGTGTAACCAGTCACACTAAAAAGTGCAACTTCGGTTTGGTTGGATTCCACATCCACTGGACCCACTAGAAGCTACGTATACCAGGAAGCCTATACCACTGCTTGCTGTGGAACCTCCAGAAGTGTCTACTTCATCGCCCGGTTGAGTGTACCTGATAACACCAGTAAAAAAGGTACTGAAAAGACTTTATGTGTCCGTACATTCTCCTCGGAATATCACTAAAACAACCGAGCTGCCGTATTCCATCCAGTGCAGCTCCTGACCCCAGGGACTACTGCTCATCCAGTGGGGAGCATTCCATCTAGCTGCCGCACATCCCCCAGAGGCCCAAGCAGCGCCGGTGCCATCACCGGACTCCCACAGGTGGCGTCACGAGACAATCAAAACCTTATCCCAATCCCTGATTCCTTCCATTTAACCACCGGGCCCCACAGCCTCAGGCACGGAACAGTGACAAGTGAAGCATCTCCTGAGATCTGCGAACTCGGCAATGGTGAGTCACTAGTGCTGGACATGGGTTGCCCACACAGTAGGGTGTGACCTGATATGTACATGTATGTGTTTTGGTAACACACTATGTTGTTTTTTGGCCTGATTTTGTGCGTGAACTCTTAGCCATGTACTAGGTCCAGGAGAGCCTGTGGCGGGTCGCGTCGTCCGACTACAAGAACAGGGCAGCGAGGGCTGTGGCCTACGGGAACCTTGTCGAGCTGGCAAACTGACTCGACTAAAGTAAGACCTGGACAGTGCCAATGGTTGTGGAAAAATCAAGTGGCTGCGCACCGTGTTCACAAAAGAACATAAGAAGGTGTTGATGGCTCAGTCCAGGGCTGGAGCTGAGGAGGTCCCTAAGCCATGTCTGTGGTATTATGACCTCCTTACCTTCACCCTGGGCCAGGAGGCTTCTCGCCCAACACAGTGCAGCAGCCGCCTTGGCCAACCATCTTCGGCCACAAGTCAAGAAGCTGCCCCGTCACAGAAGGTGCGTAATTGTTGTTTTGCTACCTATGTCCACACCTTGGTGGTTGCACTGGTGTGTGGGTTGGTGGACATGTCGAAGGCACAATCGTGTTGTACTTTCACCGTTCTTCTGTGTGTTCTGCTGCGTGTTGGCTCATGGCTGTTGGTACTGATTGTGCTGTGTTATGTTGGGGCACTTGGTACATCAATTTGGAGCCTCAGATGAGAACAGAGCACCGGTCTACTTCTTTCTTCATCTCTGTTTTCAACCCTGCTACTGTTGATTTTGGTGTTTGGCATGCTCAGATATGCGCCATCTGGTGCTGGGTGGTTGGTTGTGGTAATTGATGTTAGTATATTGCTACTCTTGTTAACTTTTTTATTTCAATGTTTTGTTTACAGGCCCCTCATGAGTCTGGCTCCAGTGCAGAGGACCCACCTGCTGGCGAGGCTCCACCAACATCATCTTTGGTGGAGCAGGTGCCTGATCCCAGTGGTGGGGGGGCCGTGCCCAGGGCTCAGCTCAGGCATACAACGGCATCGAACACCTGCCCTAAATAACACTGAGCTGGGTACCTGGGCAAAATGGGTCCTATTGGACAGAGAGAGGACCCCCGCCACTTCAATCGGGCACACGGCCAGTGAGTGGGTGTGTCGCATGGAGCCAGAACAACGTGCCATCGCCGAGAGGGCCATCATTCGGGTCCTGGAAGCGGGCGTGGATGGGGCACTGAGATGAGGTGGTTACATCGGCATCCCCAAGAAAACACCCCCAGTGCCCCCTGCGCCCAACAACACATGGCTAGAGCTAGCCAAAATCAGGATCCTTCACGTCTCCCATGAAGACTCCAGCATGGAAGGGCCCCCAATGTGTGGGACTATGGGGATGAGGGGGAGGAGCCATTGTCTGATCCAGCAGAGGACGAAGAAGCAAGATGCTACTAAGCAATGCACTACATTGCGTAGTGGCCTTTGTTGTGGACTTTTAAAAAAAAAAACAAGTTTGTTTGCATTTTTATTTTGGGTTAATAAACCAGACTTTGATTTCCCATACCTACGTCCACACATGTGTCAGGTTCAACAGTATGGTTTGGTGTAGTGTGTTGTGGGTGTAATGGTGATGTTGGTGTGGCAGAAGGAGAGGCCTCATGTCCACAATAACATAGTTGTGTCATTGTAGCAGACAGGAGCCTATCCCTAGGTGACATGTGCGAGTTTTGAGAGATTACAAGTCTTCTGTGGCCGACATTGCCGAGTATGTTTGTGTCTGTGTGTTTGCTAATGTGGGTGTGATATTGGAGACATTGATGTAAAATAGGGCTTCATCCATTTTGAAATGGTACTGAATGGTCAGATCTTTATCATGTCACACTGCACACCTACGCAATTTCATTAGTCATTTGTTGTGTTAAAAAATGTCACCTCCCAAAGGTGTCCCTGTGTGTGGTGAGACAAGGGATCAGACAGTATTTTTGTTTGCACTTACATTTATTGTTTCCAAATCTTGTTTGGTAAATGATGTTTTTTCTGATGAGAAGTAGGCAAACCATACTACCCACTTTCCCAATGTGGTATACTATAAGAAATAAGGCCAACGGGGCCTAAAAAAGAAGCTGGCCAACATGGCAACACAAACAAACAACAGGTCCAACATGGACAGCTACATACAAGGGCCATTGGCCACATTATTGGGGGGAATATTGAGGAGTAGGGGCAATGGCGGACTGGGCTGCCTGGAGGCACAGTATTATCGCACCCAACTGGGCCAGATGTTGCTGCCCTTCTCGGTGGGCACGGTCCATGTGCTGCTGTGCCTCCGTGTGTGCCTGCAGCAGGTCATCAATAGTTGGTCTCCCTTTATGGGAAATAAGGACATTAGTCAGTGACATGTGTAGGTGTTGGTGACATCATTGGTCAGGATTGCACTTACGGAGAATATGCCCATCCTGGTTTCCATCTTGAGGAGATGGTGATGCGCTGACAGCCCAGCCTGCAGCACGAGCTCTTGCCCCTTGAGAAAGAAAGGACAAAAAAAAATCATGACTCACATACTAATGTCAATAATTATAACTGCAATTATTTTAATAAAGTCCGGAAAAGAAGCCAGCATCAGAGATCTTCCTTACCTCAGCGCCCAAACATACATCACGCTTCCATCTTTTTGTATCATACTAATGTCAGGGACACACACCAGCATGTATATTACAAAGCTTGTAGCCCATTGCCAACACTTACCACCAATCACTACTCCAGCAGGCTCAATGTCACTGTGTGGGGACCACAACACAGCAGGGCTGGCCCAAGAGCTGGAGATGTTTGGGAGGGGGGGTGTTGAGCCTGGGCTTGGGGAATTTAGTTGGTGGCCTAGCAAGAGGACCGGACTTCCTGCTTCCTGGTCCCACGGGTCCTGGGCTGGCTGCTCCCGAGGGTGGGGTCCCTGGTGCTGAGGGACTTCCTAACATGACCACAACACCAGTGAGCACATATTTGGAAGGTAAAACACCCTTGGATTACCAAAGGATGGATTTTTAACCAAAACACAAGAGCAGACAGTGAGCATTTGGTGGTGCCACCATGGGGGCAAACACATAGCAGTCAGCTTGTAGTCACTTTTCCGGATTGTGATCAATGTCTTGTGAACTGCTATGTGTCAGAGTGCGCACATATGTGCTGGCAGGTGTGATGTGGCCCTTCAAATTTGCATTAATATGTTGTGGTCAACTTTGCTGTCATTACACACCTATGTTCGGCCACACAGGTCAAGGACCACTATAGGCATCAGCATTTAAAAAACATATGAGTGTATTTTGCACCTTCATGTTGCAGTGTGACCAACATGCAAATGCACATTGGTGACAGCTCCACATGCTGGTTTATGTCACACTATGTGCTATATATAAAGCTTAACCTGGCACACTACTTAAAAAAGAGGGTTGATCCTTTTGGTGTTTTTTATTTGTGGAGTTTGTGAAAGTTCATCAATCATCAAACGTTTTGGCTCATGCAAGAGCCTTCATCAAGTGATTCTTATATGCAATAGTGGGAGTGTTACTCCACTTTTTAGCTCAGTTAGATAGGTGTATGCTGCCCTTGGAGGCCTCTGTTTGATAGGGAATACAGTCCGAGATCCAAATTAGTGGATACACAGACGTGGTCTGGCTGAGCGTATGGGGGTCCATACATCAAGGTCCATCACATGGTTAGCAGAAAGGCAGTTTATGGCTCCTGTCCTTGTATTGAAGTTTTGTGCATCATGCAGTCATCACTATCGCCCTGTCACACGCCAAAACACGAAAAAAAATCGCTTTGCCGATTCCTCCTGATTACTGATCACTGTTCAACAATCAGACGATGGCTGATGGGCGATTTATCGCCACGAAATCACCCAATCACACGCCGTCAACGTGAGGCAATTTCACGGCGATTTCACCAGGGCGACACACCGCCTTTCAGATCGCCAGGTGAGATTGCGGCGTGTGACGGTACCTTAAGTGTTCTTTATATCCTCATCTACTTCCATCTCTGAAATATTTTCTTCTAATTTTTCTACAAGATCCGAGTTTAGTCGGGGGAGTGGCGTGTTCTCAAAATATATATATATTTGGGGGTTCACCTGGACAGCAAGCTTGATTGGAGGTGCCATATGGAGAAGGTTTGCAAGAAAGGGATGAGTAGACTTTACTTCCTAAGGAAGTTAAGGTCGTTTAATGTGTGTAGCAAAATGCTTGAAATGTTCTACCAATCTATTGTGGTGAGTGCAATCTTTGCTGCAATAATATGCTGGGGTAGTAATGTGCGCACAGCTGAATAAACCTATCAAGAAGGCTAGTGCGGCGGTGGGTCTACAACTTAGGACTTTCGAGGAGGTATTAGAGGATAGAATTAATAAGAAATGCAAGGCTATAATGAGCAACAATACACACCCGCTCTCTGAACTGTTTGCAAAGCAAAAGAGCACATTCAGCAAGCGTCTAATCCACCTAATGTGTAAAAAGGAAAGATACAGAAAATTGTTTGTTCCGACAGCTGTGGGGATGTTTAACAAATGTATAAGTGTATAGCATCCAAGACTAAGTGAAGTTCTAAGTGTATGGGGGGAATAGGTGAGGTACATGTACCAGTCTACCCGCATCTGCTGTCCATATAGACTTATTTTGTAAAGTGTGTAATGTTCTTGATCTTTGTTCTGCTGCTGTAATACTGTAATTTCCTCCGGGATCAATAAAGTTTATCTTATCTTATATTTATCCTTACGCGCCTGTGTGCTATGAGAATCAATAGTTGTGGTCGACTCCTCAAGATTGCATAATTTTTGGTAGTACTCTCTCATTATCGCCAAGATCTACTTTGGATTAAACGTGTCCGTACCTGTATGTTTTTGTAGTTTTGGAACATACATTGTCTGAATCAGGGGTGTAACAGGTAGGCCAACGGGCCATCCCCTTTATTAGCCTTATTTTATAAGAGACTTTTAAAGTTATTCCTGTACTTCAGGGATTGTTCATTCAAAATAGTTCTAAATTATTCTCTGTGTTTTAATAATTCTCTCAGCACCACCGGAGACAGATTATTTTTATGTCGCTGTTCTAATGAATATATCGTATCTGAAAGGTATGCAACCCTGGCATATTTTTCCTTTTTAAGGTGAGATCCGCGGTTAATAAGGATCGCCTGGATAATGCATATAAGAGTCTCCCATTTCACAGGTATTGGTGTATCATCGTTTGCGTGGTCTGTCCAAAACAATTCTATTGTCTGTTTCATGTCCGATATGCAGACAGAGTCTTGTAATAGATTGTCATTCGAGTCTCTAGGTCCAGGGGTGTTCCATTGCATCAGAGGGGTGATGTCCAGCAACACTGGGGGTGGGCGTTCCAAAATAAAGCATGATGGTTTAGCAGAGAAAAATCTATACGACTGTATGAGTCGTGAGGGTTGAAATACAAGGTATAATCCCTGCTCCCCGGATAGCAAGCCCTCCAGATATCAATAAGCTGCATTCTGTGTAGGCTTTGTTTCAATAATGACAGCTGTTAATAGGGCCCCTCCCTGCTCTCACAGTAGAGTCTATATACGGATCGAGGGTGAGATTAAAGTACCCCCAGATCTCCACCACTCCCTCTGCAAAATCTGCTACTTTTCTTTAAAAAATCCCGGCCTGATTTTGCTTGGTTTACACTTGGTGAATACCAGCCTGCAACCGTGTAGTAGTTGCGTAAATTTTAAGCTTTAACAGGACGTACCTGCCCTCTAGATCTACACATGTATGCATCACAGTGTGTTGTAAGGAATTGTGGATTGCAATTGAGACCCCCCTTGAGCGAGACCCCAGGCCGGGGCTATGGAAACACCTTTTAAAATACTGATCCCGAATAACTGGTATGTGATTCTCCTTGAAGTGAGTTTCTTGGAGTATCAAAACATTCACCATTTGTTTGTGCATGCTGTAGATGACTTGAGTCAGGACCAGTTGAAGCAGCTGTCTGCTGCAAAACGGTCACCGTCGTCCACCTGACGTCCCTGCACCTCCCTCCCCTACAGCACGATCTCCTCATGTAACTTTGTCGGAATCGTCAAATAAACAGAAGATTCAACTATGGTGAGTGCCGCTGGTCTGTTTTCTCCTTTTGTGATATAAGTATATAATTGTTCCTGGTATAGTGGAGGTATATATATTAATAATCGTTGCTGGTACAGTGGAGGTATATAGGTATATAATCATTGCTGGTACAGTGTACGTGTATATGTATATAATGTTTGATGGGACAGTGGAGGTATATAGGTATATAGGCATTGGTGGAGGTATATAGGTATATAATTGTTGGTGGTACAGTGGAGGTATATAGGTATATAATCATTACTGGTACAGTGTAGGTATCTACTATATAATTGTCTAAGGCGTCTGTCTGAAGCCGAAATCGCGCGCCAGACAGAGGCCGCTTATTGGTGGCCACCGGAGGCGGACACTAATGAGCGCAGACTATGCAAATAGTAATTAAAAACCTGGCGACAGCGACAGACAGTGCTTTTCTTGTGACGGTACGGCGTACCAGAAAATGTGAGCTGGGGAAGGCTAGGAGAGGCTGCATGAGTCAGCTGGAGATCTCCTGCTCCCGCTCAAATAATATGCATAGCCGCTCTCCATCACCATGTCACCATGGTGCTGAAACCGCATCATGGTGATGGGGGCTGGGTGAGCGGCGCATATTATATGGTCCTGCGCCCCCCTGTGGGGGCACATGCCCCCCCATGTTGGATATGGCCCTCATGCTACTGCCATAGTAAAATAATAAACTGTATACTTACCTCCTGGCTCCTCCTCCAGCGCTGATCTCCCGGTGTCTCTCCGGTCTCCCGGCTGCTGCTGTGATCGCACGCAGAGATGATGTCACTCTCTGCTGTGCCGATTGTGGCACCCCAAGGGTTAATGTGCCACAGTAACATCACACAGGTTCCCTCCCCACACAACACCAGACAGTACACTAGCACCTCTGGGCCTGGAGGGGGGAGCTAAAACAGCTCCCTTATAGACTCCGAGTCAAGAGGAAGTAGTTATTTTAGTACGTAGCAGTACTGTGAAGAGTCCAGTTCCTGGGAGAACTGAGAGAGAGACTGTAATGTAAAGAGGCTGCGTCAGGCTTCTCTACAGTCTGCTCCTCGATTCCAGGCCTAGCCAGGGTCTGAGGGAAGGAGTACAGAAGAAAGAGGAACACATCTGGGAGACTGAGTGACTTCACAACTCGCCCGAAGGAGCGCACGGAACGGATACCGGATCCGAAACTGTGACTGACACACACAGCGCAGTAAACACCGGGATAGTGGAGATTGTACATCTATGATGATCACAAGCAGGAGAGCCAGACAAGGGGGATATTGAAGTGATGAGGTGGGGCACATAGGATATACCTGGTAGAGGGACAGGGAGGGAACGAGGGAAGGAGGGTAGAGGGTTTGGCTTAAAGCTTATAGGGGAGTAATAAAAAGAAACCCAGCTCTCATAGTGCCGATGTGCTGCCCACTCCATTTGTCTGCTGCTCTCTTTCCAAGGACTTCTAAAACAGTTTTCTTTGCAATCATATATATATAATCATTGAAGTAAAGGTATGATTGCACTCAGCATATCAGTGCCTGTAAGGTAGTGGCTTCATTTTATAGCCCTAAAATCAGATGGTTGGTTCCCTTTAATAATTTGCACTCAAGTTATCATAAATATTTTAAAGTTCATTTATTTGTCATGATTTGAGTCCTGGCACATATTATATATTTTTTTTAATGTCAAATATCATATCCATTATCTGTGTCATTGCAACATGAAGGATTACTAGAAACACTGATGCAGACAAGACTGAGGCTAGCTTTACACCGCGGCAAGATCCGATCCGGGGCTGTCCCGGACCGGATCAGCACACAGAACCGGAGGGCTAACATGCCCTCCGGTCCGGTATGCAGCCGGACGCAGCTGCTGCTGATGATTCTGGACCGTGGCTCGCAGGGAGCTAGCCGCGGTCCTGAAATAACAGCGGCGTGCAGCCGCCGGTATCCGGTTCCCGGATCCTCCCGGATCGGGGCAATCCGGCCCCAAAGGCTCCCATGTTAGGGAGCGCCGGATTGCCCCAGATTCGGGAGAATCCGGGAGATGCCAATTTGGGGAGATTTTTCTCCCCGGACACAAAAACATTGCAAGCAACGTTTTTATGTCCGGGAGAAAAATACGAATTCTCCCGGATTCTTCCGAAGAGATGGAAACTGGATGGCAGATAGCTGCCATCCGGCCCTATAGGACACTATGGGGCCAAAATCCGGTCCTGGGCTGTCTGGTTTACACCGGACAGCCCTGGATCGGATCTTGCCACGGTGTGAAGGCAGCCTGAGAGTTCATAAAAGAAAACATTAACAATCTAACAATTTAAATAGCACTCTCAGCTGTCTACTGAACACAGATGCAAAATATATCTGTTTAAAGTAATAAAAAATATACTTGTAATTTTTGGCCCAAAAATCATATTACAGCATGCTGTAGGGATCATTTTGCTTTATAGTTTTAAAATAAATATATTATAAGTAAACTATGTCCTTGACAGCTGTGACAATTATTGCTTTTCAAGAAGTAAGAAAAGTATTTTATATACAACAAAAATGAAAATAAAAAGAAAAATGAATAAATAGGAGATGAGCAAAGCTAATTCAGGTTTTTTATGTTTCAAAAGCGCTGGAGCGAGCGTCGCTCTGGTCAGGTACAGTTGGTGCTTGGCTCAGTGTGAGCCGCGTGCAGTGTTTGATCGGCTCACGCTGGGGGTAAAAGCACAATTTTTGGAGTAGTGTGTTTCCACAATAAAAAAATATATATATCCCCGCCCTCTAATTCCCGAGAGTGTTTTGCTTATGGCTGGCTTTATGTGGGTGTAGAGCTGAACTGACAATCAGTGACTTCAACTGAGGTTAAGGTCAAGTTCTGGTCCAGAGTACTGCACAAAAAAAGTCTGCCATTGCCACCCAAACGCAAACTTACATCGGTCCGCTCATCTCTATAAATATATAAAAAATCATTCCACCCACCAATTGTATGTAAAGTGCTACTAACTTCATGTCACATGTTAAAACAAACAGAAGTTCATGGTGGTGTTGATCATGATTATTGGATGGCTAAGCTTGGATAACTAGTTTTTAGTTAAAGGTTTCCCATCTTTAAAATGTATGCGCTGCTAATAATACTAGTGGAATACTGTAATCTGCTGGGGAACATGACTGTAAGTGCTTAGTGCTCTTGCAGTGCCGCCACAAGGAAAAGGAATTACATGGAGCTAATTGAACTCAAGGAGCTTTTCATAATCTATAGTCAATGGGTTGAATTCTCCAGTGAGATACTCCTTGGAGTTGATGTCTTATAGAAGCTCACATATAAGAGCCCTCTGTGAATTAGCCAAAAGGGAAATCAGCTACAAGAAGTATCTTTCAGCCTAATGCCAGGGGTTCACTGAATCTTATAGCCTACAGGTACCATCACACCTTTCAACATCATTCAAAAGTGACGTCAGGAACGATGTTGAAACAACATCTTTGTTGCGCGTAAATGCACGATTCAACAACGATAATTGTTCAAGTCGGAGTTGACAGGATTACCTGCATGCAGGAAATCCTGTCAACTTCAACAATCGGCGGGATCGTTCGTTGTGACACCGCAATAGTGATGTCACGGCCGATCCCACCTGTTCACTGATCCCAGCCCAGCCGAGCGATCACGGCGCTAACATCACAGCGCCGTCTCCAGCAACATCTTGCCGTGTGACAGCTAGGCTGCGATGTTGGAAGCATCGCATCCGACATTGCAGCCGATGTTGGATGGTGTGGCGGGGCCTTTAGAGTGACTACTATAACTGAGCAACATACCTGTCCCTATTCCTATGTCAGCTGCCCCCATTGTTGGGCACCACCCCAACCCTACAGCAGAAGGGATGGTGGTGACATCATGGCCTCACGGCATGCTTGAACTGAACTCAGTGATTCACTACAAAGACTGTATCTAGGTCAGCAAGACATTTTGGGTTTTAAAAGTAGGAAAAAAATATTTTAAAGTTTCCCTTACCAATTGTGGAATAGGCTAAGACCATCGGTAGAGAAAGCACATGCTGTCATTTCTCAGGCATCACATTATTTTTCAATGCTTCAGGGCATCTATTTCTGATGCACTGCAGATAATTAACAACTGACATTACTTGTCACTGGCTATTTATCTCTTAAAATTGCAACTTTGTGCTCAGTGAATTCATCAGAAAATGTTCTTATTTTTTTTCAGAGACATCATAGTCATTGTGATTGCAAAATTGAAATCACTGGATGTGTGTGTTACACAATAAAATCTTTAAGGTCTATTGTGTGTAGAACTTTTAACGTTTTCATATAAACATTTGCATTAATTGGTTTGAGCTGGTATTTTTTCTCACGTAAATGTATTTTCCTTACTGTAATAAAAATGAGGTGATTTATTCTATCAGACTTTAATATATCAATGAGGTCTTTAAGTTTTCAGGATCCATTCATTGTGATTCACATAATGAACAAGAGATAAGGGTGCCAAATAAAAAAAAATAAATCTGTTGAAGGAACCTTTGTATCTAAAAAAGTATTGTATGCAAGAGCCAACATCCGATTTAGAAGGACTGTTATGTCATTGTCAGAAAAATAAGAGGCAAAATATATAGTATCCTCTCTTGGACTTTAAAAAAAACTAACTCTGCTGTGCATGAGTAAGGGAATACAGTGCCTTGGAAAATATATTCATACGCCATGTACTTTTCCACACTTTAATATTAAACTCACAACCTTAAATATAAATAAATGTGATTTTATGTGATACTAGAATAGGCCCGATGCTATTGCATCGGTAGGGCAGACTTTGTGCCTGTGTCCCATTGTGCGCTCTCTCCTTTCTGTGCTGCCTCGTCCCCTGTGCGCTCTGTCTTACTTATGCCTTTTTTTCCACTCTGTGTGCGATGTCTCTCCCTGTGTGCGCAGTCTCTCCCTGTGTGCGCTGTCTCTTTTAATGACTGCCTTCCCCTGTGCCTCTGCCTCCCTTCTGCATTCTGTCACCCTTGTGGCTTCTGCATCCCCTGTGCCTTCTCCCTCCCCTGTGCCCCTGCCTCCTCTGTTCCCTCTGGCTCCAGTGTGCCTGCCTCCCATTACTGAGTCACCATACAGGGCTAACCACTGAGCTACTGTAGAGTGCAGACCACTGAGCCACCACACACAGTGCTAACCACCGAGCCACCGCACAGTGCTAGCCACTGAGCCACCGCACAGTGCTAACCACTGAGCCACTGCACAGTGCTAACCACTGAGCCACCGCACAGTGCTAACCACTGAGCCACCGCAGAGTTCTAACCACTGAGCCACCGCACAGTGCTAACCACTGAGCCACCATATACAGTGCTAACAATTGGACCACCATATACAATGCTAACCACTGAGCCACTATGTACAGTGCTAACCATTGAGCCACCATATACAGTGCTAACCATTGAGCCACCATATAAAGTGCTAACCACTGAGCCACCATATATAGTACTAACTTCTGAGCCACCATATACAGTGCTAACCACTGAGCCACCATTCCATGCTAACCTCTGAGCCACCATATACAGTGCTAACCACCGAGCCACCATACAGTGCTAACCACTGAGCCAACATATACAGTACTAACCACTGGGCTGAGCAAGCTTTAAAGGGAAGCAACCACCAAAAAATCCCTATCTAACATAAATATCTGTCCCTGGAGCCTTAAATTACTATTCTAACCATCCCTGACTAACTAAATCTACCTAACTAGATGCACAATAAATCACTTTTTATACTTACCAAATTCTTGACTGATGGGCGTTCCTCCAGGGTCTTTGTCAGCGAGGTGGGTCTCCTCGCCGTGCTCGCACCTGCCTCGCTGCTGTTCATCTTCTTCCAGGATTCAAATTACCCGCTCATCGCGACCTCGCAATGAGCGGGTCACGTGCTGCAGGCCCCGCGTCACTTCCGCTCGCCGCGTCACTGGTACACCCAGGCCGGCTTCCGAGCATGCACAGATGGCATGCTGAAGCCTGCCTGGGTGCGTCATAGACCCAGCGACGTGGTGGGTGGAAGTGACTCGGGACCTGCAGCACGTGACCCGCTCATTGCGAGGACGCGATGGGCGGGTAATTTGAATCCTCCTCGAAGATGATGGACAGCAGCAATCTTAAATTTGGCAACGCTACAGCTATTTGGAGCAGATCGTTTGAACGATTTTATGTGGCGCCCCGCAACGAGTGCGTCACAAGAGGGTATTGCAGCCATAAATGCAGCCGCAATATTCTCTGACTCAGCAATGATCTGGTTAACTTAGAAATCCAACCCTGCATGCATCACCTAGAACAGAGGGCCAATCATAGGTCCTGGTGGGTGGAGTGTTAGGGAAGTGTAGTAGAACACACACAATAGTCTAGACAGAACAGAACAGAGGAGTCTGGAATCTAGAGCAGAGCCTAGAACACAGAACTTGGAGAGGAGCGGGGGCTCCGCACCCCGTGCGGGCCCCTGGGCCATCACCGGTCGGGTGTCAGCGCCTGAGGCCTTAACTACCGGGATTGGGCATTATTCACACGGGTTCCCAAAAGACTCCCGTGCCCACAACTCACAGCCGGTTAACTGGTACCGAAGCTGGCAGCAGTTCACCTCTGCTACGCGAACCAGAAGCGTGGAGGAGCAGCTTCACAGGAGCACCCCACCACAAGCCAACTTCCAGTCGTCTAACCAGCGGTGTACCCACTGAGGGATCCAAGGCTCCCCAAAACATCCAGGACGTATATCATGGATAGGGCATTGAAGCAGCCTCCCCGTACCCGACCTGGTATTCCTGGGCGACACTGGCAACAAATTAGGTAGAATGGAGGAACACTGCAGATTTCTAAGGGACACCATCACTGCTGAGTCCACCCGGTCTACTACTCAACCACTGTATGCCATGTACTGCCTGCTGGTTACAGTAAAGACCCGTTGAAGAGACTGTGTCCGTGCTTCCTTATGAACTGTCCGTCCGCACTAAAAGGTAACCGCAGCTGCCGCACAACATCTTGAGCAGCTCCAGCCTCCGGGGATCACCGCTCAGCCTGTGGGGAGCGTAACATCTTGCTGCTGTCCATCCCCCGGAGGTTCAACAGCGTCGGTAGTCCTTACCGAATCTACTCATAGGTGGCGTCACGAATAAATTAAAAACCCGTTTAATCTGTTCCACCAAGACGTCTTCAACCCTTTTGATCTGCACTACACCGGGCCCCACTACCGGCAGGCGCGGTCCACCCGTGACAAGGAGGAAGGAAGCATCGCCTGTCTAAACCGGAGTCCCGGCCACGGTGAGTAATTTACAAAGTGGCAGGAACAGGAGAAATATGAACGACATCGTTCAAAAAGGTTTCACACTGAACGATGTTGCTGCTTCACAGATTCTTAATTGGAAGACGAACAATAGATTTGAGGTCCTGCTCTCAAATTTGAGATGTCCGATCCAACGATTTCTCGTTCAGGCATCCTGTGTTTACATGCAACGATGCACAAACGAGATTGTAAGAACGATCTCAAAAGTGTGACGTTTCAACGATATCGTTTCAGATATTGGAGCGAGTGAAGTGGCCTTTAGGCTGGTTTCACACTGCAGTTTTTTCCCTGATCAGGTTCGATCAGGTTTGTGTGTCAAAACCAGGACAGGAACCAGGAGAGGAACTTGCAGAGAAAAACTATAATTGAAAGATTGACACCTGTTCTGAGTTTTGGAGACACTCCTGGTTTTAATACAGAAACCGAACCTGATCTGGGAAAAACCGTGGTGTGAAGCCAGTCTTAAGGCTATATCTAATGTAGGGTGTTTGGGGCTAAATACAAAATGTCAGACCTTTTGTTATATCTGAAACTATGTAGATATAACACAATTTATATATATATATATATATATATATATATATATATATATATATATATATACTAGCTGTAGTACCCGGCTACGCCCGGGTTAATAAATAACTGATGTTAGCTATAACAAAATAGAATTTGAATATGTCAAGTTAAAGACCTGTAAGAAAATAGAAGCTGAGCTGTGATTGATTGCTATAGGCAGCCTAATAAATCTCCAGTCAATAGTAAACCCTCCCCCTGGCCAGGCAGTATATGTTACCTCACACATACACATAATAGACAGCTCATGTGACTGACATCTGCCTTAATTCCCTATATGGCACGTGTTGCACATTGGCTGTTTTTAATCAGATGTTTATGTTTGGAAATTAAAGATAGCACACGTATGAGGCGAGTTGTGTGAGGTGATTTGTGCACATCTGTGTCTGTCTGTGTGGTGTGTGTGCCCCTGGGGTGTGTGTATGTGTGTGTCCCTGTGGGGTGAGTGCATGTGTCCCTATAGGGTGTGTATGAGTGTGTGTCCCTGAGGGGGGGGGGGGGGGAGTCTGTGTGGTGTGTGTCTCTGTTGTGTGTGTCTCTTTGTGGTGTGTGTGTCCCTGTGGAGTGAGTGCATGTGTCCCTATATGGTGTGTATGCGTGTGTGTCCTTGTGGGGGGGTCTGTGGGGTGTGTGTGTATCTGTGTTCTATGTGTCTCTTTGTGGTGTGTGTGTGTGTGTCCCTGTGCGGTGAGTGCATGTGTCCCTATAGGGTGTGTATGTGTGTGTGTCCCTGTGGGGGGGGTCTGTGTGGTGTGTGTGTGTGTCTCTTTGTGGTGTGTGTGTGTGTCCCTGTGGGGTGAGTGCATGTGTCCCTATAGGGTGGGTATATGTGTGTGTCCTTGTGTGGGGGGTCTGTGTGGTGTGTGTGTCTCTTTGTGGTGTGTGTGTCTCCCTGTGGGGTGAGTGCATGTGTCGCTTTAGGGTGTGTGTATGTCCCCTTGGGGGTGTGTGTCTCTGTGTTGTGTGTGTCTCTTTGTGGTGTGTGTGTGTTTGTTCAGGTGCGTAGTGAGTATCCAATGTTGGGGCTGCACCTTAGCGACTATACACTTGCTGTTACTCTTTGTGTGCGTGTGATGTGTATACATATCCCCGTGCGTGGTGAATATCTCATGTTGGGGCCCCACCTTAGTGACTATATGCTGGTATGTGCTGTTAGTTTTTGGCGCTATCATTAAGCCCCTCTCATTCACAACTGTCAACTGGTAACTGTCACTTTTTCCCCATTATGTAGATAGGGGCAATTTTGTTTGGTGAATTGGAATGCGCGGGGTTAAAATTTCGCCTCACAACATAGCCTATGACGCTCCCGGGGTCCAGACGTGTGACTGTGCAAAATTTTGTGGCTATAGCTGACAGCTGTCGATTTTCCTCCAACACTTTTCCATTCACTTTTTCCCCATTATGTATATAGGGGCAAAATTTTTTGGTGAACTGGAACACGCAGGGTTAAAATTTCGCCTCACAACATAGCCTATGACGCTCTCGGGGTCCAGATGTGTGACTGTGCAAAATTTTGTGGCTGTAGTTGCGACGGTGTAGATGCCAATTCCAGATATACATACCCACACACACACATACATACACACATTCAGCTTTATATTATATACCGTATATACTCGTGTATAAGCCGACCCGTGTATAAGCCGACCCCCCTACTTTTGCCCCAAAAATCTGGAAAAACCTATTGACTCGTGTATAAGCCGAGGGTGGACCCCAGCACAGGTATACAGCCCCCAGCAGTGTGGTATACAGGCCCCCCCCAGTGGTATACAGGCCTCCCCAGTGGTAGTATATAGCAGCCCCAGTGGTAGTATACAGCAGCCCCAGTGGTAGTATACAGCAGCCCCAGTGGTAGTATACAGCAGCCCCAGTGGTAGTATACAGCAGCCCCAGTGGTACATATAGCAGCCCCCAGGAGGTACCCAGCAGCCCCCTGGGGGACCCCAGCAGCCCCCTGGGGGTCCCCAGCAGCCCCCAGGGGGTACACAGCAGCCCCCTGGGGGTCCCCAGCAGCCCCCAAATGCTGGCACTCGCCCCCCCTTGCAAGGGACCCCCCGCTTCTCTTACCATTCCGGACTTCTGATCCGCGCCGCTCCTCGGCGCTCCTCGCTGCTCCGTCCGTCCGTCTTCTACATCCGGGATCCCCGGCGCGATGACGTCATATGCCTGCGACGGCCGGAGATCCCGGATGTAGCAGACGGACGGACGGAGCAGCGAGGAGCACTGAGGAGCGGCGTGGATCAGAAGTCCGGAATGGTAATATAACCATCGGGGGGGGGGGGCCCCTTACAAGGGGGGGGCGAATGCCAGCATTTGGGGGCTATATGCACTGCTTCCCCCTGCCGCTGATTGAAAGGGGGAAGCAGTGCATATTTAATGAGCGGCCCCACGTGACGGGGCCGCTCATACAGCAGCCTCCACAGCCCCGCCTCCTGCAGCCTCCACAGCCCCGGACACAGCCCCCACCCGTATTGACTCGTGTATAAGCCGAGGGGGAGACTTTTCAGCCCAAATTTTGGGCTGAAAAACTCGGCTTATACACGAGTATATACGGTATATAATATATCTCGCCTTGTATATATTCAAGGTGTGCAGTTCTCAGTGCTATATATGATGTGATTATAATCTTGAGCTCTATAAATCATACAAATATGAAAAAGTAATAGCTCTTGCAATTCCAGGAGAATCCGAGAGGAATCGCATTTTTCTCCCGGACACAAAATAGGAGCATGCTGCATTATTGTGTCCGGGGAGAAAAATCTCCCCAAATCGGATCCTCCCGGATTCTCCCGGATCCGGGGCAATCCAGTGCTCCCTAACATGGGAGTCTATGGGGCTGGATTGCCCCGATCCGGGAGGATCCGAGAACCGGACATAGCATGAGCTATGCTGAACTTCAGCACCAGGAAGCTGTCCCTTGTGAAGCGGTTCAGCACCACTTTGCAGGGGACAGCTGCTCTCTGCAGCATCCAGCTGCACATCGGACCGGAGGGCATATTCGCCCTCCGGTTCTATGTCTAGATTCGGTCCGGGGCTGTCAGGTTCACCCTAACAGCCTCGGATGGGACCTGACCGCAGTGTGAAGCCAGCCTTACCACTTCTGGGCTGGAAGTGCAGGGTAGTTCATTTAATCAAATGCAAGGTCTGTTTGTTAATCTGTAATCAAATAATATCAAAAATAAATTCTATCTAGCTTTAGTGGATGTCGGTCATTTGTTACAGGTGGCACTATAAGTGTTAATGATCATAGTATGCCACATTGCGTGCAGTTCAGTACTATAGATGAGAATGAGCATATCACTGTACCTTCATCCAGTGTTCTGTACCTGCTCCTCAAGTTGGCAGTTTAGCTATGCCTTATCTCTGCTGTTGTGTAGGGAGACAGCGCTGAATGACCGCGCCGTCCCTGAAACCGGCTCTCGCTTCTCCCGCTTGGTGTATGCCGCTGTGTGTGCTCTCACACTTCCTGAAAGCGGCTACATCCCACTTGCATCACCATCAGCTGATGTTTTGTCAACCTAACGTCAGAGTCGTGTGCTTGGGGGCGGCGTTCAGACAAGGCTCTGGGTTTGGATGAGCAAAGTCCCAGGGAGCTCTAATGAGGCTAGAATGATCACTACCATTTCAAAGGTTAAAGTGTGGATTTCTTCCTCAGGGTGTGAGCTAGCCTTACAAGTAGCCCCTTATATATATGATGAGGTGATGAATCCTAATGGGTTCACAAGTATTAATTATGGCCACTTTACACACACCAACTTATATGTCCAACATCTGACCAACTTACTGGTTGCAGTGAAATCATGGACACATTGCTCCATTTGTACACAGCCACAAAATAGAAGAATGTGTCCATGATTTCACTGCAACCAGTAAGTTGGTCAGAAGTTGGACAGATAAGTTGGTGTGGGTAAAGTGGCCCTTAGAGTTAACCCTTGCTGTGAATAGATTGCGGACAGTGATATTATTCTCATCTATTTGTACTAATGTGTAAAAGCTCGGTGTTAATGTGTTTCTTAACATAGTAGGCTCTCTTGTGAAAGTGAATATCCAATAAAGTGAATATTTTTTAAAAAAATCCTATTAAAGTTAAACAGAAACTCTGATCAATCCAATGGGTGATTATGTGGAATCTCTTGCTATGTGTATGTCTATAGCGGCCGTCACACATGTCGACATCGCTAGCGATATTGTTAGCGATCACGTGCACGCGCGATCGCTAACAATATCGCTCACATCGCTGGTGAGATGTCACACAGACAGACTCACCAGCGATGTGGACCAGCGAGATCGCTGGTAACCATGGTACACATCGGGTTACTAGGCGCCGCGCGTCGCTTAGTAACCCGACGTGTACCATAGTTACCATCTCCCAGCATAGGCTCTGCCGCTGGGAGATCGTTCATCGTGGTGTCATACACCACGATGAGGCAGATCGTGAAATCGTTCATCGCAAGATCTGAGCTCAGGAGCTCAGATCTCGATTTTGCGATTTTATCAATTCTCGCTCGTCGTATCTTGCCGTCACACGCACAGACATCGTCAGATGTGAGGTCCGGAGCTCAGATCTCGATCTTGCGATTTGATCATTTATCATTCGTCGTATCTTGCCGTCACACGCACAGACATCGTTCAAGCGATGTTTAATCTGGCGCTTTCAAGATATCGTAGCGTGTGACGGCCGCTTATGGAGGATTTTTCCTTTTATTATGTATCCAGCATGATGGTGTGGGTTGTATTCCATACTATTTGATTTCCTAGTGCTATATCCAATAAACGTGTTTTGTGATCAAATGCTTTCCAAAAAAAATAATAATAAAAAAATAAAAAAATAAAAGGCATATTTATAATAATAAAAAATAGAAAAGGTGTGCATAATTTAAAAAATGATGTACATAGTTCTATGAATAATTGTAGGAGCTCTCAGACCCTTTCTATAAGCAGTGGGATGTTTTGTATACATCCAAACTGTTAGCATGTGCCACTTTGCATTGTGCATGAATCATGGTAGTATGGTAGTATAGTGTTTCTATTTTTCATATGACGTATTTTATAGCTTATGAGAACCCAAAAAGTTCAAATTCTTGGTTAAGACTCTTAAGGTACCGATACACACAGAGATATCTGTGCAACAAAATGGAACAATGTGTCCATGATTTCACTACAACCAGTGAGTTGCAAGCAATGTCTGCACAGAAATCTCTGTGTGTAACGGAACCTTTAGGTGCCATGGTGTTAAGATCAAAAATCCACTTAGATTCTTGGCTGGACATTTTGACAATAAAATTACCCCCTCTTTTGCCCTTCTGGATTGACTGGATGGCAAAAATGGTTAAACCTGTGCTTTTTGCATTATGCTTGTCCTTAAAATGTCTTGATAGGGGATGTTCCTGAAACCCCTTGTTGAAGTTCCGTATATGTTAGCCTATTCTGGCCTTCAGCTGTCTTGATGTCCGCCCCACCTATAGTTTCTCACATGGGCATTTAATGGCATAGATAACTTGCTTTGTGTGGCACATTAGAGTTTCTTTAATTTTAAAAGTTCTATCTCCTGTAGAGTTGCAAAATTTAGTCATAATTTCTGGTTTGGCTCTTGTTGTTCTACAGTTAGGGCAAAAGGTCAGGGGTGGACCTACCGTGGTGCAGCTGGTTCAGCTGCAACAGGGCCCCGACCGGCTAGGGGGCCCCTCAAGCCTGCAGGGGGTCCCCCAGCCGACCCCCGAAACCTGATGTCAGAGGAGAGGAGGGTCAGGCAAGGGAAGCTTCCTGCTTCCCTTGCCTGATCCCGCCCCTCCTCTCCTCTGCTGTCCCGGCTCCAGGAATGCATATGGCCGCTCAGCAGCGCACGTAGGAGAGCCGCATCAGCAACAACCGGACCCCGCTCCTCGCCGACGGCCGCCAGTAACCCCCCGGTCCTCACCGCCCCCCCCTTAATCCCTTCCCCCCACCCGCTCCTCAGCATGGCTGCACCAGGGCCCTCCGGGCTATAGGTCCACCACTGCAAAAGGTGCATGGTTGAAATCCTGCCCGAGCTTTCTTATTATTGTTTGTTGCCTCAGAAGTGTCTCTGAAGCTGGGTGCTGTATGTTGACTGATGGTCGTTGTTCTTCTAAATATAAATTTTGGTTGAGATGGCAAAAGTTCTCCAATTAATTTATCCATCTTTAAAATGTGCTAATGTTTTCTAATGCAATAAATCACTGAAAAGGAAGCAAGCGCAATCGGGTCTCAGGGGCGGACCTACAGTGGTGCAGCTGGTTCAGCTGTACCAGGGCCCCGACCGGGTAGGGGGCCCCTCAGGTACCTGTAGGGGGCCCCCCATGACCCTGTTTCAGAGGATAGGAGGTTAACTGAGGGAAGCTTCCTGCTTCCCTTGCCTGTTCTCGCTCCTCCTATGCAGCCCCGACTCCCAGACCTGCAATGCGCGGCTCGGCACAGGTGGGAGTCGCCCGCCCCTGCTCACACCCCCCCCGCTCGTCACACCTAAAGCTTCCAGCACCCCCCCCGCTCCTCACCTACAGCGTCCTATCATGTAACACAAATATCACCCATATTCCAAAATAACATAGCAATGATAGAGAATGGCCCTGTAGATCAGGCAGAAATAATCATCACTGTAACCATAGCGAATAGTTTTAACCCATTGGCAGGAAATTCAGAAGAAACAGAACCTTTGAGGACAACAGGTATAGAGACACTGACACAAACACAAGCCACTAGAATGAAATGGACTAAACAATGAACAATGAATAGAAACTCAGAGACTAAGCCTAAGGGCACCACAGAAAATCAAGCCAAAAAAACAAAACAAAATGAAGGAGAACAAAGTTAAGCACAGAGAACACGAAGAATCAAATTTTCTCAGAAAAACCTGCGGAAGGATTTTTTTCAAGGTTGTTACAAAAAAACCCAAAGGGGTAATAGGAGCAGGAAGTGCCCCAAAAAAGAAATAGTACATGATCAAGAAGATACAAAACAAAAAATCTTTAACCTGAGCTCTTATACTCCCACTATGGAAGAATTGGCTATACTAACTAAAGGATTAAAATTCGCCCCGTCCACAGTAGCAAAACCATCAGAAATCTTAATGTCAAGAAACATTTTCTCAAGAAACCACTGAAGGGAGTGACTACAACAGAAGATGGAATTATCCATTCAGGAAATCTGCATTTAATCCGATTTGTGAACAATCAAGATCAATGACGTCGTTTGAAGAATTGGTCACACAAGACATCCGGAAAATGAAAAAGAGAAATCTGAAATATGTCCCACAAAATATATCTAGTTAAGAGAAACAAGCTATGGAAAATCTAAAAATCCAATAGAGATATAGTCATTTGCCCACCAGCAGATAAAGGGGGAGGTATAGTCACCATGAACTCCCAAGATCATCATGAAGAAGCCATGAACCTCTTAAACGACAAGAAGACCTATGAAACAATGAAGACTAATCCTACCGAGCGATTTTCTAAGGAATTGGATAAATTAGCTATAAAAGGAAGGATGATGGGCATTTTGAACAAGAAAAATTTTTATTCATCAATAATAGAACACCATGAATGGCAATATTTTACTTTAATCCAAAGATCCACAAAAATGCAGAGAAACCTCCAGGTCAGCCTATTATTTCTGGCATCAATTGTCTCACGGCTAACCTCTCAAAATACGTGGATAATTATCTACAAAATCTTGTAATCAACTTACCTGCATACATCAAGGACACTACTCATATTTTACAAATTTTTGAAAAAATTGAATGGCAACCCAATATATATTAGGGACACTTGATATAAGATCTCGCTACACCATTATTGAGCATGAAAACGGATGTGAAGCAGTTCACTACTTCTTAACCCAATCAGGCTCACTAATTCTAGCGCAAAATAAATTTTTTTTGTGGATAGCATCCGATTCATTCTCACGCATAATTGTTTTCAGTACAACGGTGTGTATCATTATCTGAAATGGGGTACCGCCATGGGGAGCCGAGTCGCAACCGGTTATGCAAACCTGTATGTGGGTGTAATGGATGCCCTCCACACCTTTCGGGTGGGCTATCGTCTTAAGTGTCTGCTGCCAAATTGCATGTTTTGTCTGAGTGTGTGCACGCCACCGTAAGAACCACGCTGACAACAAGTCAAAGTAGAGCTTAATGACAAAGATCTTTATTAAGGGAGGGGTTAACAGTTTTATACGGCTCCTTAAAGGGATATTAAAAGGGGTGTTACTAGGGGTGATTGCATCATATTATGCTAAATCTACATTTTATTCTGAAAAACATTCAATTCATATTCTGAGGGTTAGTATTCCAATTCAGCCTTGGATTAGTACATTCAGTCCGGGAACATCTTGATAAGAGCTTCCACACTGCTACATCTAACTCAAAACATTATATATAAAACTAGAGGAAAGTACAAGAATTCACATAACCATGCTGTTGCAAGGTTTCTGAATGGCTTCAATAAACTTATATAAATTATTAACTATTTACTGCCATGACATTCCCCCTTTGGATACATTCAAAATCTTACCCTAATTCTTTGCCCTAGGCAGCGGAGGGGAAAAAGGTAGAGGAAAGGGGAGGAGACTTCACCAACATTGAGACAAACCGTAATGTTGGGATCCCTTTGCAGTTGGCCTTAGCCACACCCTAAACTGTCCCTACTCTATCTTCTAAGATGGGTCTCAAGTTCTCAGATTTCTCCAATGGATCTTGCAGCAATGGCAATGGCATCATTCTCAGGCGTATATTTCTCCTTCATCATCGGGGCCTCTGAGATCTGCATACATTGTGGTCACTGTCTCCTTCATGGCGTGAGACATCATCTTCTTGATGCAAGGTATTACACAGCATGAAATTAGAGCCACTATGAATAGAACACAAAGGATTATTATACCTAGTTTGATAAGTGCTCTCTGCCATCCGTCCCACCACTCAAACCAAATGTCCCATGGATCCTGAACACCAGAATTATGGGCTAATTCTTCTGACAGGTCTGTGAGTCCTTTTAGGGCTTTGGCTATGCTCCCATCTACCCTTGGTCAGGATCATGTGGTCTGGCAGGCTTTTACCCGATTTATCTTTGCGTTCTTTTGCCTGGACTGGTCTATATCCCCCATATTACCCATGGCTGTTGTAGATCTCGTGTGCATCTGTTTACTATGGTGCAGAAGTCAAACTGATAGGTGACCCTTGTAGCTGTGGTACTAACATGACCTCCCGTATGATCTCCCATATTCTCTTGTGACCTGCTCCCCCTGCTTTATACTGAGTATATATATTAAGGAGAAAACCACCATTTTTGGCTTCTGGATCTGGTGCCTTCTTGCAGTGGGATGCGTGGATCCATGTAGGCCTTCCTTCAACCTTCACAGCCGTAGAGGTGACCAGCAGGACTTGGAAGGGGCCGTCATATCTGGGATCAAGAGCACATCTACTGAATCTTTTGATGAGAACCCAATCTCCTGGCTGGATCTGATGGGTTCCTTCCAAGCTTTGAGGATCTGGGAGAGAGGAAAAAACTGGAGAATGTATTTTAGTCAAATGCTTTGTTAATTCGGTAACAAACTTAGTCAAACTGTCATACTGTTGGGTCAACTGTTGGGGGAAATACAACCCTAGTCTGGGGGAACTTCCAAACAGAATTTCATAGGGACTTAGCTTAGGTACACTAGCTGGGGTGTGTCTGACACTGAACAATGCGAGGGGAAGACTTTCATGCCACGGCTTCCCTGTTTCCTGCGCTGCTTTCAGCATTTTTTTTCTTTAATACCCCGTTTCCTCTCTCGATCCTTCCTGAATTTTTGGGATGTTACGGAGTATGAAGAACTAACTCTGTCCCCAGGGCCTGCCATATCTCTTTGGTCAGATTGGCTGTGAATGCTGGCCTTTGGTCACTCTCTCTGGTTTCTGGGACCCCATATCTGCACACCATCTCTGAGAGGAGTTTCTTTGCAGTGGTTTTAGCAGATTGGTTCTTCACAGGGAAAGCTTCTGACCATCCAGAGAATATGTCCATGACTACCAGTGCATATCCAAATCCTCCTGAGGATGGCATCTGAATGTGTTCAATCTGTATGCATTGGAAGGGGTGCAAAGGTCTAGGTGTACACTTCTGTGGAGTTTTCTCTGTTTTTCCTGGGTTACACCGGGCACAGACTAGGCATCCTCTGGTGTAATTTGCTGCCATTGTTGAAAAGCCAGGTGCGTGGTAGTACTGTCTCACAAGATTGTGCATCTTCATTTTTGATTGATGGGTGGGGCGATGGGCCCATCTGGCAATCATTGGGTAGAGGGCTCGTGGGAGGCATGGTTTTCCTTTCAGTAGTATCAGATGCTTCTCATCCTGCACAGCTCCATCTTGGATCCATTTTTCCTTCTCTTCATTGGATGCTTGCTTCTGCAGGGTCAGGATCATGTTCTCCCAGGATTGTTCATCCATCTTCTTCTTGTCCGGTTCTTCTTCTTGTCCTGAGTCTTCTTCTTGTCCTGAGCCTGTCAAGAGATACAAGTTGGAGGGTTCTGTGATGAGTGGCTTCACTGCTGCTTCCTTAGCTGCCCTGTCAGTCAAGTCATTCCCCACGGCTTCTCTTGAGGTCCCTCCAGTGTGTGCCTTTACCTTAAGTACCGTGACTCTTTCTGGCATCAGCAAAGACTCCATCAATTCCTTCACCGCTCTATGGTGGCGTATTGGAGTTCCATTGGCTGCAATGAAGCCTCTCTCCCTCCAGATAGGCCCGTAGTCATGGCAGATGCCAAATCCATAGCAGGAATCGGTATAAGTGTTCGCTTTCTTCTGGGCTGCCATCTTGCAACCTGCGGTCAATGCAACCTATTCTGCTTCCTGTGCAGACATGTACGCGGGTGTGGTTTGGCCATCAACACAGTATCTCCTGTGACCACCGCCATACCCATGTGAAACCGTCCTTCTTGGTCTGCATATCTTGATCCATCCACGAAGAGAGTCAAATCTAGGTCTTCCAGCGGTGTGACTGTATCAAAACCGGAGATTTCTTGTCTCATAAGCGCCAGACAGTCGTGCTGAGCCATTTCAAAGTTGGCTTCCTCTTTTCAAAGTCGGCTTCCTCTTCCACCGAAGTGTCAGAGACGTCACATTCCCCCCTTGGAAGAGGGAGGAGAGTTGCAGGGTTCAGGACATCACAATTGGAGATTGTCACGTTGTCTGGGAGTAGAAGGGAACATTGTAGCCGTAGGTGCCGTACAGCAGAGAGATGTTTAGGTTGGGTCTGGGCCAGAATGGCAGTGATATCATGTGGAGCCTTCACCTTCAGACAGTGGCCCAGAATAACATCAGCAGTCTTATCCAGCAGTAGGTGGGTTGCAAAGACAGCTCTCAGGCATGAAGGTGCTCCATCACTGCCCGTAGATCTTGCACCATGCGAAACTTGGGAGGTTGTCCTTTGACGTTTTCTTCTTGACAGGAAACAGTGGGGTGTTGCATGGAGACTTGGTCGGGATGACTACTCCATTCTTGACGTAAGGCGTCAGTTGTTGTGTGATAGCATCCGATTGGGCAATGGAGAGAGGGTACTGAGGCTTATGGGGTAAGCGGGCTCCTGGTTTAAGCTTGACTTCCACTGGCTCGATTGGGAGCCTTCCAATGTCTTCAGGGCCTTGGACGCACAGGATGTCTGGTATCTGTGAAAGCCAGGCTGCTTCCTTAGGTTGTATTGTCTCAGGAAAGTGAAAGAGGCTGAAAACCCGTGAAACTTCTTCCTGGTCCAGCGCCGTAGTAAGGGTGACAGTACCATTTTTCTGAAAGGAGATGTTGACGTGTAACTTCATCAGTAAGTCAGTTCCCAGAAGATTCACTGGACAGGTGTTGGACACCACCAATCGAGATAACATGCTCTGTGTGGGTTGCAGGCTGACACGCAATGGGTGAGTCATAGGGTATACTTGATGACTCCATCAACACCCACACATGGGATGGTTTCTTCTGTGAGGCAGTCTGAGTGAGGTCAGCAAATCTTATCACGCTTCTGGCTGCACCGGTATCCACTAAGAAGGGGATGGATCTTCCTTCTACCTCCATACATACAGTAGGAGTCGGGCCGCAAGCTTGTCTGTTGGCTTTGCAGAGCATATTGTAAGTTGGTGGATCCGGCTTGCCTATGTCCTATAGCTGGGTGGAGGGGGCGGTGGAGGGAAATCCTGCGGCAGCTGTTCTTGCAACGGTGCTCTGGACTCAGCTGTCTGACTGCGATGGTGAGAAGATTTGCAGTTCCTCTTTATGTGACCTATCTTCCCACAATTGTAACAGGTGACTCCACTTCTTGGTCATGCCCTGATTCCTGGGTTCATTTCTATGCCCCTTGCCACCTGAAATATAATATCTGGGTCCAATCGTCTGTATTCAGGTTTCGTCGTCTGGACCTGCTTCTGTACAGGTTCAAAAAGACCTTGGACGAAGGCTTGTATTCATATCTGGCTATGGGACTTCTCATGGTGATCAAATCCCAGATCTGTGAACATCTGACTCAGTCGGTAGTAAAACTTCTCTACGCTTTCTCCTTTTTCTACAGAGCCACATTCTTCTTCTAGAGCCAGCCCGCAGCTCGTTGACACGCTTGTCCATGGCTGCCACCTCGGAGTTGCGCTTGTTCAGGCTCTCCCGCTACTGCTTCAGTTTGACATTCTGCTCCTGATTCAGCTTGTTCCACAACTGAAGCTCTTTGTTGAGACGGTCGACTTCAGCGACAGCACACTGGTTGTCGTGATAGCCCTTGGTACATCCGTTCTTCAGCATTTCCAGCTGGCGACTCATTTCTTCCACTTTGGTCACTGCCACCATCAGTTCTGCTTCTGTTGGAACATGTTATTCATCTGTTCGATTTCCTCAACTAGCCTGCCATTGCTGAGCCTGTTCTGCTCCACGTGGCCCTTCAGGGCCCACACTTTCTTCAGCTTTGCCTCCTGATTTTCTCCAATCTCTCGAAGACGTTTCAGCTTTTCCTGCTCACTGGTCTGCTGCTGACGCTGGTCCTGCTGCTTTAGGTACCTCAAGCGCTGCTCCTTTGTAGCCAGCATTAGCTGCTGGGCCTTGATCTGCTGCTGTTGTCTCGCCGCCATCTCCTGCAGTTCATCCAGAGTCATGTCCATTCTGTGGCTGTGCACCCCATTTTCAAACCTCCGCTCAGCAGGTACTTTCACCTGATTTCGTTTCACATTGGGATCATGGGCTCTTTGAATATTTCCGAACTCTATGTAGGATGGGCGCTCGTGGTGCAGGTAGAGGCCAATCCAATAAGATCTTCCCATGAAGCAGCGTGAGTCTTCTGAATCTGGCTCATCTTCCGATGAAAGGGCATAGGTTGCTTGTCAGGGTCCGGTAAGGTGTTCACCAATGTGGCAGCTTCCTGAGGCTTCCAGGAGACATATCTGCCTCGGCTAGGACAGGAAACATGCTGTGGAGGGTCTTCATACTGTGCCAGTTGGTGTAATTGATCTGAGCCATGCGTAGCGCTGCCTGTTGTGGTCTGCATACCCCCGTACATTGATAAGGTCTGTCTCCCACCTCCCCTATCCTGTGGAGTGTGCAGTGATGGGGAAGTAGACTGTAGTCGGTGATGTGTCTGCTTGTCTCCACCTGCTGCTCCAAATTGTGACAGTTCTGTCTTCATTAAAGGCATGCCTCCATGATTTCCTAGTGATGAAAGGGGATCCACTGAGGCTGGGGAGGGATAATGTGGAATTTCTACTAGAAAAAAAGGGAGATACAAGAGGCGCAGATTGTGCCCTATCAAACAGACACTATAGTTCTTATGTGGATTATAAGTGTATCCACTCACCTTTTATGGTTGTGAGACCCACAACCAGTTTAAAAGCATAAGGCAGCTGCTGCAGAACCTCCACCAATGCCACAAAACCGCAGGAAATCAGGAGATAAAACTGGAATGGTATCCACGGTCCGCACTGCTGCTCTTTATCCAAGGAATCCACAAGAGGTTATTACCATCAAAAGTTCTTTATTTCATCACACCAACGAGTTTCGGTGCTGTCCCAGCACATGCCCTGAGGAAGGTGCTGGGACAGCACCGAAACGCGTTGGTGTGATGAAATAAAGAACTTTTGATGGTAATAACCTCTTGTGGATTCCTTGGATAAAGAGCAGCAGCGCGGACCGTGGATACCATTCCAGTTTTATCTCAATGTGGAATTTCTGGCCTAGCTCCAGGCCCAACTGGGAAATTCTCCTGTCCCCATGCCATCTGGTATTCTTCTTCAGCAGCCTCCTCCTCTCCATCTACTGTTTCATCCCCGTCCCTGTTCATGTATATTCCGGATACTGCTGCAGAGCAGGGTCTGGTCTGTGCTAAGACGGCAGCTTCTGCCAGTGTCATCTTGGGGGAACGTCATGTCTTATACCATGCTTCTGCATCTTCCAAAACCTTGGCATCCTTAAAAAGCCCTCTTTTGCTTGTTATCACTTCCTTCCACTCCTCCTCATCTAAGCCTCCTCCATGGGTTGTGGATCCCATCAGTTTTAAGAGGACCTTCATATTCTTCACATACTTCTTCCATTTCACATACAGTTGTGGCCAAAAGTATTGACTCCCCTGCAATTCTGCCAGATAATACTCAGTTTCTTCCTGAAAATGACTGCAATCACAAATTCTTTGGTATTATTATCTTCATTTAATTTGTCTTCAATGAAAAAACACAAAAAGAATTGTGCTAAAGCCAAATTGGATATAATTCCACACCAAACAAAAAAAGGGGGTGGACAAAAGTATTGGCACTGTTAGAAAAATCATGTGATGCTTCTCTAATTTGTATAATTAACAGCACCTGTAACTTACCTGTGGCACCTAACAGGTGTTGGCAATAACTAAATCACACTTGCAGCCAGTGGACATGGATTAAAGTTGACTCAACCTCTCTCCTGGGTCCTTGTGTGTACCACATTGAGCATGGAGAAAAGAAAGAAGATCAAAGAACTGTCTGAGGACTTGAGAAACCAAATTGTGAGGAAGCATGAGCAATCTCAAGGCTACAAGTCCATCTCCAAAGACCTGAATGTTCCTGTGTCTACCGTGCGCAGTGTCATCAAGAAGTTTAAAGCCCATGGCACTGTGGCTGACCTCCCTAGATGTGGACGGAAAAGAAAAATTGACGAGAGATTTCAACGCAAGATTGTGTGGATGGTGGATAAAGAACCTCGACTAACATACAAACAAGTTCAAGCTGCCCTGCAGTCCAAGGGTGCAACAGTGTCAACCTGTACTATCCATCGGCGTCTGAATGAAAAGGGACTGTATGGTAGGATACCCAGGAAGACCCCACTTCTTACCCCGAGACATAAAAAAGCCAGGCTGCAGTTTGACAAAACTTACCTGAGAAAGCCTAAAACGTTTTGGAAGAATGTTCTCTGGTCAGGTGAGACAAAAGTAGAGCTTTTTGGGCAAAGGCATCAACATAGAGTTTACAGGAGAAAAAAAGAGGCATTCAAAGAAAAGAACACGGACCCTACAGTCAAACATGGCGGAGGTTCCCTGATGTTTTGGGGTTGCTTTGCTGCCTCTGACACAGGACTGCTTGACCGTGTGCATGGTATTATAAAGTCTGAAGACTACCAACAAATTTTGCAGCACAATGTAGGGCCCAATGTGAGAAAGCTGGGTCTCCCTCAGAGGTCATGGGTATTCCAGCAGGACAATGACCCAAAACACACTTCAAAAAGCACTAGACAATGTTTTGAGAGAAAGCACTGGAAACTTCCAAGGTGGCCAGCAATGAGTCCAGACCTGAATCTCATAGAACACCTGTGGAGAGATCTAAAAATGGCAGTTTGGAGAAGGCACCCTGGAGCAGTTTGCCAAAGAACAATGGTCTAAAATTCCAGCAGAGCATTGTAAGAAACTCATTGATGGTTACCGGAAGCGGTCGATCGCAGTTATTTTGGCTGAAGGTTGTGTAACCAAGTATTAGGCTGAAGGTGCCAATACTTTTGTCTGGCCCATTTTTGGAGTTTTGTGTGAAATGATCAATGTTTTGCTTTTTGCTTCATTCTATTTTGTGTTTTTTCATTGAAGACAAATTAAATGAAGATAATAATACCAAAGAATTTGTGATTGCAATCATGTTCAGGAAGAAACTGAGTATTATCTGACAGAATTGCAAGGGTGTCAATACTTTTGGCCACAACTGTACCTCTGTGCACAGAATAAAGCTATGTGCAACTGCCCTGTATCCCAAAGTAATGACACACACAGGTTGTTGTTGTGATCCTTTTTTTTTTAGTGTATATTTTGGTGACAAAAAAAAAAAAAATAATACTACAACACACACAAAATAACATAAACCAGAAGTGTTGACATCACACAAACAAAGGCAACACAATGATAAATACTGTCAAACAAAAAACGTCACAGTAAAAAACCATAAAATACTCACAAGCTAACTAACTAAAAGAATGTGCACACACAAAAAGCCAACCCAAATCATCATGGTGCAGCCACCCTGGTGACTCCACCCTCCTCATCATGTTGCTGCCTCACAGCACCAGCCATCCTACACCTGCTGGTGCTGCCAGGTCTGCGAGCCCTCAACCTCTCATATCTATTCTCCAGCCACAATTCCTCATCCACCAAGCCAAGAGCCCCGATAGCATCTCCATCAAAGTCGAACATCATCTCACGTACCAACCCCTGCAAAAGTGAGAAAAAGAAACACCAGTATGTGAGTTGTGTTTATGTTTTTTTGTTTCATTTTTGGCAGAAGGAGAACGAGCATGTGCGGCCGGCTGGGCTGTCAGCCCATTCCCATCTCCTTCTGATGATACCCGCGATGGTGATGTACAGCGTACATATGATCAATTACAATTCCCTCAAATAACCACCTACACATACCCAGGTAACTCACCAATCTCCTTATTTCCCCTACAGGTTTACCAACCATTGCGGAGCTGCTGCTGGCTCACCAGGAGGCACAGCAACGGACGGAGAGGGCACACCAAGAAGGGCAGCAACACCTTGCCCGCTTGGGTGTCATGATCCACGCCCTCCAGACAGCCCAGTCACGCATGGGCCGTAGCCCATCACCCCCCACCCAATAATGGGACCACACTCCCCTAACCATTGTTGTCCATGTTGGACCATTTTTTTCCCCTGTTGGCACCTTTTTTTTAAGGCCACGTTGGCCTCTTTTCTTATAGTATCCCACATTGGGAAAGTGGGTAGTCTGTCTTGGCTACTCCTAAGCTACACAAGGCTTTTGGTTTCTGATGGCAATGTTTTTGCAACATGTTGTTGGTGAATACAAATAAGGCCAGCTACATCCTGTGTCATACCTTGTTGCAACACATACAGGTTAAAGTTAGTGATGTTAATTTTCACCAATCACACTGGGCCACGTTTGAACTACAGCTATATGGCGTGACACAGTAAACATGTCACCATACTGGACCATTACAACCGCCATGCCCCCCAATATGACATCAATGTCTCCTATATGTTGATTACTCTCAGTGTAAGAAACAAGATAAAAATCTTGTGTTTGTGATACCTTTTAATGGCTAACTAAAATTAAATAAATGATGTTATAAGGCGAGCTTTCGAGACGACTAAGGTCTCTTCATCAGGCAAGGTATGACAAGATATTGAATGAAACTCAAAATATATGCATGCACAACTAAAATGATTGGACATTTGACTGAATAAACATTACAGGGACTGGACATTTGGCTAAATAAACAAAGCAGCCTTGGAGAGGATCTTCAATTAGGCAGGCCTATTGGTCATAAAGTCTTTAGGACACTAATTTAAAAGAAAACTTGGTGTCTAAGATTTCCATGTCTTTGAACAACATTGTTTAGACGTGGTAATGAGCCATAAAACCATCAGCGATGTTCAATCAGTTCTGTATACAATTGAAACATCTAATTAGCTTGAATTCACACACTCTTCGATGCTTTTGGGATTTTAAATTACCTCTCAAAATAAAAACCTTCATATTATCAATGTTATGTCCCTGGCCAGAAAAATGCTCCGCTACTGGAAAATTGATTTTTTCGTGTGTAATTGTGTGATGATGAGACCTCATCCTTGCTCTTAGACATTGCCCAGTCTCACCAACATAAAAAGACCCCACTGGGAATATGGTGCACATGATTAAATATACCACATTGGACAGCAACATTTTCTTTTTAACCAGATGCAAGAAAGAATATTTAATACCCAAAGGACTAAGCTTAAAGAATCCTCTTCAGAATACCCACAATACTCATTATTCACAACACCTTTGCTACAGAACTTTGGAAAGATTACGGAATCACCTTATTCATGTTTCCTACAGCAACAAGAAAAAGATCCAGAGGGAAATACAAACTTTAAGGAGCACACTTACCGATAACATACAACAGAGGATGCAACATTTCTATACTTCACTGCAATCATACCTTATATACAAAAAAAGAAGAAGCTGTACAGACTCCGACTGAAAGAAGGGATATACTCAAACACCAGCCACATTCCTCATAACCACAACAGCATGGAGCAAAACTGCCAGAAGGACACAGGTACTGTCAGCTGTGTTATTAATTTGTCATCTCACAAACCCACTAATCTAGAACTCAGTGTGCTTTCTAGAGATCTCACATTTGTCCCACAAAATCTCTAGACAAAACTGAACTGTGTAGTGACATGGAAGAATATTTCAGGAGGTTGAGACTGAAGGAGTTCTTTGATGATGAAGAGAACTTGAGGCCCCTAAGCAGCCAAACACAAATGCAACAAAGGAAAAGTAAACCTCTGACTGGACACCTGACCCTGGCCGCAACACCAGTTTGGACCAATATATTGAGTCATTCAGACATTTGGTACAATCCACAATATTAGATAAAAAAACAACAGAAATATCTAATATTACTGTGCAAGAGAGAAGGGTAATTTACAGCCTGAAGAACAACAGGGAGATCACTATTAAGCCTGCAGAAAAAGGTGGGGCTATTGTTCTCCTGGATACCAAGGACTGCGTCAAAGAAGCACACAGACAGCTGATGGATTTACAATGCTACACCAAACTGGAAGAGGACCCAACTCCAAAATATATGAGGGAGTTGAGAAGACTCATCAAATATTTAGGCGCGGATTCCACAAACATTCTGGACTTAAGTCCTGAGGATCCAAGGATGGGAGTTTTCTATATGCTTCCAAAGATTCATAAACCAGGTAACCCAGAGAGACCGATCATTTCAGGGGTGGGAACACTCACTGAAAGAATCTCTGGGTGGGTGGAAAATGTCCTTAAACCGCTGGTAAGGAGGACAGACAGCTATATACAGGACACAACGGACCTTCTAAATAAGCTCTCTACAACAGGTCCCCTCCCCGAGAGTACCATCTTAGCCAACATGGATGTGGAGTCCTTATATTCTAGCATCCCACATGAAGATGGACTTACTGCCTGCCGACTGTTTCTTGAAGCCAATGGGATCCCTTCTGAATCAGTTCTAAAGCTCACCAGATTTATCCTCACCCACAACATTTTCTCTTTTGGTGAAGAATTGTATTTACAATGCACCGGAACTGCCATGGGAAGCAAAATGACCCCCCAGTATGCCAACCTCTTCATGGCTAAACTGGAAATTGACTCTTTAGCCTCTTGCCCCATTAAACCCTTGGCGTACTTCCGTTTCATTGATGACATCTTAATAATCTGGACTGAGACTGAACATGAACTTATAAATTTCCATGACAAATTCAACAAATATCATCCCAGCATAAACCTGACACTGGACCACTCAAAAACAGAAATCAACTTTCTGGCTACCACCTTAAAAATTATAAATGGTTCATTGCAGACATCGGTATATTGGAAACCGATTGACCGTCCTACATTCCTCAGATGGGACAGTTACCACCCGAAACACATCAAAAAGTCCATTGTCTACAGCCAGGCCCTGAGATATAACTGTGTTTGCTCCAACCCAGTGGAAAGGGATGAACACTTAAACCAGCTAAAAAAGACATTTTTAAACCAAGGTTACCACCCCACCTCCATTGAGGATCAGATCATTAAAGCCACAAGGATCCCTAGACGTCAAGCACTCCCATACAGAGGAAAAAAAGAGAACCATCGTGGTGACCTACAACCCACAGCTTGAGGTACTAAGGAAAACTGCCAGGAAACTTCATCATATCCTACACAAGGATGACCGACTAAAAATAATATTCAAAGACCCTCCCTTGCTGTGCTACAGGCAGCCTCCCAATTTAAGAAACATCATGGTCCAAAGTTTGATGCCCTCGGATACACCAAAAAGAACTTATCCATGCAATGTGAGGAGCTGCAAAACCTGTGCTCACATAGAGACCAGAGACAGGATACAGATCCCCAACACATAGCAGGATTATAAGATTCCTCTTCCAATGTGGTATATTTAATCATGTGCACCATATTCCCAGTGGGGTCTTTTTATGTTGGTGAGACTGGGCAATGTCTAAGAGCAAGGATGAGGTCTCATCATCACACAATTACACACGAAAAAATCAATTTTCCAGTAGCGGAGCATTTTTCTGGCCAGGGACATAACATTGAAAAAATGAAGGTTTTTATTTTGAGAGGTAATTTAAAATCCCAAAAGCATCGAAGAGTGTGTGAATTCGAGCTAATTAGATGTTTCAATTGTATACAGAACGGATTGAACATCGCTGATGGTTTTATGGCTTATTACCACGTCTAAACAATGTTGTTCAAAGACATGGAAATCTTAGACACCAAGTTTTCTTTTAAATTAGTGTCCTAAAGACTTTATGACCAATAGGCCTGCCTGATTGAAGATCCTCTCCAAGGCAGCTTTGTTTATTTAGCCAAATGTTCATTCCCTGTAATGTATATTCAGTCAAATGTCCAATCATTGTAGTTGTGCATGCATATATTTTGAGCTTCATTCAATATCTTGTCATACCTTGCCTGATGAAGAGACCTGAGTCGTCTTGAAAGCTCACCTTATAACATCATTTATTTAATTTTTGTTAGCCATTAAAAAGTATCACAACCACAAGATTTTTATCTTGTTACTCACACTGAGAGCAATCAACATTTTCTCAACTGGCTAACAGGGCACTAAACCTTTGTCTCCTATATGACACCCACATAACCCAACACACACACACACACACACACACACACACACACACTGGTGTAGATGACACAGATATGGACATAGTATTGTTGAAATGAAATATATATATTTTTTTTTTTGTTGGTTAAAAAATTTAAATTACAAAAAAAAGTCAATGGGCCACACCTGGCTTATATAATGTGACCAAAAAATCGTTGTGCCAAGGTTGTGCATTGGCTAGTAGTTCTCTTTTTCTTCCTCCTCCTCTGCTGCATCAGACAATGGGGCCTCCCCCTCCTCCTCTTCATAAAACCAGTGGCCATGCCTTCTTGGGGGAAGTGGAGTATCACGAGTTTATGGCCTCCTCACCATGCATCTGGCGGGCACAGTGGGCCCTGGGGGAACGTCCAGGACATCCCTCATCGCAGGGACCCATCCTCGTCCGCCTCCAGGACACGAAACATGGCCTACTCTGCGATATTCCGCTGCTCTGGCTCCATGGAGGCCTGCATCTCGCTAGCGATGTACCCGAACCCAGAGCCGGGGCTCCTCTCACGATCAAAGAGGAACCGTTTCGCTCAGATACCCAGCTCCATGTTGGGTGGGGTTGGTGGTCTCCGACATCTAATCTCAGAGCTGGGACCTGGGCCTGGCCCCCCATCACTGGTCCCGGGCACTGGCTATTCCGTTGATGTTGATGGGAGAGCCTCGCCAGCTGCTGGCTCCTCATCACTGGAGCCAGGCGCCAGTGGGGCCTGAAAATCAAAGAAACAAAAAAAAACATCAGCCACATGATGCAATATAATTGATGATAATACCACAACCATACACCCCAGACAACATAGAGCCAAGCTCACCACAGAAACACCAAAAGCCACAGGAGCAGAGTTTAGAGGAGAAAAAGCCTAACAAGTACACAAGTGCAGTATACTCACCTGAGGGTCCACATGGCTATGTAAAGTGGCCACAAATAACACAAAACAATCTGTAAAAACACAGACCACAAAACTGATAGAAAAGAATAGTGAACAAGATTGGTGGTAGAAAAGCACAATGGTGAGTACCACATGTGTGGCAAACCCCACATCAGTGCCAAAAACATGCTGGATAGATCAAACACAAAAACATAATTACCCACCTCCTGCGACGGGGCAGGGTCTTGGGCTGCGCCTACAGCTGGTCGCGGGCGGCGCCTGCTGCACCGTCTTTCACGAGGCCCTCTCTAGCCCAGGGTGAAGCTGAGGAGGTCATAGTACCAGAGATTTGGCCTAGGAACCTCCTCTGCTCCAGCCCCGGACTGGGCCTCCATCCACCGTTTGTGGGTTCAGTTGAACATGGTGTGCAGGCTTTTGATCTTATGCGCAACCAGCGCCGCTGTCCAGTTCTTCTGAGGTTGGAGCCGGTTACACAGCTCCACCTGCGGCATGTAGGCCGCAGCTCGTGCTGCCTGGTCATGATATGCAGGCAGCGACACCCACCACAGGCATTCGTGGTGATAAGTTGGGTCACAAACTCGTGATACTCAGCCATCTGACAAAAAGAAAAGGAAGGAAAAAAAAAAGGTCATGCAAACAAACACATGACCATCAGAGGTCACACCCTACTCTGTGTTCAGCCCATGTCCTGCAAGACGAATAACATGTGTTCTGATAGTCGGGTTGGCTGGGGCAAAGCATTGTTGGTATTAACATGGGTCCATACATGGGCCATGTTTGACAGGTGACGTGATATATGTATTTTGTCCCACTGCACTTCAATATGTGAAGGTCTATCATTACAAATGCCACACATTGTGTAACTAAGGACATTTCAACACACACACATCAGATACACACATATTTTGCCCTAAACATAGTGCTGGAGTACACATATTGTCCTGCCAAGATTGTCACAGAACATTATGTGTGCTACAGGACACTGAGTGTATTTACGATGCGTACACGTCGCTAATTTCACTCTACATGACGTTACCTGAAGCAGAACATAATGCGCACAAACATCAGCCAACATATGTGTGTACAGCACACAGAAAATAGCGTCTAGGAGCTCCCAATAGCATGTGCCCCCACTTACCATCTGTCCAACACAGAACTTGTGAAGAGACACTACTAGCTCAATGCACATTCTAGTCGGGGTAGGTGTTACGCCCCAACACGGCTTATTTAAACACAACCTGACCAATCACAAAAGCACAATTGCACCTAAAGATTTGTCCCACGTGCGTACGCCCAGGCGGCTACATAGATTTCAAGACGCCGCTGCGTTATGATTGGTTGCTTCACATATAAAATGCTCTCAAGGCCGATGTCGGACAGGCTTGCTGCCCAGAGTCATTAAGTAAGTACTGATGTGCAAACATGATCTGTGATGTGGGTGTTTTTCCTTTACAGCCCCATACCATTTTGGTTCGCTATCGTGTAGTCTATGTGACGCCCAAGTGGTGGGATATGTAGTTACTCGTATTTTTTGGGGCCATATATACTATTGTGTGCTGACAAATGCATGCGTGAGTGTTTTACCAAACCGTATCCTCTTTGAAAAGCCATTTTGTCTTTGCCATACAGGATCATGTTTGAAGGATGCGTGTGTTTTTAGTTGCTGGGAGCATCTGAATTAAGGACACATAGTACTGTCATGGACCACAAACAATGGGAGGTTGAAGTCTAAAAAAAAATGTGGAGTGGGGTGTGTGGCATCTGAGTATGTCGGGCTCTGGACATCCTGCATTCACAACACATCAGGGAAGTGTATTGGACATGATGAGTATTCAATAGTCTGCTTCGTGATATTTTAAGCATGACACACAAAGGCTGTTAGTTTGATATTTTGGACCAAAATAGCATAAGCTCGTAGCCCCCTTCACAGACCTGTGGCACCCATGGGTTAATGTGCCACAGTAAGATCACACGGGTTCCCTCCCCACAACACACTGACAAACACTAGCACCTCTGGGCCAGGAGGGGGAGCACCACCTACTCTCTTAAATACTCCAGCTCACGAGGAAGTAGTTAGTTCAGTTCCTGGAGGACTGAGAGAAAGACTGCAGTGACAGAGGCTGTGCTAAGCTTCTCTACAGTCTGCTCACAGATTCCAGGCCTAGTGATGGTCTGAGGAACAGGAGAACTACAGACAGAGGAACACGTCTGGGAGCTGGAGTGATACCTTCACTCGCCCCAAGAGAGCGCACAGAACTGACACCGGATCCGGCACTGTGTCTGGCACCCACAGCACAGTGAATCCAGGAGTGGTGGAGCCTTCAGACGACCACAGTACCAGTGCAAAGCAACAAGGCGGGGTCAGCACAGCACAGAGGACTCAAGTTGCCTAGCCAAGTGGTACCAGCAGAACAGAGAGACAGTGAGACAGTCCCAGCAGCTCAGCTAGAAGCAGCCGCCAGGACACACACACAATGCAGCACGAGGAAGCTGATGATCCGGACAGGGTGGGAGGAGAGCCTAGCCCCAGTACAGACTCCGTGGACTATAATCTGCAACAACATCTGTAGTAAAGCTTTGGAAAACAGCAAAACTGTGAGTCTGTGTATTGATCGCAACCTTTGCCCTACATCCAACAGCAGAGAGGTCCCACCTGAAGAGCTACAAGCCTGTCAGCTCTGCACACAGGCTGGAAGAAAGCTGCAGCATCAGGAGAGAAGGAGAATTGCACCTTTCACTACAAAACGTGAGTGTGTGTTCTTTAACCCCGTCTCCACTATCCATATCCATTATAGACTATACCATCACTGCCCCGGGGAATACAGTTCTACCCACTGGAACTATTCCATCTCCGCTGCCATTACACCATCCCCGGAGGTTCTGCACCAGCGGCGGCTCCATCACTGGCCGCACATAGTGGGTGGCGTCACGATAGACTATTCTCCCCTGTAAATATACCCTTTTATTTGCCAGGGCCCAGGACATGGTCCGGACCAGGACCACCCGTGACTTCCCCAGTATCAGACACGGTCCGGTACTGAGTACCCTCGTCCCAGTGGGCTCGACAGACCCTCACGCCTACGAGTACCTAACCATATGTTTGACAATAGCTTACGCTATTTTGGTCCAAAATATCAAACTAACACCTCTCATTTCATCTATAGTGTTTATTGCATTTTTTTTATCCTTCTGGAGTTTGAGGCTGGGCCCTCTAGGGGGCGTCAGTCACTTGTGATACATATAACTGTTGCAGAGCAGCCCACCTTGTCTAAGAGCTGGGTGTCATTAATAGGCTGTGTTCTGACACTGTGCGTCGCATGGACTGGAGTGGCTGCCGCCCTATGGTGATCTCGTGTCCGGTGTTACCACCAGTCTCCTCCTTGTGGCATGGCTGGACGCAGATGCTACAATCGCCCGCATGTCAGGGTTGCAGGAGATTGAGCACCGGTGTTGGGTGACATGAGTTGCCTCTTTTAGTGGCTGGCAGCGTCCTGCCAAATGCAATGGATATTTGTAAGTGGCCAAATGTGGTGAGTTTTTTTTCTCTCTATTAACAATGTAACCTATTTGGTGAATTATAAATTAAATTAAAACAATGGTCAAACATATGGTTAGGTACTCGTAGGCGTGAGGGTCCGTGAAGGGGGCTTCGAGCTTACGTTATTTTGGTCCAAAATATCAAACTAACACCTCACATTTCATCTATAGTGTTTATTGAATTATTTTATCCTTCTGCAGTTTGAGGCTGGACCCTACTGTATACATCAAATAGAGTAAATTAAAACTCTATTGTGTATTCATCATATAGGAAACACTGCAACTGATGTATACAACTCCAATTTTACACCAAGGTTTGTGTGTATATCACATAGAAAACACTGAGTCTCTACAGAATATACTAAGACTGGTATATACATTACATGGTATTCATTGAGACTGCTATATATACAACTCCATGATGACAGGCATACACACAATTATACTCACCATGGGCAGCCACTTCTGTGCAGGCAAACCTCAGAGGCAGAGGTTTTGAGATGTCCATAGCTTTGCAGTGAAGGTGAGGCTCTTCTTCTTCTTGCTTCTCTTCAGCCTTTTAAGCGTTTGTGCTGTTCAAATCACAATAAATTAAAGAAAACCATGGATGGTGAGCAGTGGCATTGACTCATCACTTGACCTGGGTTAGTTGAGTAAAGTGCAGCATTTTTACTTTAACCCCTTTACGACTAATGACGAGTATACTCGTCATGAAAAGATGTCAGTTCCCGCATCATGACGAGTATACTCGTCATGGCTTTGAACTGTCACTGCTTCTAAACAAACAGTGACAGCTCAAATCTAACAGCTGTCAGTGACAGCTAAGGGTCAGGGGCAGAGGTGTTGGGACCCTTTTTAGGGGTCCCGACACTCAGAGCGATGTGATCGGTCAGTCAATCTGACCGACCGATCACATCATGATCGCTCTGGAAAGTGCTGAATGTCAGCACTTCCCTGCATGATCTCTGCAGGAGCCGGGCTGTCAGCTGTGCCCGGCTCCTGTATGCATCCCCTGGCTGGCCCACTGCTCCTGTGCCCGGTCCTTCTCCTATGCCCACTGTGTCCGCAACCCCCCCTGCTCATTCCCCTTGACCCCCTCTGTGTCTGGCACCCCCGATCCCCTCCCCACACTCATCCCACTTGTCCCCGCCCTGTCCCGGGTCCCCCGCTGTGTCTGGCCCCCCACGCTCATCCCCCCTGCCCCCTGCTATGTCCGCCCCCCACCGCTCATCCCTCTTGCCCCCGCACTGCTGCGGGTACCCCGCTGTCCCCCCTGTCCCCTGCTGTTTCTGGGCCCCCCCCGCCACCGCCGGTGACCGGCGGGAGGAGGTGATCACCAACCCGGTGATCACCTCTTCCCGCCGCTTCCTTCCGCTCACCTCCTCCTGCCGGGTCATCTGCCTCTGCCGCCGCCGCCTCCTGCTGTCAGCCTCCTCTCACCGCCGCTCATCCTTCCGGACCCGACGTCCGGTAAGACCCCCTGCAGATCCCCTGCAGGGGGATCCCTGATCCCCCATCCCCTGCAAGGGGATCCCTGATCCCCATGTAAGGGGATCCCTGATCCCCCATCCCCCTGCAAGGGGATCCCTGATCCCCCTGCAGGGGGATCCCTGATCCCCCATTCCCCTGCATGGGGATCCCTGATCCCCCATCCCCCTGCAAGTGAATCCCTGATCCCCCATTCCCCTGCAGGGGGATCCCGGATCCCCCATCCCCCTGCAGGGGGATCCCTGATCCCCCATCCCCCTGCAGGGGGATCCCTGATCCCCAATCCCCCTGCAGGGGGATCTCTGATCCCCATCCCCCTGCAGGGGGATCCCTGATCCCCCATCCCCTTGCATGGGGATCGAACTGCAGAAAGAGATCTGACAGTTCAGGCGCAGTGATCCAGTCGATCACTGAAACCAAGCTGTCAGATTGTTTTCTGCAGCTTGCCCTTCATGCAGGGGATTCCCCTTGCATGGGGATTGAGCTGCAGAAAGCAATCTGACAGCTCAGGAGCAGTGATCCAGTGGATCACTGAGACCAAGCTGTCAGATTGTTTTCTGCAGCTTGCTCTTCATGCAGGGGATTCCCCTTGCATGGGGATTGAGCTGCAGAAAGCAATCTGACAGTTTGGGCGCAGTGGTCCAAACTGTGCAGTGATCCACTGCACAGTGATCCGGGCTTTCAGACCACTGCGCCCAAGCTGTCTGATCGCTTTCTGCAGCTTCCTCTCCATGCAGGGGATTCCCCTTGCATGGGGATCGAGCTGCAGAAAGCAATCTTGCAGCCCTGGCACGGCACCCGGGCTACCAGATCGCTGCTCTGCAGTCCGATCCTCCTGCATGAGGATTGAGCTGCAAAAAGCGATCTCGCAGCCTCGGCGCTGCACCTGGGCTTCCAGATCACTGCTCTGCAGTCCGATCCTCCTGCATGAGGATCGAGCTGCAGAAAGTGATCTCGCAGCCTCGGCGCTGCACCCGGGCTGCCAGATCACTGCTCTGCAGTCCGATCCTCCTGCATGCGGATTGAGCTGCAGAAAGCGATCTCGCAGCCCCGGTGCAGTGATCCACATAGTGGATCACTGCACCAGGGCTGTCAGATCGCTACTTTGCAGTCCGATCCTCCCGCATGGCAATCGTGGGACCTTCGTTGTGGACTACGTCGGAGGCGATCGAGCGTCGTGGGAACTTCGTTATGGACTACGTCGGATCTTTTTATAATAAAGATGGAGTCTGAATTTTGTTTGTGTTTTTTTACAAAATAAAAATATTTTTCTCTGTGTGTATTTATTGACTACTTACCAGAGATTCCTAATGGCGGGTCTAACATTGGCCCAATATTATGAATCTCGGGCTTAATGCCAACTGCCAATAAAAAGCTGGCATTAACCCGTTTATTACCCAGTTTGCCACCGGCACCAGGGCAACTGGAAGAGCATGGGTACAGCGCCAGAAAATGGCGCTTCAATGAATGCGCCATTTTCTGGGGTGGCTGCAATTCGCAGCATAGGGGGCACAGAACGCTTGGGCCTTTCCATGCTGAGGATTCCAGTCCCCAGCTGCCTAGTTGTACCTGGCTGGGCCAAAAATATGGCGGAGCCCTACATCATTTTTTTCTTCTAGAATTAGTTCTAGAAATAAAAAAAAATGGGCTTCGCTGTATTTTTGGTTGCAGCCAGGTACAACGAGGCAGCTGGGGGTTGCTGGCAGTCTGTAGCTGCCAAGTTGTACCTGGCTGGACCAAAAATATGGCGGAGTCCCACGTCACTTTTTTTTTCTAGAATTAGTTCTAGAAATAAAAAAAAATGGGCTTCGCTGTATTTTTGGTTGCAGCCAGGTACAACGAGGCAGCTGGGTGTTGCTGGCAGTCTGTAGCTGCCAAGTTGTACCTGGCTGGACCAAAAATATGGCGGAGCCCCACGTCATTTTTTTTTCTTTCTAGAATTAGTTCTAGAAATAAAAAAAAGGCCTTTGCTGTATTTATTGTAGCCAGCCATGTACAACTTGGTAGCTGGCTGACTGGAATCCTCAGCGTGGAGAGACCCAAATGTTGTGTGTCCCCCACGCTGCAAATTGCAACCCACAGCCACCCAAGAAAATAGCGCATTCATTGGAGGCGGCATTTTCTGGTGCTGTACCCCAACTCTTCCAGTTGCCCTTGTGCTGGTGGCACATTGGTTCTCCATATGCGACTTGGTGTCCGCTAACAATTGGAGCTAATTTTCCATTAAAACTATGTCGGGTATGGAGAGCCCCTCCCTGTGTGCCTGAACATTGGAGCTCCCCCACAAATGACCCCATTTTGGAAACTAGACCCCCTAAGGAACGTATCTAGATGCATAGTGACCACTTTCAACACTCAGATGCTTCACAAATTCAACCATAAAATGAAAAAGCACTTTTTTTTCCCACAAAAAGTTTCTTTTTTCATTTTTACAGATCAATTTGTGAAAGCACCTGGGGGTTGAAAGTGCTTACTATGCATCTAGATATGTTCCTTTGGGGGTCTAGTTTCCAAAATGGGGTCACTTCAATGTGGAGACACACGGGGACCCTCCAAACGCGACATGGTGTCCGCTAACAATTTGAATGGAAAATGAGCTCAAATTGTTAGCGGACACCATGTCGTGTTTGGACGGTCCCTGTGTGTCTCCACATTGGAGCTCCCCCACACGTGACCCCATTTTGGAAACTAGACCCCCAACGGATTATATCTAGATGCATAGTGAGCACTTTGAACCCCCAGATGCTTCACAAATTCATCCATAAAAATGAAAAAACACTTTTTTTTCACACAAAATTTATTTTTGCCTACATTTTTTCAGTTTCACATGGGCAAAGGGATAAAATACATCCCAAAATTTGTTGGGCAATTTCTCTTGAGTACACCGATACCTTATATGTGGTCATAAACCACTGTTTGGGCGCACGGCAGGGCTCAGAAATGAAGGAGCGCCATTTCACTTTTTGAACGGAAAATTGGCTCTAAAATTCAAATTGCGCTCCTTCCCTTCTGAGCCCTGCCGTGCGCCCAAACACTGGTTTATGACCATATATGAGGTATCTGTGTACTCAGTAGAAATTGCCCAACATATTTTAGGATGCATTCTATCCTGTTGCCCATGTGAAAATGAAAGAATTGAGGCTGAAAGAGCATTTTTGTCCATTTTTTCCTTCAACTTTATTTTAGTTCCTATGAAGCACCTGAAGGGTTAATAATCTTCTTGAATATAGTTTTGAGTAGCTTGAGGGTTGCAGTTTTTGGAATGGTGTCACTTTTGGGTGTTTTCTGTCATGTAAATCCCTCAAAGTGTCTTGAAATGTGATGTGGTCACTAAAAAAATGGTTTTGTAAATTTTACTGGAAAAATGAATAATTGTGATGAAACTTTGAACCCTTATAACGTCCTACCAAAATTTTTTTTTTCTTCCAAAATTGTGCTGATGTGAAGTAGACATGTGGGAAATGTTATTTATTAACTGTTTTGTGGCACACAACTCTCTGGTTTAGCAGAATAAAAATTAAAAATGTGAAAATTGCGAAATTTTCAAAATTTTTGCCAAATTTTTGATTTTTTCACAAATAAACGCAAAAATTATCGACCTAAATTTAATACTAACATGAAGCCTAATATGTCACGAAAAAACTATCTCAGAATCACTAGGATCCGTTGAAGCGTTCCAGAGATATTACCTCATAAAGGGACACTGGTCAGAATTGCAAAAAATGGTCTGGTCATTAGGGTGCAAAGTGACTCGGTCCTTAAGGGGTTAAACAAGCTGTAGCTGGTGGACTGGGGTTTTCCAAAGCTGGAAAACCTGTTTGTTTACATTGCGGGGTTTTCCTACCTTTCTTTGCCATTTAAATTAAAAAGATAATGGATAGCAAAGCGGCTCAGTTGTTAGCACTATTGTCTTGCAGTCTTGTTATTTCAGTCTGAACTCAATCACGTTTCTGTGGGTTTCCCATAGTCCCAGTCCACACTGATAGGTTAATTGGCTTCCAATGGAATTCACCGCTATGTGTGTGAGCCCGAGGGACTATTGTGAATGATGGCAATTTCTGTGCAGAAAATATGATGCCACTATATAAGCAAAAGAAAATTAATAAAAGAAATGTTAGCTTTTACCTATTTAATGGTGCTGGAAAACCAGATGTTCTCATACATATTTGACATTCTTTGGTGAAGAAATCGATTAAACTCATTACGAGCTTCTTTTATCGTTTAGCCTAAAGGACATTTTCTTGCATTTAATTTTATTGTGCATTTTACGGTTTGTATTAGTATTTATCTCAATTGTTAAAATAAAGAACTGCGCTTCGACATTACAACTACAATGAAATGTTTGATTATTTTGCATGGTTTTTGATTATGAGAAGGACCCTCACTCTACCTTAAAACAAACCAAGCTCCATTAACATGAGTCCACATTTATTAATCAGTTTAAAAGTTGCACCTCGCCCCTAGAAGACTCATTATTATGAAATAATTCAGATTTTAAATACTGTTTTTTAAATTGCACTTTCCAGAGCTTGAAAAAGTACCGTAGTCATGGGCATAATTGAGTTGGTCAGGCCACCATGTCTTAAGGTACCGTTACATGGTACGAGATCATTAACGATATCGCTTAAACATCACGGGTTTGGAATCGTTCAAGCAACATCGTTACTATCTCGTTGCGTGTGACACCGAGATTCAATTACAATAAATCGTTGGATCGTTGATCACAGATTTGAGGACATGTTCTCAAATCAGACGATCCACCATCAGCCAACCTGCTGCATCGTTGGGTGTGACTCCATGATAACGATGTCATTCACGACTTCGCCCATTCACATCAGTGAACAAGTATCGTTCATTGGGTTGTGTGAATGATACCAGCTCACTACATCATTGGTGCGTCGTCCACAATATCTACACTAGGGATGGGCGAATCTACTCGCTAGGACTCGTTACTCAGCGAGTAGTAAGGGACTCGCAGGACTCGGTACTCTGCGAGTTTCCCAGTGATTACTCGCACGAGTCCAATGCAAATCAATATCAATCCTAGTTTTGTCAGAAACGCTGACAAAACTAGGATTGCCATGGTTTGCATTAGACTCGGCTACTGTGCCAGTGATAGCAGGAAAACTCGCAAGTAACTGCTGTTACATTGCGAGCCGAGTCCAGCTGTCTTCTCTGTGTGCAGGCTGCCAGCTCCAGGGTCCTAGAGCCCGCCTGCTCACAGACATGATGTAGCAGTGCTGAGATTGTTCTCAGTCTGCTCATTCCCTGTGCATAGACATCTATCTATGCACAGGGGATGTAGCAGAGAGGACATCGCGTTTTGGACTACGTCGGACGGAAGAGGATTTTTTTAATTAAAGATGGAGTCCCTAATGGCTTTTTTTTTTATTTCAAATAAAAATTTTTCTCTGTGTTGTGTTTTTTTAACCCTTTATTGGAGATTCTTAGTGGCTGGGTCAAACGTGGCCTGACATTAAGAATCTCGGGCTTAATACCAGCTTGTATAACAAAGCTGGTATTAACCCCTTTATTACCCAGCGTGCTACCGCCACCAGGGCCGCTGGAAGAGCGGGGTTCAGCGCCAGAGGATGGCGCTTCAATGAACCGCCATCTTCTGGGGCGGCTGCGGGCTGCAATTTGCAGCGGGGGGTGCCCAGAAAGCTTGGGCATCCCTGCGCTGCGGATTCCAGCCCCCAGCTGCTTAGCTGTACCTGGCTAGACATAGAAATTGCGCGGAGCCCCACGCATTTTTTTTAAATTATTTCATGAATTTCAGTGTCAGAGTCAGAGTCTCAGAGTCTCAGAGTCTCAGAGTCAGAATCTCAGAATTTAATGAAATAATTTAAAAAAAATGCGTGGGGCTCCGCGCAATTTCTATGTCTAGCCAGGTACAGCTAAGCAGCTGGGGGCTGGAATCCGCAGCGCAGGGATGCCCAAGCTTTCTGGGCACCTCCCGCTGCAAATTGCAGCCCGCAGCCGCCCCAGAAGATGGCGCGTTCATTGAAGTGCCATCCTCTGGCGCTGAACCCCGCTCTTCCAGCGGCCCTGGTAGCGGTGGCACGCTGGGTAATAAAGAGGTTAGGGCCAGCTTTGTATTATCAGCTGGCCCTAAGCCCGAAATTTATGGCGGTCACGCCAATATTAGACATGACCGCCATGAATTTCTATTAAATTGTTTTGAAAAAAACACAACACAAAGAAAATGTTTTATTAGAAATAAAAAAAAAGCCATTAGGGACTCCATCTTTAATTAAAAAAATCCTCTTCCGTCCGACGCAGTCCAAACCGCGATGTCCTCTCTGCTACATCCCCTGTGCATAGATATAGATGTGTATGCACAGGGAATGAGCAGACTGAGAACAATCTCAGCACTGCTACATCATCTCTGTGCACAGACATTCATGTCTGTACACAGGGAATGAGCAGACTGAGAACAATCTCAGCTCTGCTACATCTGGCAGCAGGCGGGCTCTAGGACCCTGGAGCTGGCAGCCAGCACACAGAGAAGACAGGACTCTTATCTGTGCGAGTTTCCCAGCGATTACAGTTGCAAAGTAAACGAATCCAATGCAAATAAATGACAAAACTAGGATTGCTTCAGGCTGAAGCTTCCGACACACATCTGCGATTTGTAAATCTCACACTACTCGCTATTACTCGCTTCCCCATTCATTAACATTGGACTCGCTAGACTCGCAACGAGTAGCGAGTCCTGTGCTCGGACTCGCTAGAGTCAAGCGATTCCGAGTAATTTAGGATTCGCCCATCACTAATCTACACGTGTGACAGCTCACCAACGATCTCGAAACGATGTCCTAACGACCGCGTGCCCACGAGATAGTTGCAACATTGAGGCGTGTAATGGTACCTTTAGATAGATTTATTAAGATTATAAGATCTAGCACAAATTTGCTAGCAAAGGAAGGTCAGAGGTGTTGTCACCCTGTCACCCAAGAGATGCCTTTTGTGTTTTGCATTTTTATTAAAAACAATATATGTTCTATAATGTGCAAGTAGCCCTCTACTGGTTAAATGTGAAGGCTGCTCCCTGAATCCCATTAGCCAAATAAGGATATTGATAGTTGGAGTTCTCTGTGGCTGGGGCATACTCAATAAAATGGCTTGCAGCATGGAAGACATCTGGAGTGCCCCCAGTAGAAGATAGAATCAGAAACTAAAGCCCCCTCCAAATTGTTTGGACTCTGAGGGTTACTCTGTTAGTCAGCCCAGCATTTGGACTGTGGAGCAGAGCCTCAGGCAAGTGTATTTCCCCAGGGTTGGTGCTTGTTGTCAGTTGCTGGCATATACCTAGACAGCAGCTGTCTTCTCCGGTGTTGGCTCAGAGGGCCAGGAGTACAGGTTCGAGGATGGACAGATTTTCATTGTGAGCATAGTGAATACTGTCTGGCAATTTCCCATAGCATCATGTCTCCCTCACATCCCTTTACACTGTAAAATGGCCATCACACAGGCCTTCACACAGTATAATAGCCCACACACACAGTTTTACCTCTCATATCCCCACACAGTTTGATCATCCTCACAGCCAAAGCACTCCATGCATTCTAATGGCCACTTATCCTTCTACACAGAGTATAATTGGTCCTATACTAGTAATCATTGATAAAGATGATCAAACCTAACCCAAGCATGTTCGCCAATTTCAAATTCGTCCCGAACATGGCAGATTCTGCTCAGGACCGGGAATCCGAACAATTTCCCTAAAATTCGGCAAATGAGGCTATGTTCGGAAAATACGTTTGAAAATTAAAATTTCCCCAAAACGTTCCATTTGTTTTAAACCAAAATGTTTTCCAGATGACTAGCTAGGGACAACATCGAACCATTATAGTAAGGAGTGTCCCCAGCCATTGGGTCTACCGGCTTGTATCAAGCTGTACATTTTTTGTAGCTTTAAATTAATCTTCTAAATTAAGCTTCCTGGAGTTTTCAAGTGTTTTGACATTTTCAGGGTGTGAATTTTGGAAAAAGTGCCAGATATGGCAGCAGCTGTGAGTCCAGGCAGTTTGCAAACTCCCTAAAACATCCATTTAAGAGAGTTTTTTTAAGGGAACTTTTTTTTATTTTTTTATGTTATATATTCTTTTATTATTTTGACCATTACTATTGAATGACTGCTACATGCATGCTAATCAGCAGTACTTTAATAGCCTGTTAAGCCTAGTTGACCACACTTCCATGTGCACAGAATGAAGTTCTTTTGAGATTTATAATCAAACAGTAGTGTTTAATCAAAAAGCATTTTTATTTGGATCTTATTTATCTAAATGTGACTAAAAGTTGAGAATGCACTTATAATATTTATTGTAGTATCAATCTTCTAATTAAGATTCATCAGTTAGGCTAGGGTCACATTTGTAAGGCAGAATGCGGTTACCGCATCCATTTCCGGATGCGGTAATCTCCTGTGCCTTCATACTAATTTTGCCCTGTAAAAAGTGTGTCCCTAAATCCGCATGCGGTACTGGATGTCTCATTAATGTGGCATCCGGTACCGGATGCGGTAGATGCTGTGGTGATTACAATGTTCCCCTGCTTTCCAAAAACAGATTTTATGTCACGGGACTGAAATCGGATTGAATCGGATCCACCCAGATCGGGCCGGATCTGGTGCAATCCAGCATGTTATAACATGGGTGTCTATGACCGCCGGATTCCGCCGGTCCGCTAAAAATCGGACTGGTTGCCGGATGCTCTTTTCAACCCTGCTGCTGCGGTGATGATCAAGGTTTGAAAGGTTAATGCCTATATTAATGTTTAGCCGATATTTGTCGGCATTTACAAATCATGATTGGAAGCCGGCGGCTCCTGGTTGTTAGCACGAGCATCAGTACACAATTGGCGTAAGCAACTGGGACAGTTCCTTATTAAGGATGCTGGCCAGCAATGTGCTTACGCTCACTGCGTACCTGATTTGTAAAAGCTGACAAATATCGGCTAAACATTAATATAGGCGGTTAACATTTAAAATGCCAATGCATTTGGGCACCATGTCTCTAGGGAGGGTGGACACTCCCTGGAGACATGTTGCCCACATATATTATACACATTAACCCTTCAATAACCGGGTTAATGTACACCAATGCAGCATCTGTGCAGATATGCCGCACAGATGCTGCATTGTTGTTCCAAACCCATTCGGTACTGTAGGCATTCATATGTGTCTTGCAGTACCAGATTCGGACCCATAGGGCTCAATTTTGAAAATCCGGATCCGGTTTTGCAACTGCTGCAAAAAATGCAGCCTGCATGAATTTTTCCGGCAGGCTGCAAAACCAGATCCGGTAACCGCATTATAAATAGTGCAATGCAGTTTTTCTATTGTTGCCTATGGGTGAGGATCCGGATCCGGTTTTGAGCATTTTTAATAATCAAAACCAGATCCGGATCAGCAATTTCAACCGCAAATATGACCCTTACCTTATTGGTACAAACATTTCTTTGTAGACAGCTGTCAGAAATCTGATATCTTCCTTCAGGTATGGCTGGTTTCACATTACGATTTTGTTAAATTCGATGCTGTCCAATGAAAATCGGACAGCATCGGATCCAAACTGATCCCTGCAATCGGATGCCAAATAGGCATCCGATTCCGACATTTTGCAGGATCAGTTTGGTCTGTTACCTAGCTCCCCCTCCTCTCTGCCTCCTGTCACCTCGCTGTCCCCCTGTTTTCTCCCTGCTGTCCCCCTGTTTTGCCCTGGTGCTCCCCTGCTGTCCCCCTGTTTTGCCCTGGTGTCCCCCGTTATCCCCTCTTCTGTCCTATTCTCCCTGCTCCTCCTGTCATTCCAACATAAAAAATCTTTATTCTCCCCTGCCAGCGCTCCCCGGCATCTCCATAGAGCTCCCGATCGGGTATACAGGACCTGCGATTATGTCAGAAGTGTCATCAGGTCACATGAGCGGTTACTGCGGTAACCGCTCATGTGACCCGATCACCTGATCGGGTTGTGACCTCATCACAGGTCCTGTTTACCGAGCGGCTGCAGCTGGAGACACCGAGGGAGCGCTGGCAGGTGAGAATAAAGATTTTTTATTTTAAACACTTGATTTGAGTTATATTTAACTTCCGCAATGTAAGTATATACAATTCCACACATAGATTTGATCAATAGATTTATCCTGCATTGGACTCCTCGCTATGGTTTTCAAGTAGGAGCCAGAGGTTTTACCTGCCTTAAAATATACATGGACATACACATGAAGTGAAGTCAAATCAAAGTGAATATACCTTTTCCTTTAAGCAGACCAAATTCTACATACAATTTTATGAAAGGAACCAGTGACAAAAGAAAGTGTGAAGGGAGATAGAAGAGAAAAGACCGTGTATTTCCATGAAGTCTGCGTTACTCTGAGTGACTAATGAACCAAAAATGTCTGCTGTAACTTAGATCATCACATCTCTAGAAAAGAAAACAGGTCGGAAGCATAACTGCATGACAGTGCTAGAAAAAACAGCAGAGTGACAGAACAAGAAGCTTTCTGCACAGTTGAATTTAGATTTCTGAGTGAAGATGTTCTTATACTTTCAACCAAATAGCTCTGAAAGAGAAACTTTAAAGGGAACCTGTCAGATTGGATAATGTAAATGACCTGCAGATATGGGGTTAATTTGCAGGTTAATCGTGTTAGAAAGGTGCTCGGCCATAAAAAAATTTTCACCTGGGAGAAAATAAACTTCCTTCCTCCTGGGAGCAGCTGGCTTTGGGCCGCTTCACACTGCGGTGTGATCCGGTCCGGTTCTGTCCGGGAGGACCCAGACAGCTCACGCAGCTGCAGCCGCTGACAGGTCAGGATCGCGGCGCCCACGGTCCTGACTTATCAGCAGCGGGAACTGGGTGTGCTGCACACCGGACCGTAGGGCATAATAGCCCCCCAGTCCTGTGTGCAGATCCGGTCCGCAGCTGTCTGAGTCCTCCTGGACAGAACCGGAGCGGATCACGCCGCAGTGTGAAGCGGCCCTTTCAGTTATACATGAGCTGCAGCACTATGCACGCTTAAGCACTTTGACAGCTATGGGCACCTTTCTAATTATTAAGGTCAATAGCATTATCCAATGTGAAACAGTCCCTTTAATGCATAGCAATAATATAGTATTGTTCACACATATACAATACACATTGTTTTCAATTCGGAGTTGACCAGTACTTGTAATTTTCTTTAAATGTACAAAGGAATTATATCAATATTTTATTCATGATCTGATTCATCAGCCTCTGTCGTGTGAAATGTGTCCTCAACATGAGAAATATTATTGAGCAATGCCTTGTTTTTGACATTAATCAATTACCGTATATACTCGTGTATAAGCCGACCCATGTATAAGCCGACCCCCCCTACTTTTGCCCCAAAAATCTGGAAAAACCTATTGACTCGTGTATAAGCCGAGGGTGGACCCAAGCACAGGTATACAGCCCCCAGCAGTGTGGTATACAGGCCTCCCCAGTGGTAGTATACAGCAGCCCCAGTGGTAGTATAGAGATTCCCCAGCAGCCCCAGTGGTAGTATAGAGATTCCCCAGCAGCCCCAGTGGTAGTATACAGATTCCCCAGCAGCCCCAGTGGTAGTATACAGATTCCCCAGCAGCCCCAGTGGTAGTATACAGATTCCCCAGCAGCCCCAGTGGTAGTATACAGATTCCCCAGCAGCTCCAGTAGTAGTATACAGGAGCCCCAGCAGCCCCAGTGGTAGTATACAGGAGCCCCAGCAGCCCCAGTGGTAGTATACAGGAGCCCCAGCAGCCCCAGTGGTAGTATACAGGAGCCCCAGCAGCCCCAGTGGTAGTATACAGGAGCCCCAGCAGCCCCAGTGGTAGTATACAGGAGCCCCAGCAGCCCCAGTGGTAGCATACAGCAGCCCCAGTGGTATACAGCAGGCCCCCAGGGGTACATATAGCAGCCCCCAGGGGGTACCCAGCAGCCCCCTGGGGGTACCAACAGCCCCCTGGGGGTACTCAGCAGCCCCCTGGGGGTACCAACAGCCCCCTGGGAGTACCAACATCCCCCTGGGGGTACCAACAGCCCCCAGGGGGTACCCAACAGCCCCCAGGGGGTACCAACAGCCCCCTGGGGGTACCAACAGCCCCCAGGGGGTACCCAGCAGCCCCCTGGGGGTACCAACAGCCCCCTGGGGGTACCAACAGCCCCCAGGGGGTACTCAGCAGCCCCCTGGGGGTACCAACAGCCCCCTGGGAGTACCAACAGCCCCCTGGGGGTACCAACAGCCCCCAGGGGGTACCAACAGCCCCCTGGGGGTACCAACAGCCCCCAGGGGGTACCAACAGCCTCCTGGGGGTACGAACAGCCCCCAGGGGGTACCCAGCAGCCCCCAGGGGGTACCCAGCAGCCCCCTGGGGGTACCAACAGCCCCCAAAAGCTGGCACTGTCCCCCCTTGTAAGGGCCCCCCCCCGCTTCTTATACATTACCATCCCGCTGTTCTGATCGGCGCTGCTCCTCGGTGCTGCTTCTTCATCCTCCCGTCCTCGCTGGCTGCATCCGGGATCTCCGGCCGTCGCGCGATGACGTCATATCGCTGCGACAGCCGGAGATCCCGGATGCAGCAAGCCGACGGGAGGATGAAGAAGCAGCACCGAGGAGCGGCGCCGATCAGAACACCGGGATGGTAATGTATAAGCAGCGGGGGGGGGACGCTTACAAGGGGAAACAGTGCCAGCTTTTGGGGGGCATATATGAACTGCTTCCCCTGCCGCTGATTGACAGGGGAAGCAGTGCATATATAATGAGCGGCCCCACGTGACAAGGCCGCTCATACAGCAGCCTCCCCCCGCCTCCTCCAGCCTCCACAGCCCCCACCACCGTATATGACCCGTGTATAAGCCGAGGGGGGGACTTTTCAGCCCAAATTTTGGGCTGAAAAACTCGGCTTATACACGAGTATATACGGTATGTTTTTTCCTTTCAATGCAAATGCGAAATGAAGTCAGCTGTTCTAGAGTATCAACAATAGACAAGAATATATCCCTCTAAGGCTATGGTCACACCTGCGTTATTTTTATACATCTGGATCCCGTTTTGAGCATTAAAAATGCTCAAAGCCGCATCCGGATCCGCAGCCCATAGAAAAACCGGATTGCACTATTTGCAATCCGGTTACCGCATCCGGTTTTGCAGCCTGCGGTAAGAATCATGCAGTGGTTGCAAAACCAGATCCGTTTTTTTAACATGGGCGCCTATGGGAACCGGATCCGGTACTGCAAGGTACATTTACGGATCCGGATGCGTTTTTCAAAATTGCAAAAACCCACATTTCAAAACCGGATGCATTAATGCATCCAGATCCGGAATGAGGGTTGCAATTTTACTATCAAAAGATAGTATGAAGGCACACAGTAAAACCGCATCCGGTAATGGATGCGATTACCAGATTGTGCCTTTTAAGTGTGACCCTAGCCTAATAGTATCTATTTCTACAATGTTGCCTCTCATTTCTAGGAAACAGCACAATTAAAAAGGAAAATGTAATGATCTCTCCATTGTAATGGCTCATACAGTTGCTATTTGTGGTTTTCACGGAGAACGCACATACCTCTGTTAAGCTGCTTTCACATTAGCGTTTTTGCTTAATCATGGCAGATCCAGCAGATTTATTGAATCTGCCGCGTAACACCCGACTTGTACCAAGTCCCTATTGCGGCAGCTAACCGTGGTTTTTTGACTTGCTGTAAGTGCCGGATTTGCCGGATCATGGTAAAACCACACTTGCCGCACCTGCCGCAAGTCCCATAGAGAATGAATGGGGGCTTGCCACAAGTCAGGCATTACGTGGCAGATGCAGCAAATTTCCAGATCTACCGTGATTCAGAAATAACGCTAATGTGAAAGCAGCCTAACAGAGGTATGAGTATGCAGCAGATGCGGGAAATCTGCCGGTTTCAGCAAAAACGCTGATGTGAAAGGGGCCATAGTCTATGAGTTCACATGTCTGTAAATTTTCATTGGCTGCATGGTCCACAGGAAATCCTGGGGATATGTTCAAATTTAATCCAAAGGTCTGATCACAATCAACAATGCAAGTGTACAACATTCAAGTGTCGTCCTATTTTCACAACTGTTAAAAAGGAGAAAGTGCAGGATTTTTTTTCCACATATGAGAACTACTGATGACTCTCAGATCAAACTCTGATCAAAGTCTGAGGAAAATTAATCAGCATGTTTTTCTCATCTGTATAAAAAACTGAACATCAGAATAATAATAATAATAATAATTTATTCATTTATATAGCGCTATTAATTCCATAGCACTTTACATACATGAGTAATGCTGTCTCTCTTGGAGCTCACAATCTAAATATCCTATCAGTATGTCTTTACAATGTGGGAGGAAACCAGAGTGCCCGGAGGAAACCCATGCAAATATGGGGAGAACATACAAACTCCTTGCAGATGTCCTTAGTGTCCTTGGTGGGAATTGAACCCAAGTCTTTAAGACCCCAGTGCTGCAAAGGCTGCAGTGCTAACCACTTGAGCCACCATGCAGAATGAGCCTTAAAGATGAGAGTATCTAAAAAAGAAAGATAAACTAAAAGAATAGGTGTTACATTTTTCTCAATGTAGCTCCCTGCTCAGTCCTCACAGCTTCAGTCTGGTCTTCAGTCACAGCAGTTCTTCAATTGTCTTCATGTCATGATGCTGCATGACTTGTAATCAGCGAATGAAGACCAGACCAGAATTAAAAGGGGGGGGGGGGGGTGTTGGGGAGTTGCACTGGGAATGGTAAGAGTTGGGCAGAGAGGAGTATATTTTTTTTAAACCCATACCCAGCCCTTTTGAATTCTGCGAAATGGAGGCAGGGGTATTGCAAAAGAGTTGATTGTAATTGATTCACTAATTTCTACTCCAAAAGGTTGTGATCAAATGTATCACATAGCATTATTGAGAATGTAGTGCATAAAACATCTTTAACTAAAAACTAGACATATGAAAAATAAAGTGTGGAAGTGAAAGAGTTTAAATCTTATGGCCACTTTACACACACCAACTTATCTGTCCAACTTCTGAACAACTTACTGGTTGCAGTGAAATCATGGACACATTGTTCCATTTGTACACAGCCACAAAATGGAGCAATGTGTCCATGATTTCACTGCAACCAGAGATCTGTTCAGAAGTTGGTCACAGAAGTTGGTGTGTGTAAAGTGGCCCTTATAGGTTAATAGAAACTGTTTCATGTTTCCTTAAAACAGCTTGACTATTGGCTTTTAGGATTACTAACTCCAAAAGGTGACACCTGAGATAAAATCATCTTCCATTTGAAGAGGCTAAATGCATGACTAATGTAAAGTAATTTAGCTATAAGGCATAATCTTTAAGTGTATTACCTATTTCAGGGCTAAAAAGAGGGCTACAGTTAAGCAAATTAGGAAGCTCCAGCCTTGTTGCAGGTAATTAGGAAGCTTCCTGATGCAGGGTTTTGAGGTGTCGTTTCCCCAGCATCAGCATGTTGTCATCCACCATTCTCTGAGTTTGCTATCTAGTTGACAGCCGGCTCAGAGATGGTGTAAGGCGGCCGTCACACGCACAGATTTCTTGCCCGATATCGTTTAAGCGATCTCCTTTTTGATCGCTTAAGCGATATCGGGCTTAAAATCGATGCATGTAATCAAGCGATTTACGATGTAAAATCGCTTGATCGTGACATCGCAGATCTGAGGTCCGGTTCTCAGATCTAGCGATGAACGATTTCACGATCTCCTTCATCGTGGTGTATAACACCACGATGAACGATCTCCCAGCGCAGAGCCTATGCTGGGAGATGGTAACTATGGTACACGTCGGGTAACTAAGCGACGCGCGGCCCTAGTAACCCGATGTGTACCATAGTAACGAGCGAGATCGCGGCTCCGCATCTCTGGTGAGTCTGTCTGTGTGACATCTCACCAGCGATGTGAGCGATATTGTAAGCGATTGCGCGTGCACGTGATCGCTTACAATATCGCTAAAGATATCTGTGCGTGTGACGGCCGCCTAACACATATCAATCGTCTTCACATCTTTCAGGTGCAAGAAAAATTGAAGACCTGACCCTGGCTTTTCCAGGTCAGGGCAAAGTCAGCAGCCTGATCAGGTCAGGGCATGAAGAATGTTGGTGTAGTAAGGACGCAGCTCTAATGGAGCTAAAGAAGTCATAGATTTATTGTAATTGAGGAGAGGAGAATTTGAGGAGACAATCTGTGGAATACAGTATGTATGATGGAGGGGATATGTATGTATGAGGAGACTGTATGTAGAGGTAAGGGGGATCTGTAAGGAGACAGAAGGGGAAGTGTGAATTATGGGAGGAAACAGCAGGGGGGAAGTGGGTGTGCAAACAGTATGAGAAGGGAGGATTTTTTGGGACGACAGTATGGTGAGCAGGTAGAGTGTGTGGAATGTGTGAGTAAACAGTATGGCCCCTTTCACATCTCTGCGTTTGCTGCGTTTTGCTGCGTTTTGCTTCATTTGCGTTTTTCCGCGTTTTTACCGCAAAAACGCATAAAAACGCATGCGTTTTTGTCCCCATTGATTTAAATGGAAACGCATGAAAAACGCATGCAAAAACGCATGTCAAAACGCATGTGCGTTTGGTAAAACGCAAAACGCATGCGTTTTTGCAAACGCAGCTCGAAACGTGGTAAACAACGTTTTGGGCTGCGTTTGCAAAAACGCATACGTTTTGCGTTTTTGCAAACGCACATGCGTTTTGACATGCGTTTTTGTATGCGTTTTTCATGCGTTTCCATTAAAATCAATGGGGACAAAACGCATGCGTTTTCATGCGTTTTTTGCGATAAAAACGCGGAAAAAACGCAAATGAAGCAAAACGCAGCAAAACGCAGCAAACGCAGAGATGTGAAAGGGGCCTATGAGAAATGGGGGGAATAGATGTCGAAACAGTATGGAGAGTGGGAGTATGTGTGAGGAGACAGTATGGAGAATGATGTCAAGCATTGACAGTGCAATCTAAAGTGGCGTGATGGGGATTACATTATTGCCCATTTGTATCACTTGCCTCATATTGCAATCACAGTGTTTTGATGCGTTACAATTACAATGACAGTACAGGGTCATGTGAGGACCCCAGATGCTGTCATGATTTATTTCCCATTCACAGAAAGCAAACTTGTGCAATAAAGTGGGAAAAGAATGTGCAGACATCAACTTCTCCGCTGGTGATCCAAGGAGTAAGTTTTTTTTTCTTTCTTTTTTTTCTGCTGTTAATCTTCCACTTCTAATTTTCCAGCATTCCACATGTACATGAAATTTGGGGATAAGTCTGGCAATAGCCTTTATAAAGGGGTACATACATGTATTTAGGTCATGTGATATACTTTGTAATATTGCTTTTTGCTTCCTTTCCATTAACCCTTCAATTACCCCCACCATCCTTTCCTGTCCAAGGGTTTCTAAAGGGTACTGAAGTCTCCAAGTAATTAGTTGTAAATTTTTTGTATATGTAAACAATGTATAAGTTGATGTTTGTGTTTTAGTTTTTTATGCCTAAGGCCACGGTCACACAATCAGTATTTGGTCAGTATTTCACATCAGTATTTGTAAGCCAAAATCAGGAGTGGAACAGTCAGAGGAAGCATATACCGTATATACTCGTGTATAAGCCGACCCGTGTATAAGCCGACCCCCCTACTTTTGCCCCCAAAACCTGGGAAAACCTATTGACTCGTGTATAAGCCGAGGGTGGACTCCAGCACAGGTATACAGCCCCCAGCAGTGTGGTATACAGGCCCCCCAATGGTAGTATACAGCAGCCTCCCCAGTGGTAGTATACAGCAGCAGCCCCAGTGGTATATACAGCAGCAGCCCCAGAGGTATATACAGCCCCAGTGGTAGTATACAGCATCCCCAGAGGTAGTATATAGCCCCAGTGGTAGTATACAGCATCCCCAGAGGTAGTATACAGCAGCCCCAGAGGTAGTATACAGCAGCCCCAGAGGTAGTATACAGCAGCCCCAAAGGTATATACAGCAGCCCCAGTGGTAGTATACAGCAGCCCCAGAGGTAGTATACAGCCCCAGTGGTAGTATACAGCAGCCCCAGAGGTATATACAGCCCCAGTGGTAGTATACAGCAGCTCCACAGGTATATACAGCCCCAGTGGTAGTATACAGCAGCCCCAGAGGTATATACAGCCCCAGTGGTAGTATACAGCAGCCCAGAGGTATATACAGCCCCAGTGGTAGTATACAGCAGACCCAGAGGTATATACAGCCCCAGTGTAGTATACAGCAGCCCCACAGGTATATACAGCCCCAGTGGTAGTATACAGCAGCCCCAGAGGTATATACAGCCCCAGTGGTAGTATACAGCAGCCCCAGAGTTATATACAGCCCCAGTGTAGTATCCAGCAGCCCCAGTGGTAGTACACAGCCCCCCCTCCTTAATATGCGTCCCCCAGTAGTAATAAACAGCCCCCCCCCCTCCTTATCATGTCCCCCCCGGCTGCGGCAGCTGTGAAAATAACAAACAGTTTATACATCACCTTCCGACGCAGCTCTCCGCTCCTCCGGTCCTCAGCATCTCCGCTCGCCGGCTTCTTCTTCCTTGATGTGCCGGCTTGTGACCGCGCGCAGGAAATGACGTCATCTCCTGCGCCCGGTCACATGACACCGGCACAACAAGGAAGAAGAAGCCGGCGAGCGGAGATGCTGAGGACCGGAGGAGCGGAGAGCTGCGTCGGAAGGTGATGTATAAACTGTTTGTTATTTTCACAGCTGCCGCAGCCGGGGGGGACATGATAAGGAGGGGGGGGCTGTTTATTACTACTGCGGGACGCATATTAAGGAGAGGGGGCTGTGTAGTGCAATATGCACGGCATCCCCCCGCCGCTGATGGACGGGGGGATGCCGTGCATATTCATTGCACTAATGAGGCGGCCCCACGTGACCGCCTGCGGTCACCGCGGCCCCCTCCTGCCTCCTCCAGCCCCCGGTCACAGCTCCCCCCACAGCATACCGTATTGACCCGTGTATAAGCCGAGGGGGGGACTTTTCAGCCCAATTTTTGGGCTGAAAAACTCGGCTTATACACGAGTATATACGGTAATAGAAACATGTGCTTCACTTCTGCATTTTTCACCCACTCCTGGTTTTGGCTTACAAATACTGATGTGAAATACTGACCAAATACTGATTGCGTGACCGTGGCCTTAGATTAAGACTCTCTTCGAAAAATGTCAGGTGCTGCCCCCATGCTTTGTAGTGCATTAACATCCACATTTTATTGGAAATGCAATAAAAAACGTTTAATGCCTTGAAGACGTAGTTGAAGTCTGGAACTTCCTTTTTCATTCACAGAAAGTGATCATTTGTGTGTACAGAGACGGTCCTGTGCAGCACAAGCATTTGGACTATGCAGTGTTGAGGCACCCTAAGGCTACGTTCACACATTTGCGTATTTTGCTGCGCTTTTTTGCCGCGTTTTTCGGCCGCGCAAAAAAGCGCAGCAAAATACGCAGGGGCTTTCACACACTGCGCTTTCTTCCCCCCAGAAAGCGCAGTGATGTCACAGAGGGGAGGAAGAATCCTGCTTCCTCCTCCCCTCTGTGACATGTGTGACCGCCCCATTAGTTAATACACACTGTGAAATCTACATTAAACAAAAGCAAGTTAATGAAAAATAAAAAAGAATCAATACTTCACCTTTCCGACGCCTTCTCCTGGTGTGCGATCTCCGATTCCAAGTAAGATCTCTTCTGACAGGACCTGTGATGACGTCAGAGGGGGGCGTTCCCGGGGCGGTCCCATCGCTGATTGGCTGCTCGCGGTCACATGACCGCGAGTGCCCGGGAACGCCCCCTCTCTGACGTCACCACAGGTCTTGTCAGAAGAGATCTGACTTAGTACCGGGGATCGCACAGCGGGAGAAGGCGTCGGAAGGTAAGTATTGATTCTTTTTTATTTTTCACACACTTGCTTTTGTTTAATTTAGATTTCATAGTGTGTATTAACACACTGTGGAATCTAATGGGCGGCCACAGCTGTCACAGAGGGGAGGAGGAAGCTGGATTCTTCCTCCCCTCTGGGAGAATACGCAGTAGTAGCTGCGTAAACAATTGACATATCAAAACGCACTGCGTATTTTTACGCAATGTCTGCACTGCAAAGTGAATTTCCCATTCACTTTGCAGGCAGACAAAAGGCACATTGCGTATTTTGAAAAGCGCGCGTAAAAAAACGCGGCAAAATACGCAATGTGTGAACGCAGCCTAAAAGGCCAACTAAAATTAAGAAAGTTTTAACAAATATAAAAAATATAAAAAAATATATAAAAGTAAAAATCAACCCCCTTTTGCCCCATTGAAAATAAAACAATTTAATAAAAAAAATACACATATTTGGTATTGATGTGTTCAGAAATGTCAGATGTATCAAAACATAAAATCAATCAATAAGATCTGTAAACTTTATAATGGAAAAAAAAGTCAAAATGCCAAAATTAGTTTTTTTTTGATAGTTTCAACATTGCAATAAAATGCAGTAACAGGCAATCAAAACAATGCATCTACCAAAAAAGGTACAATTAAAATCGTTTGTTAACTTCAAAAAAATAAACTGTCAGCTCCAAATCCTGAAAAATGTGAACGCTATGAGTCAAGGAAAATGGAGCCAAAAATATTAGAATCTAAGAGACCTCAGTGGTTGATACCTTTTAACGGCTAACTAAAAAGATGGTAAGAAAAAGAAAAGCAATCTTTCGAGACTCTAAAGGCCACGTTACACACACAGATAATTGTTCAGATATTGGTCACAGATCTCTGGTTGCAGTGAAATCATGGACACATTGTTCCATTTTGTGGCTGTGTACAAATATAACAATGTGTCCATGATTTCACTGTAACCAGAGATCTGCGAACAATCTCTGCACAATTATCTGTGTGTGTAACTGGGCCTTAAGATCTCTTCATCAAGCTTTTAATGACACAAATTGTGAATGTACACACATATATTCACACAAATAGCAGGTTAGATAATGAGTAAATAAACCAAGTAAGGTGAAGCATAACACAGAATGGTCAGAGTTGGGAGGGAGGAAGGACAGAGCATCTGGGGCAGTAAACAGCGTCCAGAGATAAGAAGCAGACAGTTTCATGTCCTATAATTAGTTGCTGGTCCAAGATTTCAAGATTCCTCAATTGATGTAGAAAGACATAAACCCATGAGACACATTCATTCCAGCTCTGAATGTGTCAAAGTTCATCATAAATTTATATTCGCACACTCTCCTAATTCTTTGAGATTTGAAATTACCCATCAAAACTAGGTCTGGGAGCTTGCTATCAACCTTATGGAGACAGCGAAGTAGGTGAGGAGATTGTAAGCCACTTCCCTCCTCTCAGATATATGCAAATTTGCACTTCACTAAGGAAGTTGAGAAACTCCCGTGCCACATTTAAGCAGCTCCTCAAAGTCATAATCGCTTTCCTACAAGCTTTTAATATAACTAAGGGATTTGTGCCAGATCAGAACCCCAAACTACAGACGCTGCGTTTCGGGGTACCTGCCCCTCATCAGTGTAGTGTGTGGGGTATTCTGATCTGGCAGAGTGAGTGGGCTAAGACAAGGTCTGGGAACTTGCTATCAACCTTATGGAGACAGCGAAGTAGGTGAGGAGATTGTAAGCCACTTCCTGTTCCACTTCACTGTTCTGAGAGGAGGGAAGTGGCTTACAATCTCCTTACCTACTTCGCTGTCTCCATAAGGTTGATAGCAAGCTCCTAGACCTTGTCTGATATAGTGAGCATGATGAATAAAAAAAGCAAAAAACAATTGTGTAATTGCACTTATTTTTGCAATTTCAAAAAAAATTTTTTCTTGCATTCAAATACATTATTCAGCTCTGGCAAAAAAGAGACCACTGTGCAGTTTTCTAAAAATCACCATCTCTACATGTCTGACAGCCAGGCCCGGACTGGCCATAGGGCATATCTGGAGTTTTCCCGGTGGGCTGAAGGGAAATTGGGCCGTTGCGGCGCTCTTTACCTTTAAGAGGTCGCCTGCGGAACCTTTAAGTCTTTATGCTGCCGCCGGCCGGGCACAGCCGGGGAGCTGTACAGCAGCCGCAGAGGTGTTTCCGGCTGTGTTCCTGCAGCCGCTTCTTTGAGGAGGAGTATGACAGCTCCTCCACTCCTCAGCGGCTCCAGCTGCGGGATGCCTCCCAGCTCCCTGACCCTGCTGTACAACCTGCTGACCGGGAGCCCGGGGCCGTGCACTTCCTACACTATCGGCAGCTGCAGGCCACCTTCCCTTGCCTCTCCTTCCTGGCCGACTTCATCTCCTGTGTACGGGCTGAGCTCCTTTCCCCTGGGTGGTAAGAGGGGATATTTTGCCTCCTGGGCAGAAGGTTTCTGCACAGTTTGATGTCATGATTGTGTCTTTTGGCTGCGGTCTCTGTCTGAGGCACAGAGGATTTATAGCAACTGATTGAGCTTTCACTGCGAGATGCCCGATCTGTGGAATCTCAACCAGCTGCTATAAATCCCATCAATCCCTCAGACAGAGCGACCGACAGCAGAGAAATGTACTGGATAGATAACTGTGACCTGGGCAGCAGAACAACACTGATAACACTCTGTGTCTCCCTCCCTCTCTATGCATAATAATGTGTGTGTATGTACTGTAAATATGTGTACATACGGATGTGTGTATGTATATATATGTATATATACACACTGTGTGTGTACATATGAATATATATATATATTTATATAATGGATGTGTGTGTGTATATATATACAATTACTGTGTGTGTGTATATACCGTGTGTTTACATAATGGTGTGTGTGTATATAATGTATGTATAATGTATGTGTGTACATATCGATGTGTATACATAATGTATGCGTGTATATATAATGTGCAGACCTCCCAAGTGTCCCGGATTCACCGGGACAGTCCCGAATTGCCGACACTGCCCGGTGTCCCGATCGGGATCTTACATGTCCCGCGCTGTGCACTGAAACTCAGCGCCACGCCCCCCTCTGATGAAACCATGTCGGTGTCTGCCTCAGTGGCAGACTGGGCCTGGTTGCTGGGAGGCATTTTTCCCCCCCAGGCCGATGGATTCAGGGCCGCAGTTAGGGCCAGACCGAGGCTGTGTGTCCTCGGGTGAGTGAGTCCCGCCCTACCCCCCCACCACCTCCCCACCTCAGCCATCCGGCCCGCCCCGGCCGGCTGCCTTTGCATCTCCCTTCACAGGCCGCGGCGGTGAGCTGAAGGCTCACTAAGAGACTGGAGGAGGACATTTGAATATCCCGCCGCCGGCACTGGCAGCTCCAGGGTGCCGGCAGCTGGCTGGTGCCGGCAGTTGGCGACGGCTGTCGGGTGCTGGCAGCTGCCACCTGTCACCTGTCACCAGGTGCTGGCAGCTGCCACCTGGTGTCAGGTGCTGGTGGCTGCCACCTGGTGCTGGCTAGCAGTTGCCGCCTGCTGCCGGGTGCTGGCGGCTGCCGGCGGCTGCCGGGTGCTGGCGGCTTCCACCTGCTGCCTGGTGCTGGTGGCTGGAGCCAGGTGTTGGCGACTGCCACTGGTGCCGGCAGCTGCCTGCTGGGTGTTGGTGGCTACCGGGTGCTGGCTGATGCCGGGTGCTGGCAGCTGCCACCTGGTGCCGGGTGCTGGCGGCTGCCACCTGGTGCCGGGTGCTGGCGGCTTCCACCTGCTGCCGGGTGCTGGTGGCTGCGTGCTGGCAGCTGCCACCTGGTGCCAGGTGTTGGCGACTGCCACCTGGTGCCGGCAGCTGCCTGCTGGGTGTTGGTGACTACCGGGTGCCGGCGGCTGCCACCTGGTTCCGGCGGCTGCCACCTGGTGCCGGAGGCTGTCGGATGCTGGCGGCTGGTGCCGGCTACCGGGTGCTGGCGGCTGGTGCCGGATGCTGGCGGCTGCCACCGGCTGCCTGCTGGGTGTTGGTGGCTGCTGGGTGCTGCCTGATGCCGGCTGTCGGATGCTGGCGGCTGGTGCCGGGTGCTGGCGGCTTCCGGGTGCCACCGAATGCTGGCTGGTGCAGGGTGTCGACTGGTGACGGCAAGCGGGAGACCAGGAGCGGCAGAGGAAGAAGCAGTCGGGATCCGGGATCAGGAGTGTGGAGTCAGGTAAGGCGCTATTACAGCCGAAGATAGCAACCTGGGGGTGACAATGGGATGGATGGATAGTAGCAGCAGTCTCTATTGTGTATTTTCTATTGTGTTTATAGCCTACAGCCATCTCCATTGTCTATACGGCCAGCAGCCATCCCCACTGTCTATACGGCCCATAGCCATCTCTATTGTGTATTCTCTATTATGTATATAGCTATTGTGTATTCAGCCCACAGCAGTCTCAAGTGTGTATGTGTGTAATCCTACTATAAAATTGCCTTATCGCGTCTTTCTTTCTGTAACGGAAATCCTGCATCGCTGATTGGCTGCTCCGCGACCAATCAGTGACGTGGGATTTCCGTTACAGAGAGACAGCGCTTCACTTTAAATAGCTGCCGGGAAAGTGGGCGGTGAAGTCGGCTTTCCCACCGGCTATTTGAAGTGTCCGTCCTTTCAGCCCCCCTTTGTCACCCCTCACCGCATTGTGAATTCTCAGCCCCCGTCCCCCTCGTTGTTACCCACTCCCCGTACTGCGGTGACACATCTTCCATGATATCCTGCATCTGTCCCTCTGTGCGATTGAGCATGTCAGGCCATCACTGCATGACACTCCTCCCACAGTGGAAGCGTCCACTATCATGGAAGATGTGACACCGCCACAGCTGAGGTGGTCAGGTGGCATTGTAGTGTTTGTTATAGGAGAGCAGCTCAATCTACAGCAGCACATATATCACAATGCACAAACAACACAGCATGAGCTCTGCTACATCTAAATATATACATGGCAACTGTTGGAAGGCTGGGAGCAGTATATAAGTGTAGATGTAGCACATTTGAGTTTGACATAGCAGAGCTGAAATGGTTTGTGTATCGTTCATAGTTTGTTATTGGAGTGCAGGTCAATCTATTGCAGGACATACAGATAATCACAATGCACAAAAAATACAGCACCAGCTCTGCTACATCCTACTATATAATTGTCTAATCGCGTCTTTCTGTCTGTAACGGAAATCCGCCGTGACAGGAGGAGCGGTGACAGGAGGAGCGATGGACGACCAGTGACAGGAGAGACGAAGGAGCGGTGACAGGAGGAACGGTGACAGGAGGAGCGATGGACGAGAGGTGACAGGAGGAAAAACGAAGGAGCGGTGACAGGAGGAACGGTGACAGGATGAGAGACAGAGGAGGTGGGATAGGAGGAGCAGTGACAGGAGGAGAGACGAAGGAGCGGGGACAGGAGGAGCGGTGACAGGAGGAGAGGTGACAGAAGGAGCGAACAACGAGCGCTGACGGGAGGAGAGACGAAGGAGCGGGGACAGGAGGAGAGACGGAGGAGCGGTGACAGGAGGAGAGACGGAGGAGAGGTCACAGGAGGAGCGATGACAGGAGGAGACATGAGGAGCGGTGACAGGAGGAGAGGTGACAGGAGGAGAGACGGAGGAGCGGGGACAGGAAGAGCGGTGACAGGAGGAGAGACGGAGGAGCGGTGACAGGAGCGGTGACAGGAGAAGCAATGGACGAGCAGTGGCAGGAGAGATGAAGGAGCAGTGACAGGAGGAGCGGTGACAGAAGGAGCGAACAACGAGCGCTGACGGGAGGAGAGACGAAGGAGCGGGGACAGGAGGAGAGACGGAGGAGCGGTGACAGGAGGAGAGACGGAGGAGAGGTCACAGGAGGAGCGATGACAGGAGGAGACATGAGGAGCGGTGACAGGAGGAGAGGTGACAGAAGGAGCGAACAACGAGCGCTGACGGGAGGAGAGACGAAGGAGCGGGGACAGGAGGAGAGACGGAGGAGCGGTGACAGGAGGAGAGACGGAGGAGAGGTCACAGGAGGAGCGATGACAGGAGGAGACATGAGGAGCGGTGACAGGAGGAGAGGTGACAGGAGGAGAGACGGAGGAGCGGGGACAGGAAGAGCGGTGACAGGAGGAGAGACGGAGGAGCGGTGACAGGAGCGGTGACAGGAGGAGAGATGGAGGAGCGGTGACAGGAGGGGAGGAGAGACGGAGGAGCGGGGACAGGAAGAGCGGTGACAGGAGGAGAGACGGAGGAGCGGTGACAGGAGGAGCTTTGTAGTTCACTCACGTAGACTGAACCAGTTCTGTCAGTCACAGTATGTCAACTACATACATATTGTAGAATACCCGATGCGTTAGAATTGGGCCACCATCTAGTATATAATAGAGTTTTGAGTGAAAAAAAAAAAAAGGAAAAACAGCACAAAAATATTGAAAGAAGTGGACTTCTTTGCCTAATGGCGGTAGCCATGCATTGGCTCTTGGTTCTGCAATCTTGGTCTCTTATCCCTGTAGTAAGCTCGGAATTACTCGCATTTCCCATTTACTTACATTGTACTCGTTACTTAGCAAGTAATCGCAAGGAAACTCGCAGAGTAACGAGTAGCCCGAGTACCGTACTACTCGGCGAGTACCGAATAGTAACGAGTATACTTGCTCATCCCTAGAGGTGACTGATTCATTGTGTGGACAGGAGTCTTTATACAGGTGACAATGTAACACAGCTGTGTGTAATGCAGGAACCAGGGGATGAGGAGCCGATAACTGCTCTGTAGGAGACAGGACTGCTAAGGGTGCGTGCACACGATCAGTGTACGCAGCGTTTTGGATGCAGAGTCTTGCCGCTGCGTCCAAAACGCTGCGTAGTACAGTAATAGCATAGTGGATGAGATTTCAAGAAATCCCATCCTCACTACCGGTATGTGTAACCCGGCCTTTAGTGCCTTTCAGTGTGATTTTTATCCAGAAAAGTGGGACGATTTTTTTACACTTACAATCTTTTTTTTTTTTTGGATAGCACTCAACCAAAAATACACTAGTGCAATTTCACTGGCAATTTGCTGGTTGCAGTGAAATCATGGACACATTGTTCTATTTTGTTGCTGTGTACAAATGTAACAATGTGTCTGTGATTTCACTGCAACCAGCAAATTGCCAGTGACATTGCATGCAATGTTGCGATGTGTAAAGGTACCCTTAGAATTGACAGGCAAGTCTGTCTGTCTGTTCTGCCCGCTGCCGATTTATAGTCACAGACACTCCAGCCGGTCATTCTGCTTAATTTGACCTCACTGTTGAGAGAGGTGAGGGTAATGGCCGCTTTACACACACCAACTTCTGTGTCCAACTTCTGAACAACTTGCTGGTTGCAGTGAAATCATGGACACATTGCTCCATTTTGTGACTGTGTACAATGTAACAATGTGTCCATGATATCACTGCAACCAGCAAGTTGGTCAGAAGTTGGACAGATAAGTTGGTGTGTGTAACGTGGCCCTAATGCTCCTCATGATTTCAGCAGATATGCAGAAAAATAAGTCAACTATTCTCTAATTCCTCCCATTAACCAAAAGCACAAGATTGTTAAAGATAATTTATCTAATAGGGTACCTTTACACGCCGCTACTGGAGGATGGATACAACCCGCTACTTCACGTGCACGAGCACGCCCAAATGGTTACAAACGGGAAACGCACCACCTTTACACTCCGCCACAAGGTGCGCTACGCTACGCTACATCTACAGCTAGATACATCGCCGGGTGCCACAAGTAGCCATCTGTACCTCATCTTACCTCATTTACACACCGCTACAAACAGCTAATATGGGCGTACCTGGTGCAGCAGGGACAGCACATAGGCGTGCCACAATTGTGGATTACGAGACGTCCGTATGCTGATAGGACAAAGCAATAAACCCATGATTGGCCAGGCATCGCAGGAGGCTGATTAATACTTGACGCTCGAGCAATTGTGTAGTGTGACTGGTCAGCTCCTTAAATATGCCTCCCTATGCAGCGTCTACCAATCGTAACGCAGGAGCTTCCTCCAATGATCGCTGAAGGGGCGCGGTATCCCGGAGGCTGTGTCACGCCCCAGCTACATACCAGGTACATCGCCTGGTGTATAGACATCCCTTCTGTAGCTTCTTTACACGCCGATACAGCTCGCTACAATCGGCTTCGTAGCCATCTGTTTTCGAGCAGTGCTCGGAAACAGATGTATCTGTTGCCGGCTGCCTCCTACCGTCTTCACAGGCCCCGCGTCACTTCCGCCCACCGCGTCGCTGGGTCTGTGACTTACCCAGGCCGGCTTCAGCATGCCATCTGCGCATGCTCGGAAGCCGGCCTGGGTGTACCAGTGATGCGGCGGGCGGAAGTGACGCGGGGCCTGCAGCACGTGACCCGCCCATTGCGAGGATGCAATGGGCGGGTAATTTGAATCACAGAAGAAGATGGACAGCGGCGAGGAGACCCGCCTCGCTGACAAAGCCTGGAGGAACGCCCAGTGGACAAGAATTTGGTAAGTATAAAAAGACACTTATTGAGGGTGTACTTAGTTAGATTTAGTCAGTCAGGGATGGTTAGAATAGTAATTTAAACCTCCAGGGACAGATATTCATAGCTTAGATAGAGATTTTTTGCTGGTTGGTTCCCTTTAAAAAATCATGGTTAGTCCACTAAGTATTGATTTCTGAACTCTTCCTGAGTTAAAACATTAGTATTGTTGTTTTCTAAATGAGTATGAACTTGTTTTCTTTGCATTATTTATGGTCTGAATCTCTTTTTAATTATTTTGACTATTTCTCATTTGCTGCAAATAAATACAAAATTCTTAGCTATTATTATTATTATTATTATTTATTTATATAGCGCCATTAGGTTCCATGGCGCTTTACAAGAGGATAAGGGAGACAAGAATAAGTACACTAAATCTAGGCGATCAGGACGTACAGGTACAGGAGGGGCAGGGACCCTGTCCACGAGGGCTCACAGCCTACGAGGGGCGGGTTGGGATACAGTAGGATGGGGGAATGTCAGGTGTGGGGCGGTCGCCTGGGTCTCATGGCAGGTTGTAGGCTTGACAGAATAGGTGAGTCTTCAGGTGACACTTGAAGCTTCTCAGGGTAGGCGAGTGTCTGACGTGTTTGGGCAGGGAGTTCCAGAGTAAGGCAGATGCCCGGGAGAAGTCCTGGGCTCGGTTGTGCGAAGAGGTGATGAGAGGGGAGCAGAGGACGAGTTCTTGGGAGGAGCGGAGGTTGCGTGAGGGTAGGTATCGGGAGACCAGGTCGGAGATGTATGGTGGGGCCAAGTTGTGTATGGCTTTGTATGCCATGGTTAGTGTTTTGAATTGGGATCTCTTGGAAGCGGGGAGCCAATGAAGGGCTTGGCAGAGGGGGAGACAGGGGAGTAGCGGGAGGACAGGTAGATTAGTCGGGCAGCGGAATTGAGGATAGACTGGAGAGGTGTGAGGGAGTTAGCCGGGAGGCCATTGAGAAGAAGGTTGCAATAGTCAAGGCGGGAGATGATAAGAGCATGAATGAGTGTTTTAGTGGAGTCGTGGGTGAGGAAGGAGCGGATCCGCGAGATGTTCTTGAGCTGGAGCCGGAGGGATGTGGTGAGGGCCTCGATGTGAGGCTTGAAGGATAGGGAGGAGTCAAGGATTACCCCGAGGCACTTGGCTTGGGGGACTGGGGAGAGGGCGCAGTCGTTGATGCAGATGGATAGGTTGGGAGGTGGGGTGGAATTTCTTGGGGGGAAGACTATGAATTCAGTTTTGTCCATGTTGAGTTTAAGGAAGCGAGCAGAGAAGAAGGATGAGATGGCGGAAAGGCATTGTGGGATTTTGGAGAGTAGGGAGGTGATGTCAGGGCCGGACAGGTAGATTTGGGTGTCGTCGGCGTAGAAGTGGTACTGGAGGCCATGGGACTCAATGAGTTGCCCTAGGCCGAGAGTGTATATGGAGAAAAGTAGGGGTCCCAGGACCGAACCTTGGGGGTCTCCGACAGAAAGGGGGTAGGGTGAGGAGGAGGTGTGGGAGTGGGAGACGCTGAAGGTCTGGTCCGCTAGGTATGAGGAGATCCAGGAGAGGGCAAGGTGGGT
>JARQOC010000004.1:428360900-428387912 GCA_033576535.1 Allobates femoralis | reverse complement strand
TATAAAAAATAGTATAACAAGTACAGGGTACTTAGTCTATCCGTTTTTTTTGCGCAAAAAAAGTTATATCAAGCCACGTCACTAACTTCAAAGTGTACCCATCTCTGACGCGGTCCTAACTGTTGTATTAAAAAACCTGACTAGTGTGTATACTTACCAGTAAGCAGGATCCAGCAAGACCTGTGTCTGAGATGGACTGAAGGCGACGGGGCTCTATGTGTGCAGGGCCCAGAGAAGGGGCGGGAACTTCATCTCTTGCAAAGCAAGAGGCAACTTAATTAGAAACAAATGAGTCCTGCACACAGAGAACAAGTCTGTAAGAACATGTTCACACCGACAACATATTTGGAGACCAAAAAGCTAAATGCGACCAAAAACAACAGTACACTGCAGTAAAAGTATTAAATGCAAGTGCAGTATAAAAAATAGTATAACAAATACAGGGTACTTAGTCTATCCGTTTTTTTGCGCAAAAAAAGTTATATCAAGCCACGTCACTAACTTCAAAGTGTACCCATCTCTGACGCGGTCCTAACTGTTGTATTAAAAAACCTGACTAGTGTGTATACTTACCAGCTTGCTGGATCCTGCTTACTGGTAAGTATACACACTAGTCAGGTTTTTTAATACAACAGTTAGGACCGCGTCAGAGATGGGTACACTTTGAAGTTAGTGACGTGGCTTGATACAACTTTTTTTGCGCAAAAAAACGGATAGACTAAGTACCCTGTATTTGTTATACTATTTTTTATACTGCACTTGCATTTAATACTTTTACTGCAGTGTACTGTTGTTTTTGGTCGCATTTAGCTTTTTGGTCTCCAAATATGTTGGCGGTGTGAACATGTTCTTACAGACTTGTTCTCTGTGTGCAGGACTCATTTGTTTCTAATTAACTTGCCTCTTGCTTTGCAAGAGATGAAGTTCCCGCCCCTTCTCTGGGCCCTGCACACATAGGGTAGGGTCACATTGCTAAGCTAAATTGCATTCACCGCATCCGGATCCGGATGCGGTGAACGCAATGCCGGGCACACACATTTGTTACAAAAATGTGTGCAGAATACCGGACTGCGGTTACCGGATGGCTCAGGATGTGTATTCCTGAGCCATCCGGTAACTGCCGAGGTTGCGGTTCCCGGCTATTGGCGGGATCCGCAACCTTAATAAAGAGTAAAATTGTTGATCTAAATGACTTTTTAAGGTCTGTAGGGGGGCTTAGACCCCCCTACAGACCGGCCGCCCACTTCTATAGTGTACTTCAGCTATATCTCACGGGGCACGGGCTCCCCGGAGCGAAGTGCCCCCCCCCCCCGTATCACTATACAGGGGTGCCTACACCCCTCTATTACAATGATGCTTTAATGATGTCCAAAAATGCAGTACAAAAAGGATTTTAGCAATCGCAATGTAAGTTTATACTTACATGCTGTTGTAGGCAGAGTCCCGAGAAAACCATGGGCGGGGCTGTGTGCAGCAGCCTCCGCCCACTCCTTCTTGATGGCCGCCCCCTCTGGCCGTAATCCAGTGTTGTGAGGGCGGGCACGTCGTTAAAGGGGCGTGGCTAACCGCGGCAAATAGTTAGCCACGCCCCTTTAACGACGTGCCCGCCCTCACAACACTGGATTACGGCCAGAGGGGGCGGCCATCAAGAAGGAGTGGGCAGAGGCTGCTGCACACAGCCCCGCCCATGGTTTTCTCGGGACTCTGCCTACAACAGCATGTAAGTATAAACTTACATTGCGATTGCTAAAATCCTTTTTGTACTGCATTTTTGGACATCATTAAAGCATCATTGTAATAGAGGGGTGTAGGCACCCCTGTATAGTGATACGGGGGGGGGGCACTTTGCTCCGGGGAGCCCATGCCCCGTGAGATATAGCTGAAGTACACTATAGAAGTGGGCGGGCCGGTCTGTAGGGGGGTCTAAGCCCCCCTACAGACCTTAAAAAGTCATTTAGATCAACAATTTTACTCTTTATTAAGGTTGCGGATCCCGCCAATAGCCGGGAACCGCAACCTCGGCAGTTACCGGATGGCTCAGGATTACACATCCTGAGCCATCCGGTGACCGCAGTGCGGCCCGGTAAACGCTGCGAAAACTGCTGCCTGCATGATTTTAAACGCAGGCAGCAGTGCCGGATCCGGCCACCGGATGGCTTGTGAAGCCATCCGGTGTTTTGCATAGGCTTCCATCAGGAGCCTTTCCTGGTCCGGTTTTGAGCTTTTTTAAAGCTCAAAACCGGATCAGGATTTTAAACAAAAAACGCCAATGTGACCCTACCATAGAGCCCCGTCGCCTTCAGTCCATCTCAGACACAGGTCTTGCTGGATCCTGTTTACTGGTAAGTATACACACTAGTCAGGTTTTTTAATACAACAGTTAGGACCGCGTCAGAGATGGGTACACTTTGAAGTTAGTGACGTGGCTTGATATAACTTTTTTTGCGCAAAAAAACGGATAGACTAAGTACCCTGTATTTGTTATACTATTTTTTATACTGCACTTGCATTTAATACTTTTACTGCAGTGTACTGTTGTTTTTGGTCGCATTTAGCTTTTTGGTCTCCAAATATGTTGGCGGTGTGAACATGTTCTTACAGACTTGTTCTCTGTGTGCAGGACTCATTTGTTTCTAATTAAGTTGCCTCTTGCTTTGCAAGAGATGAAGTTCCCGCCCCTTCTCTGGGCCCTGCACACATAGAGCCCCGTCGCCTTCAGTCCATCTCAGACACAGGTCTTGCTGGATCCTGCTCACTGGTAAGTATACACACTAGTCAGGTTTTTTAATACAACAGTTAGGACCGCGTCAGAGATGGGTACACTTTGAAGTTAGTGACGTGGCTTGATATAACTTTTTTTGCGCAAAAAAACGGATAGACTAAGTACCCTGTATTTGTTATACTATTTTTTATACTGCACTTGCATTTAATACTTTTACTGCAGTGTACTGTTGTTTTTGGTCGCATTTAGCTTTTTGGTCTCCAGATTTCTTCCCCTGTGACTGGATCAAAGACCGAAAGAGAGCAGGATGAAGTGCAGAAGGGAGGAAAACGCATGATATTTTGAGGCTGTGAGGAAATTTCCTGCTGTATGGGGACAATTTTGTCCTTAAAATAGTTGGCCAGATCATGAGCTGGGAGGTTGGTGGTTGGGGCCTGTACTCTTGGTCCAAGGAGGGAATGGAAAGTTTCAAAGAATCAAAGCAGAAGCTAATTCTGAGTGTTATAGAAGAGTCCAAAGGTGGATGGTCCAGTACCATTGTGTTAGTTCCAAAACCAGATGGGGAGTGGCAGTTTTGCAATGACTACTGGAAGCTAAATGAGGTCTTTAATAGGGATGAGCGAGTAGTCAAATACTTGGACTCGCTATACTCGTGCAGAGTAGATCGTAATACTCAGGTATTCGGTGCGAGTAATGAGTCCAATGTTACTCAATGGGAAATGCGAGTAATTGTCTTTTGGGGGCTAAGGAAAAGGTTGAAATGGGTGCATGATTGCTGTAAGAGCGAGTTATGATGGAGATCTTCTAACAGCTCAGTGTGTAAGTGGTGTAAAGAGAGCGATCTGCCCTAGGGGCTGTGTAATGGTTAACGCAGGAAGAAGCCACCCATCATCATCACAAGGGCTTCACAATAATAAAGCTTGGACAACTGTCATTGTTGTTCCACTGCTACTGCACAATGTGCAGCCATAGTGTTTGCAAAAAATTATCCCAAAGGGCTGTACCATGGTTGATGAAGGAAGCAGGGCCTCAAAGGCCAAAGAATTATGAATCTAGGACAACTAGGACTACTAGCATAGTTCTTGTAGTGCCCAATGTGCAGGCATAGCCATAGTGTCTCCAAAGAAGTAGCCCAAAGGGCTGTATTATGATTGACGAAGGAAGCAAGCTTCAAAGGCCAAACAATTATGAAGTTAGGACTTCTAGGACTACTAGCATAGTTTTTGCAGTGCTCAATGTGCAGGCATAGCCATATTGTCTCCAAAAATTAGCCCAAGGGGCTGTATCATGGTTGATAAAGGAAACAGGCCTCAAGGACCAAACAATTATGATACCAGGACTACTGGCACAGTAGCATAGTTTTTGCAGTGCCCAATGTGCAGGCATATAGTTTTTAAGGTTGAAGGAAGACTTTAAGTCCATCTAGTTCAACCCATAGCCTAACATGTTGATCCAGAGGAAGGCAAAAAAAACCCATGTGGCAACACTAAGCTCCACATTGGGGGAAAAAATTCCTTCCTGACTCCAGATACGGCAATCAGACTAATTCCCTGGATCAACGCCCTATCAGAGAATCTAGTATGTATAACTGATAATATTATAGTTTTCAAGAAAGGCATCCAGGCCCTTCTTAAATGTTAGTAGTGACTCACTCATTACATCATGTGGCAGAGAGTTCCATAGTCTCACTGCTCTTACAGTAAAGAATCCGTGTCTGTGATTATGATTAAACCTTCTTTCCTCCAGACGTAGAGGATGCCCCCTTGTCCCAGTCTCAGGCCTAAGAATAAAGAGATCATTAGAAAGGTCTCTGTACTGTCCCCTCATATATTTATACATTATTATAAGATCACCCCTAAGCCTTCGTTTTTCCAAGCTAAATAACCCCAAGTTTAATAACCTGTCTTGGTATTGCAGACCCCTTAGTCCTCTAATGACTTTTGTCGCTCTTCTCTGGACCCGCTCTAGTTCAGCTATGTCTTTCTTATACACCGGAGACCAGAATTGTACACAGTATTCTAGTGACTTGTATAGAGGTAAAATTACGTTCTCCTCATGAGCATCTATGCCTCTTTTAATGCATCCCATTATTTTATTTGCCTTTGCAGCAGCTGCCTGACACTGGCCACTAAATGTGAGTTTGTCATCTACCCATACACCCAGGTCTTTTTCAATGACAGTTTTGCCCAGTGTTTTACAATTAAGTACATAATTATACCTTTTGTTTCCTCTGCCCAAGTGCATGACTTTACATTTATCCCCATTAAAGCGCATTTGCCATTTAGCAGCCCAAGCTTCTAGCTTACATAAATCCTCCTGTAATATAAAATTGTCCTCCTCTGTATTGATTACCCTGCAGAGTTTAGTGTCATCTGCAAATATTGAGATTCTACTCCGTATGCCCCCTACAAGGTCATTAATAAATATATTAAATAGAAGCGGGCCCAACACTGACCCCTGTGGTACCCCACTGTTAACTGTGACCCATTCTGAGTGTGTTCCATTAATAACCACCCTTTGTTTCCTATCACTAAGCCAGTTCTTAACCCACTTACACATATTTTCCCCTATCCCCATTGCCCTCATTTTATGTATCAACCTTTTGTGTGGCACCGTATCAAAAGCATTTGAAAAGTCCATATACACCACATCCACTGCATTTACTTGGTCCAGTCCAGAACTTACTTCTTCATAGAAGCTTATCAGATTAGTTTGACAGGAACGGTCCCTCGTAAAACCATGTTGATAATGGGTCATGAGGTTATTTTTCTTCAGATACTCCAGTATAGCATCTCTTAGAAAACCCTCTAGGATTTTACCCACAGTAGAGGTTAAGCTTACTGGCCTATAATTTCCAAGTTCAGTTTTTGTCCCCTTTTTGAATATTGGCACCACATTTGCTATACGCCAGTCCTGTGGTACAGACCCTGTTATTATGGAATCTTTAAATATTAAAAATAATGGTCTATCTATGACAGTACTTAATTCCTGCAGCACTCTGGAGTGTATCCCATCCGGGCCCGGGGATTTGTCAATTTTAGTGATTTTTAGACAATGCCGTACTTCCTCTTGGGTTAAGCAGGTGACATTTAATTGAGACTTTTTGTTATCACTGATCATATTGTCTGTCATGGGATTTTCTTGTGTAAATACTGTTGAAAAAAAGTCATTTAGCCATAGTGTCTCCAAAAAGTAGCTCAAGGGGCTGTACCATGGTTAATGAAGGAAGCAGGCCTCAAGGGCAAAGCTATTATGAAGCTAGCCTAGGAATACTAGCATAGTAATTGCAGTGCCCAATGTCCAGGCATAGCCATTGTGTCTCCGAAAATTAGCCCATGTATGGAAAAAGAACACTGGATCATCCTATTCTCAAGCAGTATAAGGAAGTTAAGAAGTTAAAACTTAACATTTAATCGATTATTCTAAAAGACAAGGTTGTCCCACAAACTATACACATAAATTATAACAGTGCCCAAGTGTCACACTATTAAAAAGCTCCGTTACCATACTAGGAGCTGTTTCTCATTCGAAGGTGTTACCCACGGGGCTCATTTTCCCCCCTCATCTTAGTTCACCTTCAAATCTTTATGCTAGTTACAAATAGGCTGGTGTTATCTCTTACACCCCACAATAACTTGCATTATTCCTGCATATAAAAATCAAGCAAGCCCACTTCCCCTTTGTATAGGAAAGATCTCACCGGCTTCTTTTCATCAGGGCAGGTTTTATTTAGAGTTGCTTCCTTCCAGGAGGTCCTTCTGCTAATGACAGCCTGGTTTGGAACTCTCAAAGCATTCTATATATCACCACCATGTTCCACTCCCTACGCGTTTCGGACTTACAATCCTCATCAGGGGATGTGTGGTTTTGGTTTTCAGTGGGGTCCTAAGTATAGGTGCCCCCTATGATGGTACATGCCTCTGTGAAATAAGACATTAAGTATCATTCCCTCTCAGTTATGTCATTTGGTGCAAAGCACCACAATCTACATATATAGTTTCAGTCCCCCTTTGGTGCCATCGCCCCCTGGGTACTTACCCAGCACAGCTTGGTGGTCTGAGTGTGGAGGACGCCGCCGCGGCCATGCCGCCGCTTTTATGGCCGTATTTCCCGGTCACACGGCATCCCCCGCCCCCGGAAATGACGCGCGTATCCTCCCGCGACGTCACTTCCGGTCCGGCGCTTCTGTGGAACGCAAGCATGCGTTCCACACCTCATTCCCGGTCTGTTTCCAGTTATGGGTGGTATCTAGGGCTCATTGATTCCTCCCTCGGGCTATGAGGTCATCAAAAAGGGGCAGGTTCTTTGTCAGATCCTATTCCTCCTTGTAAAGGGGCATTTATCTCCATATAAACACTCCCTTTTGACCAAAGTAAGGCTAAAGTCTTAGTTTCCTACCATTTATGTTCTATTTACAACTTTTGGAACAACAATTAGTTACTTTGACATTCATTTAGAGTCCCCTCAGAACGGAGCTCGTTACATTATATGGCATTCTCACGATGGTTTTTACTGCATGATCACACTGAACCAAAACAGGGCAGATATATATCACATGTTATGTATTATAGATGCCACCTTTTCCATAACCAACACCAGCCAATCGGAAATCAGTAGTGACAACCAATCGGCGCAGACGGGGCATGGAAACAGCAACGCCAAGGCACGCCTACGGGATTGTTTGCACGATCACATAAATCATTAACGACATCGTAATCGCGGTGTCACACACAACGATACAGCAGGTTGGAAGTTCATGGATCGTTTGGTTTGAGATCATGTTCATAAACCTGTCAACACCGAACAAATGATTTATCGTTTTCGTATTATGCTGTTACATGCAATGACGCACCTACGATGTTGTTTCAATGTCGCTGAAACCATGACTTTTAAGCAATTTTGTTGACAATGTCGTGCCGTGTAACGGTACCTTTACGTTAATTTAATTCCAAATATTCATGGTTTTAAGTGAATTATTTTTGGTTGTCGATTCCAGAGATTGTGAGAAGTCTTGGAGACCGTAGTGGGAGGTTTAGATTGGAGATTATGTCAGTCTTGGGTCACTTGCGCAAATCAGAGTACATGTAGGGCGATAGACAGAGATGAGGGAGGAGATGTAGGGTGGTGCAAAACTGTGGACGGCTTTGTGGGTCAGAGTGATAATTTTATATTGTACTCTGTAGTGGATGGGCAACCAGTGCAATGACTGGCACAGGATAGAGGCATCGGTGAAACGGCTAGAGAGGGCCCTGCACACATAGAGCCCCGTCGCCTTCAGTCCATCTCAGACACAGGTCTTGCTGGATCCTGCTCACTGGTAAGTATACACACTAGTCAGGTTTTTTAATACAACAGTTAGGACCGCGTCAGAGATGGGTACACTTTGAAGTTAGTGACGTGGCTTGATATAACTTTTTTTGCGCAAAAAAACGGATAGACTAAGTACCCTGTATTTGTTATACTATTTTTTATACTGCACTTGCATTTAATACTTTTACTGCAGTGTACTGTTGTTTTTGGTCGCATTTAGCTTTTTGGTCTCCAGATTTCTTCCCCTGTGACTGGATCAAAGACCGAAAGAGAGCAGGATGAAGTGCAGAAGGGAGGAAAACGCATGATATTTTGAGGCTGTGAGGAAATTTCCTGCTGTATGGGGACAATTTTGTCCTTAAAATAGTTGGCCAGATCATGAGCTGGGAGGTTGGTGGTTGGGGCCTGTACTCTTGGTCCAAGGAGGGAATGGAAAGTTTCAAAGAATCAAAGCAGAAGCTAATTCTGAGTGTTATAGAAGAGTCCAAAGGTGGATGGTCCAGTACCATTGTGTTAGTTCCAAAACCAGATGGGGAGTGGCAGTTTTGCAATGACTACTGGAAGCTAAATGAGGTCTTTAATAGGGATGAGCGAGTAGTCAAATACTTGGACTCGCTATACTCATGCAGAGTAGATCGTAATACTCAGGTATTCGGTGCGAGTAATGAGTCCAATGTTACTCAATGGGAAATGCGAGTAATTGTCTTTTGGGGGCTAAGGAAAAGGTTGAAATGGGTGCATGATTGCTGTAAGAGCGAGTTATGATGGAGATCTTCTAACAGCTCAGTGTGTAAGTGGTGTAAAGAGAGCGATCTGCCCTAGGGGCTGTGTAATGGTTAACGCAGGAAGAAGCCACCCATCATCATCACAAGGGCTTCACAATAATAAAGCTTGGACAACTGTCATTGTTGTTCCACTGCTACTGCACAATGTGCAGCCATAGTGTTTGCAAAAATTATCCCAAAGGGCTGTACCATGGTTGATGAAGGAAGCAGGGCCTCAAAGGCCAAAGAATTATGAATCTAGGACAACTAGGACTACTAGCATAGTTCTTGTAGTGCCCAATGTGCAGGCATAGCCATAGTGTCTCCAAAAAAGTAGCCCAAAGGGCTGTATTATGATTGACGAAGGAAGCAAGCTTCAAAGGCCAAACAATTATGAAGTTAGGACTTCTAGGACTACTAGCATAGTTTTTGCAGTGCTCAATGTGCAGGCATAGCCATATTGTCTCCAAAAATTAGCCCAAGGGGCTGTATCATGGTTGATAAAGGAAACAGGCCTCAAGGACCAAACAATTATGATACCAGGACTACTGGCACAGTAGCATAGTTTTTGCAGTGCCCAATGTGCAGGCATATAGTTTTTAAGGTTGAAGGAAGACTTTAAGTCCATCTAGTTCAACCCATAGCCTAACATGTTGATCCAGAGGAAGGCAAAAAAAACCCATGTGGCAACACTAAGCTCCACATTGGGGGAAAAAATTCCTTCCTGACTCCAGATACGGCAATCAGACTAATTCCCTGGATCAACGCCCTATCAGAGAATCTAGTATGTATAACTGATAATATTATAGTTTTCAAGAAAGGCATCCAGGCCCTTCTTAAATGTTAGTAGTGACTCACTCATTACATCATGTGGCAGAGAGTTCCATAGTCTCACTGCTCTTACAGTAAAGAATCCGCGTCTGTGATTATGATTAAACCTTCTTTCCTCCAGACGTAGAGGATGCCCCTTGTCCCAGTCTCAGGCCTAAGAATAAAGAGATCATTAGAAAGGTCTCTGTACTGTCCCCTCATATATTTATACATTATTATAAGATCACCCCTAAGCCTTCGTTTTTCCAAGCTAAATAACCCCAAGTTTAATAACCTGTCTTGGTATTGCAGACCCCTTAGTCCTCTAATGACTTTTGTCGCTCTTCTCTGGACCCGCTCTAGTTCAGCTATGTCTTTCTTATACACCGGAGACCAGAATTGTACACAGTATTCTAGTGACTTGTATAGAGGTAAAATTACGTTCTCCTCATGAGCATCTATGCCTCTTTTAATGCATCCCATTATTTTATTTGCCTTTGCAGCAGCTGCCTGACACTGGCCACTAAATGTGAGTTTGTCATCTACCCATACACCCAGGTCTTTTTCAATGACAGTTTTGCCCAGTGTTTTACAATTAAGTACATAATTATACCTTTTGTTTCCTCTGCCCAAGTGCATGACTTTACATTTATCCCCATTAAAGCGCATTTGCCATTTAGCAGCCCAAGCTTCTAGCTTACATAAATCCTCCTGTAATATAAAATTGTCCTCCTCTGTATTGATTACCCTGCAGAGTTTTAGTGTCATCTGCAAATATTGAGATTCTACTCCGTATGCCCCCTACAAGGTCATTAATAAATATATTAAATAGAAGCGGGCCCAACACTGACCCCTGTGGTACCCCACTGTTAACTGTGACCCATTCTGAGTGTGTTCCATTAATAACCACCCTTTGTTTCCTATCACTAAGCCAGTTCTTAACCCACTTACACATATTTTCCCCTATCCCCATTGCCCTCATTTTATGTATCAACCTTTTGTGTGGCACCGTATCAAAAGCATTTGAAAAGTCCATATACACCACATCCACTGCATTTACTTGGTCCAGTCCAGAACTTACTTCTTCATAGAAGCTTATCAGATTAGTTTGACAGGAACGGTCCCTCGTAAAACCATGTTGATAATGGGTCATGAGGTTATTTTTCTTCAGATACTCCAGTATAGCATCTCTTAGAAAACCCTCTAGGATTTTACCCACAGTAGAGGTTAAGCTTACTGGCCTATAATTTCCAAGTTCAGTTTTTGTCCCCTTTTTGAATATTGGCACCACATTTGCTATACGCCAGTCCTGTGGTACAGACCCTGTTATTATGGAATCTTTAAATATTAAAAATAATGGTCTATCTATGACAGTACTTAATTCCTGCAGCACTCTGGAGTGTATCCCATCCGGGCCCGGGGATTTGTCAATTTTAGTGATTTTTAGACAATGCCGTACTTCCTCTTGGGTTAAGCAGGTGACATTTAATTGAGACTTTTTGTTATCACTGATCATATTGTCTGTCATGGGATTTTCTTGTGTAAATACTGTTGAAAAAAAGTCATTTAGCCATAGTGTCTCCAAAAAGTAGCTCAAGGGGCTGTACCATGGTTAATGAAGGAAGCAGGCCTCAAGGGCAAAGCTATTATGAAGCTAGCCTAGGAATACTAGCATAGTAATTGCAGTGCCCAATGTCCAGGCATAGCCATTGTGTCTCCGAAAATTAGCCCATGTATGGAAAAAGAACACTGGATCATCCTATTCTCAAGCAGTATAAGGAAGTTAAGAAGTTAAAACTTAACATTTAATCGATTATTCTAAAAGACAAGGTTGTCCCACAAACTATACACATAAATTATAACAGTGCCCAAGTGTCACACTATTAAAAAGCTCCGTTACCATACTAGGAGCTGTTTCTCATTCGAAGGTGTTACCCACGGGGCTCATTTTCCCCCCTCATCTTAGTTCACCTTCAAATCTTTATGCTAGTTACAAATAGGCTGGTGTTATCTCTTACACCCCACAATAACTTGCATTATTCCTGCATATAAAAATCAAGCAAGCCCACTTCCCCTTTGTATAGGAAAGATCTCACCGGCTTCTTTTCATCAGGGCAGGTTTTATTTAGAGTTGCTTCCTTCCAGGAGGTCCTTCTGCTAATGACAGCCTGGTTTGGAACTCTCAAAGCATTCTATATATCACCACCATGTTCCACTCCCTACGCGTTTCGGACTTACAATCCTCATCAGGGGATGTGTGGTTTTGGTTTTCAGTGGGGTCCTAAGTATAGGTGCCCCCTATGATGGTACATGCCTCTGTGAAATAAGACATTAAGTATCATTCCCTCTCAGTTATGTCATTTGGTGCAAAGCACCACAATCTACATATATAGTTTCAGTCCCCCTTTGGTGCCATCGCCCCCTGGGTACTTACCCAGCACAGCTTGGTGGTCTGAGTGTGGAGGACGCCGCCGCGGCCATGCCGCCGCTTTTATGGCCGTATTTCCCGGTCACACGGCATCCCCCGCCCCCGGAAATGACGCGCGTATCCTCCCGCGACGTCACTTCCGGTCCGGCGCTTCTGTGGAACGCAAGCATGCGTTCCACACCTCATTCCCGGTCTGTTTCCAGTTATGGGTGGTATCTAGGGCTCATTGATTCCTCCCCCGGGCTATGAGGTCATCAAAAAGGGGCAGGTTCTTTGTCAGATCCTATTCCTCCTTGTAAAGGGGCATTTATCTCCATATAAACACTCCCTTTTGACCAAAGTAAGGCTAAAGTCTTAGTTTCCTACCATTTATGTTCTATTTACAACTTTTGGAACAACAATTAGTTACTTTGACATTCATTTAGAGTCCCCTCAGAACGGAGCTCGTTACATTATATGGCATTCTCACGATGGTTTTTACTGCATGATCACACTGAACCAAAACAGGGCAGATATATATCACATGTTATGTATTATGGACACAGGCTGGAATATGATGTTTCCTTTTTTAAGAGGTTTTGGGGGGATCGCATTTTATCCAGTGAGATTTTAGAATATGGGAAATAGTAAGGTTAGGACAGATTATAAGTAGAGAGTGATAGATTATGTGCCATCTGAATTCTCCTATACTTTCCCCTCTGTCCCTACCTTGCTGCGGAGGTTGGCACCCTAAAGTACCCCCTCCCCGCCCATGGCGCCCCCGCTCCTCGTTGGCTCTCCCTCCTATTCTCTCCCTTTACTATCGTGTCTCAAGAAATGGAGAGAAGGAAAGTGCCTCATTCATTCCCTTCGAGGCCACTGTGTTCAAGGTATAGATCCAAAAAATCTCTTTTCTGAGGACCTTATTGTCCCAATCCCCTCCCCTCAAGGGTGGTGGGACATGGTCAATGCCTATGAGCATTAAGCAATTTTCGTCTCCCCCATGAAAGGTGTTGATATGTCTAGCCACTGGTTTATCACGTTTATTGCGGATAGAAGAATAAAAGCTCGAGGATGCCACCACCAACAGGTGATCTGAGTGCAGTTGACGTATTCGTCAACTTGGTCTCAGAAGAAGTTGGTGGTTTGAACAACCTGAGGGGCGGTAAGCACAATCTCAGTAAAGGGGAGATGGCATGTGTCTGTGAACTTGAAAAAGATCAATCCATTGTCATCAAGCCGTCTGATAAGGGCGGCAATGTGGTGATAATGGATAGAGACAGATACATTGAGATGTGCAGTGTTATTCTGGAGGATAAAGGTAATTATGAAACCCTGAGATGCAGTCCTATGAAGGACTTTAAAAAGGAGCTGAGATGCCTTCTAGATAGAGGTCTTTCTGAAAATGTCATAGATAAGAAGGAATATGACTTTCTATTACCGGATCATCCAGTGATGGCGACGTTTTACTGCCTCCCAAAACTACACAAGGGTACTAACCCGGTGAAGGGTAGACCAATCGTTTCGGGAATAAGCAGCATAACACAAAACCTAGGCGTCTACATCGACAAAATTCTGAGACCATTTGTGATCACTCTGAACTCCTATCTAAGAGATACAACTGACCTCCTGAGGAGGATTGAGGATGTGGTGTTAGAGGAGGATATGCTGCTATGCAGCATTGATGTGGAGGCCTTCTACTCGTCAATTCCACATGAAAAGGGGTTGGAAGCGGTGAAATACTATCTGAGAAGTAGAGGGAGACAGTGTGATAAACATAATGATTTTGTCATGGACCTACTGGGCTTTTGTCTGACCAAGAATGTGTTCACCTTCAACGGCAAGTACTTCCACCAGCTCAGGGGCACCGCTATGGGGAATTCCATGGCCCCTTCTTACGCTAATTTGTTCCTGGGCTGGTGGGAGGAAACCGTTGTTTTCGGTGAGAATACCACAATCGACACGGAGAGAATCATCTTGTGGACTAGATTCATAGATGACGTGTTTGTTATTTGGAGGGGGTCGGAGGAAAGCTTCAGAGGCGCAGTAGAAAGCCTAAACAACAATGACCTAGGTCTAAGGTTTACGTTTGAGGTACAGAAAGAAAGACTCCCCTTCCTTGATGTCCTAATTGAGAGGGACAACATAGGAAGATTACAAACCTGTACATATCGAAAACAGACCGCCACAAACTCACTGTTGAGATGGGAGAGTGGACATCCCAATAGTCATAAGAGAGGGATCCCTAAAAGTCAAATGATCAGGATGAGAAGGAACTGCTCTTCGGAGACCAGTTTTCATACTCAGATAGAGGATCTGACAGAGCGTTTGACTGAGAGGGGATACCCAAAAAGAGTGATTAAACGGGCATGGAAAGAGGTCAAGGTTATGGAGAGAACAAAACTTCTTACACCAAAACAGAAAGATAGGGGTGAGGAGACCAATAAGATACGCATGATCACTACCTACTCAAGTGGGGCAGATAAAATCAGAGAAATTATGGCCAAGCATTGGCCAATTTTACAAATGGACCCAGAACTAAGTCCACTTCTAACTAATGGTCCAAATATCACATATAAGAAACCAAGATCTCTGAGAGACAGACTGGTACATAGCCACTTAATGGCTCAAGATAAAAACTGGATAAAAAGTACTGTGAAGGGGAGCTATAGGTGCGGACATTGCATAAGCTGTAGTCAGGTCATAACTACAAAAAGCTTTGAGAGTAGTGCAACCCATCGTACCTATGATATAAGATCATTCATAAATTGTGGGACGAGGGGGGTGATATACAAAGCGAGATGTCCATGTAACCTAGAGTACGTGGGGAAAACAACCAGAGAGCTAAGGAAAAGAATAGGGGAACATCGGAGCGATATCCGCAATAAACGTGATAAACCAGTGGCTAGACATATCAACACCTTTCATGGGGGAGACGAAAATTGCTTAATGTTCATAGGCATTGACCATGTCCCACCACCCTTGAGGGGAGGGGATTGGGACAATAAGGTCCTCAGAAAAGAGATTTTTTGGATCTATACCTTGAACACAGTGGCCCCGAAGGGAATGAATGAGGCACTTTCCTTCTCTCCATTTCTTGAGACACGATAGTAAAGGGAGAGAATAGGAGGGAGAGCCAACGAGGAGCGGGGGCGCCATGGGCGGGGAGGGGGTACTTTAGGGTGCCAACCTCCGCAGCAAGGTAGGGACAGAGGGGAAAGTATAGGAGAATTCAGATGGCACATAATCTATCACTCTCTACTTATAATCTGTCCTAACCTTACTATTTCCCATATTCTAAAATCTCACTGGATAAAATGCGATCCCCCAAAACCTCTTAAAAAAGGAAACATCATATTCCAGCCTGTGTCCATAATACATAACATGTGATATATATCTGCCCTGTTTTGGTTCAGTGTGATCATGCAGTAAAAACCATCGTGAGAATGCCATATAATGTAACGAGCTCCGTTCTGAGGGGACTCTAAATGAATGTCAAAGTAACTAATTGTTGTTCCAAAAGTTGTAAATAGAACATAAATGGTAGGAAACTAAGACTTTAGCCTTACTTTGGTCAAAAGGGAGTGTTTATATGGAGATAAATGCCCCTTTACAAGGAGGAATAGGATCTGACAAAGAACCTGCCCCTTTTTGATGACCTCATAGCCCGGGGGAGGAATCAATGAGCCCTAGATACCACCCATAACTGGAAACAGACCGGGAATGAGGTGTGGAACGCATGCTTGCGTTCCACAGAAGCGCCGGACCGGAAGTGACGTCGCGGGAGGATACGCGCGTCATTTCCGGGGGCGGGGGACGCCGTGTGACCGGGAAATACGGCCATAAAAGCGGCGGCATGGCCGCGGCGGCGTCCTCCACACTCAGACCACCAAGCTGTGCTGGGTAAGTACCCAGGGGGCGATGGCACCAAAGGGGGACTGAAACTATATATGTAGATTGTGGTGCTTTGCACCAAATGACATAACTGAGAGGGAATGATACTTAATGTCTTATTTCACAGAGGCATGTACCATCATAGGGGGCACCTATACTTAGGACCCCACTGAAAACCAAAACCACACATCCCCTGATGAGGATTGTAAGTCCGAAACGCGTAGGGAGTGGAACATGGTGGTGATATATAGAATGCTTTGAGAGTTCCAAACCAGGCTGTCATTAGCAGAAGGACCTCCTGGAAGGAAGCAACTCTAAATGAAATCTGCCCTGATGAAAAGAAGCTGGTGAGATCTTTCCTATACAAAGGGGAAGTGGGCTTGCTTGATTTTTATATGCAGGAATAATGCAAGTTATTGTGGGGTGTAAGAGATAACACCAGCCTATTTGTAACTAGCATAAAGATTTGAAGGTGAACTAAGATGAGGGGGGAAAATGAGCCCCGTGGGTAACACCTTCGAATGAGAAACAGCTCCTAGTATGGTAACGGAGCTTTTTAATAGTGTGACACTTGGGCACTGTTATAATTTATGTGTATAGTTTGTGGGACAACCTTGTCTTTTAGAATAATCGATTAAATGTTAAGTTTTAACTTCTTAACTTCCTTATACTGCTTTAGTTATTTGATGAAACCATCTCCCTAGATGTGATTTAAACAGTCACTGGGGAGAACCCATAACCTGCTATATAATCATCCTATTCTCAACCTGTTCCTAGTTCATCACCCCATCAGGAGACACAGGAAACATTTGACCCCAACCTTGGACACTCTGAGGATCTGTTTGGTCCATATCCTTTTGTTGCTTGTGGCCTGTCACCCCATGACATTGAAGAGGAATGTGAGGAGGTATTGCCTGTTCATGCCCAAATATTTGAAAACCCATGGCCAGAAGAAATCCACTTTCATCCATATGATATACCGGGTGAAGAGGTGGAGGCTGATGGTGATGACACACGGTTGCCATCTGGCCAGCCGACAATATTAACACGGAAGGAGGATGACATGGATGACGAGGTGGTCGATAATGAGACCACCGATGCGACTTGGACCGCTGGCGCACATAGCAAGCACAACAGCACAGAGGATGAAGGTAAATATGTAGCACCAACAATGGCACCAAGGTCTACTGGATTGAGCAGAGTGTGAAGTGTGTCAACTGTTGACAAGATTCAAGGAAGTCCGACCTCTGGGCACTGGGGTCTGGGTGGTGGGGGAGATAGAAAGAGAGGGCGCAAATCTAAGTGTAGATTATAAAATATGATGATAGATAATGGGTTTTATGCTCACCCTTTTGATGTCTTTACATTCTCGTCTAACAATTCCTTATGTGGTCAATTCGTTTACCCACGCTATAGTGTGCTTGCCTCCTGGTTTGCAGCTACGTCCCAGAAATGACAGAGCTCCCAGCCCGGAGACTGTTGGATGTGTCTACAAAAAGAAATTATCTGGTATATAGACGAGCGCTCCCATTTCCAGAAAGACACCATCCAGATTCTTCTTATTTGCCAAAGAAGTAATTTATTCCATCATCATAATCGGGTGGCACAATCCTTAAATCAACTGCAATAATATAATGGACTGCATGGATGTCGGTTCTAACACCCGACTATATATAAACTAAGACAGAGAAGTTGGTCCCACTCTATAGAAAATTTTAATAACAAGATAGATTTGGAATTAGTTTGTTAAATATGAGGGAAGTCTTTCAGACATTTTTACAGCATATTTAGTAAATCAGATGTACACATGTAGATAATACATCTGGATAACCCATCTTATATAATAATCGCCAGTTTCTGGCATCCGGTCCGGCCACTGTGCCGCTATTCCGGCATGCACCGCGGCCAGATGCCAGCGCGGCCATCGCGAGCCGCAATTGTCGGCCAGCGCCCATCAGGAGATAAGCCGCTCATGCGCAAACCGCTGATCTCCCGACGGTAGACACCGCTCATCTCCCGCCGTACGAAGGTCAGCGGTGACCGGTGACGCAGCTGGGAAATGAGTGGCGTCCGCACAACCGGAAGTACGCTGGCCGCCATATTGGAACACTCAAGTTATGGGTGTTCCCATATGGCGTCCAGTAGCGGCACTGCCGCCCGCTCTCCCCTGGCCGCTCGGTACTTCCCCCTCCCCGCTCTACTGCCTGGATAAAGACATTCTTTTTGGAGCCGGTTATTTGACAGGCCCTCTGTGATGTCACATTAGCCTGCCCTGTCACATGACCGGCTTCACACTGATTCTCTTCAGGCGGCAATGAATGGTAAGGCAGGTGGAAGGAATACATACAACAGGGGGACAGGGGCACACAGGACTGGGGGACAAAGAACAGTGGCAGAGGACAGAGGGACACAGTACAGGGGCAGAGGACGGGGACACAACAGGGGCAGAGGACAAGGGGACACAGAACAGGGGCAGAGGACAGGGGCACACAGGACAGGGACACAACAGGGGCAGAGGACAGGGGGACACAGGACAGGGGCACACAGGACAGGGGACACAGGACAGGGGCACACAGGACAGGGGGACACAGGACAGGGGCACACAGGACAGGGGGACACAGAACAGGGGCGCACAGGACTGGGGGACACAGAACAGGGGCACACAGGACAGGGGCAGAGGACAGGGGACACAGGACAGCGGCACACAGGACAGGGGGACACAGAACAGGGGCAGAGGACTTGGGCGCACAGAACAGGGGTACACAGGACAGGAGGACACAGAACAGGGGCAGAGGACTGAGGCACACAGGACAGGGGCAGAGGACAGGGGGACACAACAGGGGCAGAGGACAGGGGCACACAGGACAGGGAGACACAGAACAGAGGCAGAGGACAGGGGCACACAGGACAGAGGCAGAGGACAGGGGGACATGGGCACACAGGATAGGGGGACACAGAACAGGGGCAGAGGACAGGGGCACACAGAACAGGGGCACACAGGACAGGGGGACACAGATCAAGGCCAGAGGACAGGGGCACTCAGGACAGGGGGACACAGAACAGAGGACAGGGGCACACAGGACAGTGGCAGAGGACAGGGGGACATGGGCACACAGGACAGGGTGACACACAACAGGGCCAGAGGACAGGGGCGCACAGAGCAGGGACACACAGAACAGGGGCAGAGGACAGGTGGACACAGAATAGAGGACAGAGGGACACGGGCACACAGGACAGGGGAAGAGGACAGGGGGACACAGAACAGGGGCAGAGGACAGCGGGACACAGGGCAGAGGACAGGGGGACACAGGGGCAGAGGACAGGAGGACACGGGCAAAGGACAGGGGGACACAGGAGTAGAGGACAGGGGGACACGGGCAGAGGACAGGGGTACACGGGCAGAGGACAGGGGTACACAGGGGCACAGGACAGCAGCAGAAGACGGCGGGACACACTGGTAGAGGAAAGGGGCAGAGAACAGGGGAAGACGGGGCAGAGAACAGGGGGATACAGCTAACCACTGATCCACCATATACAGTGCTAACCACTGAGTCACTGTATACAGTCCTAACCACTGACCCACCATATACTGTGCTAACCACTGACCAACCATATACAGTGCCAACCACTGAGCCACCGTATACAGTGCTAACCACTGAGCCACCATATACAGTGATATACACTGAGCCTCCATATACAGTGCTAACCACTGACCCACCATATACTGTGCTAACCACTGACCAACCATATACTGTCCTAACCACTGAGCCACCACTCTGTGCAAAACACTGACCCACCATATACTGTCCTAACCACTAAGCCATCATATACTGTGCTAACCACTTAGCCACCGTATACTATGCTAACTACTGAGCCACCATGTACAGTGCTAACCATTGAGCCACCATATAATGTGCTAACCACTGAGCCACCATATACAATGCTAACCACTGAGCCACGATATAGTGTTAACCAGTGTGAGCCACCATATAAATCCTGCAACAACAGCGTACTTTCTGGAGAGAGGACTGTACTATTCAGCGGCTATATCTGTGGCACCTGTTCATTTCACCGCACTCCCGATGCAATAGCATCGGGCCTATTTCTAGTTATATCTATGAGAGCATGCTTGCATTGAGATGGCAGTACCCCAATAGAAAAATGGTTTTAAAATGAATAATGATGTTGTTTTATTATGAAGACATAGATTTTAATGTATTTTATTGTATTATTTTATTGTGTTGTTTTATTATGAACATACAACTTTTGTTTTTTACTAATTATTATGCACTTAAATATAGAAATAGAAATATACACTTTATATATAGATATAGAAAAAATCAGAGGTCTCCCAGAGAATTAAGGAGAGGCAATCAGGGATTTCTCATTAACCAGGCAACCTGACCTAGCACTTAGCATAATTAGGTTTATTATCTAAGAGCTCAGACCATATATAAAGAGAAAATATTAGTACACATGTATACCTGAGGAAGGCTTATCTTACTGTAAAGCCGAAACGCGTTGTATGTTCTCCACTACATTACTGATAGAATAAATTACTTCTTTGGAAAATAACAAGAATCTGGATGGTGTCTTTCTGGAACTGGGAGCGCTCGTCTATATACCAGATAATTTCTTTCTGTGAACTGTTGACAAGAGCAATCCCTCTGTGCCCCAAGTCAAGGCAAGGGTGCATTTAGCCGCTGTCTGGAAATTTTATTCAGATAGTCCTTCTGAACCAAATGTTGTCATCTGTAGCATCTGCCATACGAAGCTGGGCAAAGTCAACCAAATCACCACCAGCGGAAACACATGGCAGCCAAGAAACCTAGTCGGTGGGCGGAACACTAGGGTACCAAATCAGTGTCTGCGGGTCAAACCACTGCCATGTTGCCTGTGATACATCCTTCCCAATCTGCTGGGCAGGAAGCAGGTGATCATACCTCTTGCTCACAAGCTGCGGTTGCACAGACGCAGGACACAACAAGCTCACCCACTTGTTTGTCCCATCCAAGCGTCCAATTGTCCATGCCCCAGATCTATGAAGGGAGGTGTAAATACCAAGCCACTCACCCACAAGCACAAATAATGAATGCGCATATTGCCAAATTGCCAAGTTGCTAACCGTGGAGATGTTGCCATTTAGGCTTGTGGGGACACAGTCTTTCTGTGATCTGTTGGCTGTGGCTGCCCCACGTTACTCGGTTCCCAGCCGGCACTATTTTTTCCGGTGTGCCATCCCCGCATTACACCAGCACGTCTTAAACAATCTAAAGCGTGTTCTCACCAATGCCATAACTGGGAAGGTCCATCTTAGAACAGACACGTGGACAAGTACTTGTAGACAGGGATGATACATCTCAGATAAGGCACACTGGCTCAACCTGGTGGAGGGTAGGACAAAGTCTCAAACTGGACCATCGCATATCCTACCCACGCCATGAATAGCAGGCCCAACCTCAATCAGGGTTTCCGCCTCATCATATATGTCCTTTCTCCCTTTTTCCTCCTCCTCCTCTGCCTTGTCAGCTTATGCTGAATTATCCTCCACATCACTGCCAAGTTGGGAGCTGTGCAGCAGTGCATCGGTAAAGCAGCAACCCACTCTGCTGAAGTTCATCTGCTTAGGTGAAACACCACACACTGCAGCAGAGCTGTGGCAAGGAATAAAACAACAGACCGATCAGTGTCTCCCCCTACTGCAACTCCATCCCGGTCTGGTTGTTTGCTATTATAGGCGTAACATGGTGGTGGTTTTAAAGCTCGGGAGGCTGGTACACGTGCCATGCATAGCTCACATGCCTAACCTAGCGGTGCAGAAATTTATAAAAACATACCCTGACTTGCCGTACCTACTTGAGAAGATGCGCCGTATTTGTCCCCATTTCCGCCATTTCACAACCGCTGTTGCCAGTCTTGCAGCACTTCAAAAGCAATTTAATTTGCCAAACCACTGCCTCATTTGAGACCTGCCAAGACAGTGGAACTTAACATATTACATACGATACATTGTTCTCACCTCCGGAGCCAGAACACTACTGCTTCCCAAGGATTTCATTCAGCCAGAGGTGGCATGTTATAGTGAAGAAAGATATTAAAGGGAACCATTCCGCTCGATTTAACCCCGTATTCTACCGCTACCTGTCCCTGCACCTTGTTAGCTCATCCCTAGCCATCCCTCTCTGACCTAAAACTGCACTATAAAGCTTAAAGAAATGATTTAATAACTTACATCCAGTCTATGCCGTAGACTGGAATGTCGCAAAGCATTCACTGATCTCAGGGAGACCAGTCCAAGAAAACACTGCGGGCATCTGGCTAAAGCGCTCAAACACAGTGAATTCCTAGGTATATTGCCCCCTGGGAATTATGAATATGCAAATAGAGTCTGTGGAGCCTCGGTTAGGAGTCTCAAACACAGGACTACCCATATATCCCTCCAGGGAAGGAATGATTTAATAACTTACATCCAGTCTATGCCGTAGACTGGAATGTGCAGTCTTCCGGTTTCCATTCTTCCTCCTCGCAGGCTCTTAGCACTCCCCACTGGGGGTCATCATTCCATCTCCTGTTTGTCCTCTTTTCTGAAATTCCTACCTCCTCCATGTAGTATGATGCGCCAGCCAGATGTCAGTTCTGGTCCGGTGCATTGTGGGTGTATGGCCCGGCTTCATTATGTGCACTGTGCATACGCTGGAGACGGCCCGTACACTTGATAAGCCTCCACAATGAACTGGACCAGAACTGACATCCGGCAAGCGCATCATACTACATGAAGGAGGCAGGAATTTCAAAAAAGAGGATGAGTAGGAGATGGAATGATGATGCCTAGTGGGGCATGCCAAGAGCCTGCAAGGAGGGAGAATGGAGAACCGGAGACTGCCCATTCTAGTCTACAGCGTAGACTGGATGTAAGTTATTTATTCATCACTGCCATGTTATTCTGCAGACCTACATTCAAAGGTTCAGAGTACCTGCAGTAGGCAGAAAACCTGAGTTTGATGAGGACCAACAGGGGGCCCTGTAACTTGCGTTTTAGAGGGACCGCTGTTACTAAGACATTTGGGCAGTCCCTCTCTCATTGACACTCAGATAGTGGAATATATATTTTATAGCAGTTTGCCCATTGTAGCACGGGGCTCCTCCTCCTCCTCCATGTGATTCTGTGGCTCTAAATTTAAATGTTCAGAGGGACTGCGGTAGGCAGGAAACTTGAGTTTGCTGAGGGCCCAGAGGCAGCCCTGTAACATGCGTTATGGAAGGAATGCTCTTACTTAGATGTTTGAGCGGTCCCTCCTCATTGACACTCAGATAGTGTTATACATATTCCACAGCAGTTTACAATGTGCCCATTGTAGCGTTGGACTTGAGCCTCATCCTCCTCCTCTTGCTCCACCATGTGATTCTGTGGCCTAATTTCAAATGTTCAGAGGGCCTGAAGTAGGCAGGAAACCAGAGGGGCCCCTGTAACATACATTTTGGAGGGACTGCTCTAATTTAGACATTTGGGCAGTTCTTCCATCATTGCCATTCAGATAGTGGAATACATATTTCATAGTAGTTTACAATGCGCCCATTGTAGCGTTGGGCTTGACCCTCCTCATCCTCCTCGTCCTCCTCCTCCTCCACTGCCATGTGATCCTGCGGCCCTACATTCAAAAGTTCAGAGGGCCTGCAGTAGGCAGAAAACCTGAGTTACTGAGGGCCCGGGGAGGGGGCCCTGTAATATGCCTTTTAATGGACTGCTCTTTCTTAGACATTTGGGCAGTCCCTTCCTCATTGACACTCAGATAGTGGAATACATTTCACAGAAATTTACAATGTACCCATTGTAGCATTGGGCTTGACCCTCCTCCTTTCCCTCCTCCTCCACCTCCTAGTGATTCTTAGGCCATAAATTGAAATGTTCACAGGTCCTGCAGTAGACAGGAAACCTGAGTTTGCTGAGGGCCCAGAGATGGCCGTTTAACATTTGTTTTGGAGGCACTACTCTTAGTTAGACATTTGGGAGGGCCCTCCTCTATACATTTGGTGCTGAAACCACTGCTTTAAGAATAGCAGCATAAACAAAGCCATGGTTGATGGCACTGAAAGTCATCTCATCTGTACATTAGGGAGGGCCCTCCTCTACACTTTTAAGAGGGTCCTCCTCTATACTTTTAGGAGGTTCCTCCTCTATATATTTTGGAGGGCCTTGCCCAATACATTTGTAAGGGCCTCCTCTATACATTTGGTGCTGAAACCACTGCCTCAAGAATAACAACATAAACAAAGCAATGGTTGATTACACTGAAGTTCATCTCATGTGTACATTATATTATGGAGGGCCCTCCTCTATTCATTTGGGAGAGCCCTTCTCTATACATTTGTGAGGGTCCTCCTCTAAACATTTATGAGGGATCTCCTCTATACATTTGGTACTGAAACCACTGCCTCTAGAATAATCAATTGTTTGGAAGACCTGCAAACCTGAGCTTGGTGAGGGCCCAGAGGTGGCCCTTTAACATATGTTTGGGAGGGCCTTTTTCTATTTACTTGGTGCTGAAACCAGTGCCTTAAGCATAACAGAATAAGCAAAGCCATGGTTAATGGCACTGAAAGTCATCTAATTTGTACATTAAGGAGGGTCCTCCTCTATTCATTTGAGAGAGCCCTCTATACATTTGTGAGGACCTTCCTCTATACTTTTGGAAGGACCCTCTTCTATTAATTTGGGAGGGCCCTTCACAATCTGCTGTCCATGAAGCAGGCACTTCCACCTCCTGCCCACGAGCTGTGCTTGCACAGACACAGCAATTAACATTAACCATGTCCACTTTTTTGTCCCAGCAAAGCATGCTGTTGTCCCAGAACTTGGAAAGGAAGTGTAAATACACAGTCACCCACCGGAAAAAACACTAAACACTCACATTACAAAATTGCTAGCCATGCAGATGTTTACTTTTAGGCTTGTGGGAACGAAGTCTTTCTGTGATCTCTTGGCTGTGGCTGCCCCACGATACTGGTTTCCTAGCCAGTGGCACCACTTTTGTACCAAGTGTTCTGACCCCACATTACATAAGCTTGTGTTAAGCAATATCAACTGTGCTGTCAGCTGTAAACGGGATGGTCCACGTAGCAATAGACACATGGAGAAGTTGTTGTGGAAAGTCAGGGATGATACATTTCTCTGATGGCACATTGGGTGAACCTGGTGAATGGTAGACAGAGTGGCAGCCTGGGAAATCACATATCCTACCCATGCCAAGAATAGTCGGCTCAACTTCCATCACGGTTTTCATCTACTCATATGACAGTTTCTGTAGACTCTCCTCCTCCTCCATGTCATTCTGCAGCCTTCAAATCAATTGTTCAGAGGGCCTGCAAGCCTGAGTTTGGTGAGGGTCCAGAGGTGGCCATGTAATATATGATTGGGAGGGCCCTACTCTATTCATTTGGTGCTGAAACCACTGCCTTAAGAATAACAGCATAAGCAAATTCATGATTGATGGCACTGAAGGTCATCTTATCTCTATATTAGGGAGGGCCCTCAATCCATTTGGAAGGGCCCTCATGTATACATTTGTGAGGGCCCTCCTTTATTCATTTTGGATGGCCCTCCTGTACACTTTTGGGAATACTCTCCTCTATACCTTTGGGAGGGCCCTCATTACATTTGGAATGACCTTCCTGTATACATTTGTGAGGACCCTCCTTTATTCATTTTGGATGGCCCACCTGTATGGGAATAATAATAATAATATCTATTCATTTATATAGCGCTATTAATTCCATAGCCATGGTCGTGTGCAATAATGGGAGTAAAATGGTGGTAGCATTAAAATTAAGTAATCTGCTACACGTGCCATGCATGGCTCACAAACTGAACCTAGCTATTCAGAAAATATTAAAAACATAATCTGACTTGGCGTACATACATCAGAAGGTGCGCCGTATTATTGCCCATTTCCACTATTCCTCTACCATTGCAAAACTACTTTAATTTGACAAGTCAACAGCTCATTTGCAACCTGCACACACGGTTGAACTGAACATATCACATGTTGTCAAGGATTAGTGAGCAGCAAAGGACTGTAGCTGAATACCAGCTTCAACATGCCCATTGCATTGAGACTCACACACCAGAAATAACAACTGCTAATTGTTTGCAGATTGATGACATTTGTGAAGCTCTTGAGAACTTTGAGTACAGCACCAAGCCCGTGAGTGATGATCAGTCAGGCTATTATCAGCGTACCCATGCCACTGCTGTCTGTTGAAACAATCACTACATAATCTCAAAAAGGAAGCTTTGAATGACCAACATTTGGCTATGGATCAAGATTTCCCAATGGGTGATACTACTTAGCCCAGGCAACATTCTGAGGCAACATTGCGTGATGATGAGGAAGATGAGGAGGAAGGGGGACTTTTTTTTCTGTGCTTCTTTACTGGGGGCTCTCATTGCTACAGAGGGGACTCCCAATGCCAGCTTGGAAGGGCTGGAGAGGAGGAGGCAAGGATGGGTATTGTTCCTCCTGTTTGTGAGACAGAACCTTTAACTGTTTGAAGCTTGGCCCACATAGCACAGTTCATGTGTGTCTGTTTTAAGACCCTCGCGTGATGCACATTTTCGCCAACAACCTATACTGGTTAGCCACCTTTCTCGACTGACATTACAAGGAGAACATTTCTTCTCTCCTGTTGGAGTCACAAAAGGGTTGCACAATGGAATCCTTCAAGAGGTACTATTGTACATCAGTTGATGGGAACATTACCCGCTGACAACGCTAGCAGCAGAGGTACCGATTCTTTTCAGCAGCAAGGACTAATGGGGAGAGAAACACAAACTTGCTAAAACAGAGGTGAGGGGGGAAATGTGCACAAACTGGGCCATTTTGAATAAACATCAACAAGGGCTATCTGTGCCTGTAACAATGCCAAGGAGATAGAAGTTGAACAACAAGCTCAAGGGATACTTAAGTGATCATACCTGCGTCTTCGTGATAAATCAATTACCTTTAATTATTGTATGTGCAAGCTGAACACTTAGCCTGACCTCTCCTTATACACCTTGGAGATGCTCATCTGGCCTGCTGCAAGTGTCATGTCAGAGCATGTTTTTT
>JARQOC010000004.1:428302583-428348050 GCA_033576535.1 Allobates femoralis | reverse complement strand
CAAAAAGACAAGGGACCAAAAAGCACACAGCCAAAAAAAACCAAAGGGCCGGGTTCAAGAGGGAAAAAATCAAGGTGTTGGAGGGGCCCTTTGTCGTTCCTAAATTTTAAACCCAATTAAAAAACTTTTGGAAGGAGTCAAGATTAGGGTCCACATGAGACACCCAAAGAACCTAGATTTAACTTGGAGAAGATCTGCATGGGGGTTTTTGGGCCAAGAAAAACTCCTGAGACCTTTTGCCCGGCCTAATCAGGTTTTTATAAAAGCGATTTTTGGGTGAAATTTGCAAACAAGGGTTATTCCAAAAAATTAAAAAACCCCTAGGGGGGGAATAAAATTGACCCACACTTTTATGTTTAAAATTTATTAAAATTCAACTGGAAAACAAAAACTTTTTGGTTTGAAAGGGAATTTATGCTTCTTTTTTTTTAAAATCCTACTCTCGTTTGCAGTTTGAAGGCTCAAACCCTTATTTGCATTTATAAAACCCCACCAAAATCTGCAGGGGGTTGAAGTCTACTTTTTTGGCATGTTTTATAGGCATTGTATAATCAAATTTTAATTACCGTATATACTCGGTATAAGCCGATTTTTTCACCCCAAAAATTTTGGGGCTGAAAAGTCCCCCCTCGGTTTTACGGGGAGTATACCCCCCGCCCGCAGGTACCTTTACTTTCAAAGCGTCATGTCAAGGCTCATGTACAGTTTGCTCATGATCACTTGGAGGACTCTGAGACAGACTGGTTCAAGTTCTATGGTCTGATGAGACCAAGATCGAGATTTTGGTGCCAACCACACACGTGACGTTTGGAGACTGGATGCACTGCATACGACCCCAAGAATACCATCCCTACAGTCAAGCATGGTGGTGGCAGCATCATGCTGTGGGGGTGTTTCTCAGCCAAGGTGCCTGGCCATCTGGTCCTGCATCCATGGGAAGATGGATAGTACGGCCTACCTGGAGATTTTGGCCAAGAACCTCTGCTCCTCCATCAAGGATCTTAAGATGGGTCGTAATTTCATCTTTCAACAAGACAACGACCGAAAGCACACAGCCAAGAAAACCAAGGCCTGGTTCAAGAGGGAAAAAATCAAGGTGATGGAGTGGCCTAGTCAGTCTCCTGACTTAACCCAATTGAAAACTTGTGGAAGGAGCTCAAGATTAGAGTCCACATGAGACACCCAAAGAACCTAGATAACTTGGAGAAGATCTGCATGGAGGAGTGGGCCAAGATAACTCCTGAGACCTGTGCCGGCCTAATCAGGTCTTATAAAAGACGATTATTAGCTGTAATTGCAAACAAGGGTTATTCCACAAAATATTAAACCTAGGGGTTGAATAATAATTGACCCACACTTTTATGTTTAAAATTTATTAAAATTCAACTGAGCAACATAACTTTTTGGTTTGTAAGATTTATGCTTCTGTTAATAAATCCTACTCTCGTTTGCAGTTTGAAGGCTCTAACTTATTTGCATCTTATCAAACCACCTAAATCTGCAGGGGGTTGAAGTCTACTTGTAGGCACTGTATATAGCGCATTGTATAATTAAATCTAATTACCCGTATATACTCGCGTATAAGCCGAGTTTTTCAGCCCAAAATTTGGGCTGAAAAGTCCCCCCTCGGCTTATACGCGAGTATACCAGCCCGCCCGCCACCCCCATCAGTATACAGGCCCCCCCCATCAAGATCCAGGGCCCCCCCCCCTTGCTCGGCAAACCTGTACAGTAAAATCATTATACTTATCACTGTCCTGTCCCGCGGTCCCGCCCCTGCCGACATCGCGATCCCCGGCTTCATCCGGCTTCTTCGGTTCAATGTGGTCGCAGGCAATGACGTCATTGCCTGCGCCGACCACAGGAAGCCGGGAAGACGCTGAATGAAGACGGAGGAGCGCGATGTCGGCAGCGGCGGGACGGCGGTGACAGGACAGTGATAAGTATAATGATTTTACTTTACAGGTTTGCCAACCAAGGGGGGGCCCTGGATCTTATGTGGGGGGCCTGTATACCTCTGGGGCTGGTGCTGTATATACCCCTGGGGCTGGTGCTGTATATACCCCTGGGGCTGGTGCTGTATATACCCTGGGGCTGGTGCTGTATATACCCCTGGGGCTGCTGCTGTATATACCCTGGGGCTGCTGCTGTATATACCCTGGGTGGTGCTGTATATACCCCTGGGGCTGGTGCTGTATATACCGCTGGGGCTGGTGTCTGTATATACCCCTGGGGCTGCTGCTGTATATACCCCTGGGGCTGGTGCTGTATATACCACTGGGAAGGCTGCTGTAACACTGCTGGGGCCTGTATGTACCACTGGGGAGGCTGCTGTATACCACACTGCTGGGGGCTGTATACTACCACTGGGGAGGCCTGTATACCACTGGGGGGGCCTGTATACCACACTGCTGGGGGCTGTATACCTGTGCTGGGTTCACCCTCGGCTTATACACGAGTCAATAGGTTTTCCCAGATTTTGGGGGCAAAAGTAGGGGGGTCGGCTTATACACGGGTCGGCTTATACACGAGTATATACGGTAGTTATAAAACCTAATAATTTACTAAATAAATATATATATAAATTATCATAAACTAAAAAATATATAAGATCAACCAATAGACTCAATAAATTCATGTAATTATATTGTTGTTATTTGTTATTATTAAAGGTATCATAATTTATAGAAATTGTTTCTAGTTAAATCTAAATAGAGATGATATTATATCAGATCATCATTTATCCCAAAAAAGGATTCCCATTGTACAGATCTTGCCAGACAAGGACTGACCAATGGTAACGCAGTTGTGGCGACCAATCGGAGTGGTAGGGGCACTGTCAAAACACACTCTGGCACGCCTATCTCCCAGCCCCTGTCATAAAGTAGCCCACATTGAGCTTCGGGTTGTGCTGTGTGACACTGTGATAACGACCGCCAACATTGCTCGCTGTGTCGTTCAGGCGATGTCGGATATGCAGGATCGTTGATGTTCGGTCACGATATCTATATGTCTGACATCTCTCCAACGATGTCAAAACGATGTCTATAACGACCGACGCGCCCACGAGATCGTTGCCAACACCGTTTCAACGTCGTGCTGTGTAACGGTACCTTGAGAAACACATCTCTTCAGACTTGCCTACCACCTCACCTCATCTATGCAACTATTCCTATTCTGTCCTTTTTCCAAATCTGGTCTCTTTTGTCATCTGTCTACACACCCCATGCACTATATAACACTTTATCTGTACTTATACACAGCTTGGCTGGTGACCGTCTCATGCCGTGTTATGTGAGTCCCCTATGTACAGTATTATATTGATGGCTGGACCATATATGACGGCACTTTTTACAATTTACCTTTTGGGCCTCCCCTATTTCCCCATAGACTGTAAGCTTGCGAGCAGGGACCTCACTCTTCACAGTATCTGATTTTTTTTTCTTTTTTCTTTTGTATTGTCTCATATTGTATGTATTATTTGTATTGTATTGTATAATCATATAGTATGGCATTGTATCCCCTCTGAACTGTAAGGTGCTGCAGAATATGTTGGTGTTATATAAATAAAATAATTATTAATATTATTACCTCTTTCGAGATCACCTCTTGGTAGTTTTCTGGTAGGGTTCAGGTTGATTGGAACATGAGGATCTGTGAGTTCCTTATGCTCCATTACCTAAGTGACACCTGGTAACTCTGAGAACAAGTATCCTTTCCAATACAGCAGCTCCTGACATTACTGCTTTTGGGAGTAGGACAAGATTTCTCACACCTTGTTGTCTTCCACGTTGACTTCGGACCTTGCTATCAGACAAAGAGCTTCCATGTATAGTATTTCCTGTCCTGCCAAATTTTTTTTGATCAAGTTGATATGGTAATCCTGGTAGGGAATACTTTTTTCGAACTGGTTAACTTTATAATTGAACTTACCAACCTATCTATGACTTCATATGGAAATTGCCACTTGGCCAGTAATTTGTTGTCCATTGTGGGTGTGGGGCCCTTGCAGTCTGGTCGCCACGAAGGTGTATTGCACCCACTCCACAGGTACGGTATTCCCATCTGCAGTAACCAGGGTTGGTAAGTCTAGTCACCCACAAACACACCCAACACACACGGTCCCAGGGATAGCGGGTGAACCCAGGTAGTGGGACGGCTCAGGCAGCCCGTAGGACAGCAGGGAGAGAAAGGTGGTGGGTGGCAAATGAGCAGAAAGTGGTCAGGGAAAGGAAGAGGATAAACACCACGGGAAGTGGGAGGTTAGTTGGAAGAGGTAAGCAGCGAGAGACGACAAAGAGGAAGGACCCGGAAAACTTGAGCAGAGATGAGGCTCATCCCAAGGCCAGAGACTGCAAGGAGACAGAGATCCCTAGGGGCATGAGGAGTGAGCGATCCACCCATGCGCCGGAGTCTGCGTAGAAGGGGAGGGGCAGGACGATCACCAGGGAAAGGTGGTGAGGAGAGTCCAAGCTCCAACCTTGGAACCAGTGGCCATGAGATCTAGAGGAGCTGTAGCCAACTCCTGGCACATGCGCAAAGAAGGCAGCTGTACTAGGGTCAGGGTAGACAGCCGTTGCCTGACAAGACCCGTGGCTGTTGGATTGGGGCTCTATGGAGACACATGCAAGAAGGAGGAGAGCAGGCAGCCCTGAGTAAAGAAGGCCAAGAAGAAAGGAACATGAAAGGGGTGTACTGGACAAGCCATCCTGGTTGCTAAGGACTACCCGGACCGAAACTGTACTTGAACTGTGACCTGTAGTACGCGCAAAAAACTGAAGTAAACTGGATTTGGAACTCAGACTTGTTTGAGACTGTTTATTTCCCGCCTGAGGAGCGGTAGACTGAAGCGCAGCGCAGGCAGGAGGAGCCTGCCTGTGAGAGGTCCCAATCCTTCCCTGCAGCCAGCTCAGCCCTACGGCTCTCTAGCACTCTAACACCCCCTTCACCCTAGGGACCCACTCCACCTGTGGGGAGCGACACCATCACCACTGCCATCCATCATCCCCAGAGGTCCCGGTCTGCAGCAGCGGTCACTACCAACTGCATACTGTGGGTTACATCCACCTCCCCCCAAATCCTCCTGTTCCAAAAGCTCTTTTCCCCTTTTTATTAATCACCCATCCGGGTTGCCACGGACTGGGTCACGCCACTGTGACATTCCCCATTCACTCGAGAATGACAAGAGGCCCAGCTCCGAGTACCCCACTGGTGCAAGTCATGGGCACCAACATACGAACGTGACCACCAATTTTATTCTGGTGACCAATTATACACTCTTGACTGTGCGTCTTGTGCGTCTAGGAGGTGTTCTTTCACAATGGGAATCAAATTGGCAATCCTCTCTTGCATTTCATCTGAGCCACATGCTCTATCACACTTCTGTGGCCTCAGCTTTCCATGGGCTCTTTTGTCAGATTCAGGAGTCCACAAGAGTTTGGACCTTATAGCAATTCAAAATGGGAGAAACCTCTGGAGTCTTCTGAAATTTCTGTAATAGAGAACAGCAGGGAGAGTAAGACACAGTCCCCGTCCTGATCATCCTTTTCTACTTTATTTCTACTGTCCAGCATGACTTTACATGTTTAATTGAGCCTTTCCACCAGGTTGTTCATCTGCAGATAGTACATTGAGGTCCTTAGCGGGGAGATTTGTAGCACTTTGCATAACTCTCTCAACTCCTGAGCTATAAACTTTGCAGAGGAGTTTCTTAAAAGAACCGCTTCTAGGTATCACCAGATCCATTGCTATTTGTTCAAATATGCCCTCAGTGGAGGACAATGGAACTAGAGGACATATGCCACCGGAGATGTCATCTGGCGTGTAGAACAGGAATGACAGTAGCTCAGAATTTCTCTATAGCATTTGGGCCAATTTAATCTCAGGAGGATCCACTCCAAGTTTTGCCTACCCCCATATGACCCCCCATGAGAATGAGCTTTGTTAAACGAACTACATCCTTAGGGCCTGGTAATTGTTCTGTTACGTCAACTTTTACTTTAGTTACTCTGTACAGCTGAAGTGTTGGCTCCAGACTCCCGAGGAACACCACTTATCACTGTCATGTTTTCAAGGACACTTTTTAAAGTTAAAGAGGAGACCTGCTTCACCCCTGAATGCAGCATGTCTGTTGTATTCAGGGAAGGGATCCCTCATGTCTCTAGCCCCCTGTAAGTTGTATAAAACACTTTAGAAAGTGTACAGATAAGGAGTCCGGAGGGACTTACTCAATAATGAGTCCTCACTGCTCCCTGGTGTCCTCCCGCCTCCAGTTCTCTCTGTGGCACCTCCAGGCTCCTCAGTAACGCCTCCTTTATGTGTCTCCACTCCTCGGTCACTCAATGCTCCTCTGCATCTGAAATCACGCAGCCGAGCAAGCAGTGGACAGGGGCAGTCCCGGCAGCTGAAATGCCTCCTGCCAGTGACGTCAGCTCCAGAGCCCACCATGCTCCAGATTATGTATGTACAGATTATTTTTCAGGGTCCTACACTACTGAGGTATGTTGCAGCCCTACAAAGGACAGTATAAAGTTCTTATTAATGATCTTTTTACACATAGGCCTGTAACGCACAAGGGGCCATCCTCTAGGTCTAGAGGAAAGAAGGTTTAGCACGATGAAATTCTTTAGTGTATGAGAAGACTATGAAATTCTCTGCCATATGATGTTGTATTGATTGATTCACTATTAAAATTTGTCTCACGCCAAGGGCTTGGGGTACTCGGAGCTCGGGCGTAGGGTACGGGGATGTCACGGGTGGTCGGTGCCTGAGTCCGTGCTACTGGTGACAAAATAAAAAGGGGTGTATTTACAAAGATTAAAGTTATAGTCAGTCATGACGCCACCTGTTGGTCCGGTGAAGGCACCGGCGCTGCTGGGACCTCCGTGGTGATGGGCGGCAGCAAGGTGTTGTAGCTCCCTACAGGAAGAGCCAGTACCCTGGGGCTGTAATGGTATGATGGTAGAATAGGGTAGCACGGTAGGAATGGGGCAGCGGAGTTGTTGTGGTGTGGGACAGGTTGAAGAAGGGACAAGCACACAATAAAGTCTTTTTCTGTACCTTTTACTGATGGTTCTCCAGGTACACGTCCAGGGTTGAAGGGTGCACTTTGGGATTTCCACACCGAGTGAGGTATAGGCCTCCTAGTCCTGTTCCCTTGTCTTGACTCTGGCGTGTATGAAACCAGGCCTGACCTTTCCTGTTCTCTCACACCCAGGTTGCTGCATTGAGGGCACTCACTTGGCTACCGCTATCTCTCCTGCGGCTCCTGGCTCTCAAATGTGTTCTCCTGAGGTGGGCCGGGATGGCTCCTCTGCCCCCACTGTAATGTTTCTCGCCTCTGCCTTTCATCCTCACTTTCTCGAGACTTCACACTGGCTCTGGCGGTGTGGCTTATCTCGGGCCTAGCATGTCTCCGGTGATCAGGTTAGCTCACTAGGCACTGAGCTAATCTTCACAGTTCTTCTAGTGACTGCACATTCTGGCTAACTGCGCCCCCAGCACCTGTATTTATAGGGGATCTGGCTTAACAGCAACCAGTGGTGCTCCCCCTCCAGGCCTGGAGTGGAAGGTGTTGGGTGTATTGTGAGTACTAGATGTGGAAATCCCTTAGTGAACTAGTTGGTTCTGTGACTTTACCTGGCACAGGGCTTTACAAATTCAATAGGGACCTGGATGCAATTCTTTAAAAATGTAATACTACGGGTTATGGACAGTAGATTCTGTGATGGTGTGTTGTTCCAGGGAACTAGTCTGATTGCCGTGTATATAATCAGGAAGAAATTTAGGATTTATTCCACTAATATGGAGCTTAGTGCATGCCCAATGTCGATTTTTCCTTAATTTGGATCAACATGTTAGTCTGTAGGTTCAACTTGAGTCTACCTTTAACTTACTTTGAAAATACATGTCATTGATGGTACCATGAATTCACAGAGTCACATTCACATTGATGGTACGCATTATTTCACTATGTTGAAAAAGAAGATATTACCATCACTTCATACTTCTAAAGAGATAAGTTGAGCATCATTCTCCAACCAGCATCCAGCCTCTAAAGGTGGTCATTCTTAAAGAATGGAAAAAGATGTATGTTGCAATAAGTTGCCATCTTGTTCCATTACATGTGTAGAATACATCGTGCTCTCTTTAAAAATAAAGTACTTTGATATCAGCTGAGGATTTGAAAGTTTTATCATTAACCTTACTTTCATGTTTTAGGTAAAAAAATGTTCTGTACATCTCAGTCTTGTCAATATTTTGGAAACTGTTCTTATGATACATGACATATTGATTAAAATCTTAGTTATCAAAGTGGGTGTACTGGTTACAAGTGGTTCTATAATGTGTGTGGTGACTCACCCTCCCCAGGGTCATGGGGTACTCGGAGTTCGGGCTAACAGTTCTGCTGTGGGGCACGTTACGGGGGTCGAGGCCCTGCTCCGTGGCCCTGGCGGGGTCAATAAATGCTCCAGGGATTATAGGGATGTAGGGGATAGTTGTCGTGACACCACCCATGTGTCAAGATAGTCTCCCTTTCCTAGGTGATTTGTGACTGCTTTGGACTTAAGTCTCATGTCTGAATTAAGACTATATTTTAATAATCTCCTTTTCCTTTGGCACTGGAGGGGTTAATGTTAGTCTCTGTTGCCAACAAGTTAGCTGGGCCTTGTCCAGGTGTAGCCACTCTGTGATTACCTCTGCCTTTATAGGATCACAGGACAGACACACAGTACGTAGTCTCCATTACCTTTACACACAGTAGTAGCAGGTTTGGTCCAGGGTACCGTGCACAGGAGATGTTGGGAATCCGGGTGGCCTGGAAGCAAGTTGGGGATCTTCTCCCCTGGTGAGTTCTGAGGCCTCCCTGTTGTGCTACTCTTGGCTCATCCAGGCTGCCTGTAACTAGTTGCGACCCTCTCTTCCTGTGTTTGTTTCTCACCCGTATGGCAGGCAGCTTGAGCCCTTTCCGGGCACCTCTCCTCTGGTTGCTATCCCATGGCTCTCTGATGCCGCTTTGCAGGGCCAGGACGATAGCTAGGCGACCCTAGGCGATCGCCTAGGGCGCCATCTTGTGGAGGGCGCATTTTTTTCGCATGAGGGGCCCATTGCCTGCCCCCTGGGGGGCCCCGCACCCCCTGGTGGGCCCCGTGCCGGCCGCCGGCGACCGCGCCGGCCAGAGAGGAGGGAGGACGGGACTTCCTGTCCTGCAGCTCTGCCCGCCCCTCCTCTCCTCCTAACATCAGACGCCCGGTGACGGCGGCCGCGTTGAGTATGCAAAGGCGCGCTCCTCCCCCCCGGCCCCCGCATACTGGGCCCTGTATACAGCACCACTGGGCCCTGTATACACCACTGGGCCCTGTATACCACCACTGGGCCCTGTATACACCACTGGGCCCTGTATACAGCACCACTGGGCCCTGTATACAGCACCACTGGGCCCTGTATACCACCACTGGGCCCTGTATACACCACTGGGCCCTGTATACACCACTGGGCCCTGTATACCACCACTGGGCCCTGTATACACCACCACTGGGCCCTGTATACCACCACTGGGCCCTGTATACACCACTGGGCCCTGTATACCACCACTGGGCCCTGTATACACCACCACTGGGCCCTGTATACCACCACTGGGCCCTGTATACACCACTGGTCCCTGTATACACCACTGGGCCCTGTATACCACCACTGGGCCCTGTATACACCACTGGGCCCTGTATACACCACCACTGGGCCCTGTATACCACCACTGGGCCCTGTATACACCACCACTGGGCCCTGTATACACCACCACTGGAGCTGCTGTATATACTGTTGGGGCCTGTATATACCACTGGGGCTTCTGTATATACTGCTGGGGCCTGTATATACCACTGGGGCTGCTGTATATACTGCTGGGGCCTGTATATACCACTGGGGCCTGTATATACCACTGGGGCTGCTGTATAACCCCTGGGGCTGCTGTATTACCCCTGGGGCTGCTGTATTACCCCTGGGGCTGCTGTATTACCCCTGGGGCTGCTGTATAACCCCTGGGGCTGCTGTATAACCCCTGGGGCTGCTGTATAACCCCTGGGGCTGCTGTATAACCCCTGGGGCTGCTGTATTACCCCTGGGGCTCCTTTATATACCTCTGGGGCTGCTGTATACTACTACTAGGGCTGCTGCTGTATATACCACTGGGGAGGCTGCTGTATACCACACTGCTGGGGGCTGTATACCTGTGCTGGGGTCCACCCTCAGCTTATACACGAGTCAATAGGTTTTCCCAGGTTTTGGGGGCAAAAGTAGGGGGGTCGGCTTATACACAGGTCGGCTTATACACGAGTATATACGGGTAGTAATCCTACAATGTCTGCTGGACATGGTATGAGGAGGTTTATGGCTCAGTTAGTACACTCCATACTCCATGGTAAGGGGGAGGGTTTATGGTTCAGTACACACTCCATACTTCTTGTTATTAACCAGTTAATGCTCTCTTGTCCACCGCACTGCAGTGTCAAAAGAGGACAACAGCGAGACAAGCAGCAACATGGCATCAGAGAGTCCCTGACCTCGAAATAGAAGATCCTCAGATCCTGGTATTGTGACATAATATTAAGAATAATACTTTTTGCATTTATATTACACTATGAACTCCACAGCACTTTACATACATCATGAACACTGTCCCCATTGGGGCTCACAATGTAAACAACCTATCAGTATGTCTCTGTAGTGTGGTTGGATGAACCTTTTATAGGTCCCCGTTAAATTAAATTTACTTTCAAAGTATGCTGACATTTTTATTCCCAGACATATTTCAGGGGGGGGTGCCGTATGCCTTACCTGCCTAGGGCACCAAAATGCCTTTTCCCGGCACTGCCGCTTTGCCTCCTAGGCTTTATTGTGGCTGGGAGATGTGAAATCTCCCGCCCTCCGGTTTTGGCTGCTGGGCCTGGAATACCCTCACAAACTCGGACTCTGATGTCCGCTTCTGGCACTCTGCACTGGGGTGGGCCCGCTCACTGGCTCCAATCCCCAGGCTTTCTCCTCTTTTTCCTCAGACCTTCTACTATGGGTTCCTCTCATGCTTGCTAGTCTCTGTCCTTGGACGAGCCTTACTGAGCTCCAGTCCTCAGGACCTCTTCACAGTCTTCCTAGGAACTGAACTGCCTAACCCTGCCCCCAGGCCAGAATTTATAGGGGAGCTCCACTGAACTCAGGTTTCAGAGCTCCCCCTTCTGGTCTGGAGTCAGGAGGTGTTGTGTGCTGTTGCCTCACTTGGTGTGGATACCCTATTTTGCTTCCAAACATGACTCTACCCCCCAAAGGAGGCAAGACCATTGTAGCAACCGGAATCTGGGGTGCCACATGTGGGAACACTAATGGTTTTCATTAGAAGTAATTTTTCTGGGTGGGCACATGTTAAAGATGGGAACAGGTTAAGGTACAGGCTTAACGTAAAATAAAAAAGTTGTTACTTGTGGGTAAATATAATTTTGGATATGTGAAGTTTCTTTTAAGTCTGAAATATATGTAGTCAGGATTCTGCCAGCATACCTCTAGTACTGAACTTGCTAAGAATACACTAAACAGAACTACTATTAGGAAGCAGATAATAGTTGTATTACTCAAATGCATTGGATGATTTGCTAGAAAGCTGGATTATTGAGGCCCACTGGGGAGTAAATCACGAGGCAATCACTGATCTCAGGCAGACCAGTCCAAGAAAACACTGCGGGCAGCCGGCTAAAGCACTCTACACAGTGAATTCCTAGGTGCATTGCCCCCTTGGAATTACAAATATGCAAATAGAGTACATGGAGCCTCGTTTAGGAGTCTCAAACACAGGAATAGCCAGATATCCCTCCAGGGAAGGACCTAGCCTATTTGCATATTTGTAGTTCCCAGGGGGCAATGCGCCTAGGAATTCACTGTGTTGAGCGCTTTAGCCGGCTGCCTACAGTGTTTTCTTGGACTGGTCTCCCTGTGATCAGTGATTGCCTAGTGATGTTGTGATACTAGGCATTGCTCCCACCTAGCCAGAATCCTACTCCACATTGATGAGGGGCAGCACCCTGAAACAACTGTCTGTGGATGGATACCTGGCCTTGGTATTCCAATTTCATATCTTTAAACTTGTAAAGACCTAGATATTGACTAAAAGGGCCACTTAATATGGTGGTTATAATGGTCACCTCAAGGAGTATCCCCATGGATAGGTTCTTCCTTGGAGGGATATCTGGCTAGTCCTATGCTTGAGATTCCTAAACGAGACTCCACAGACTCTATTTGCATATTCGTAATACCCAGGGGGCAATGCACCTAGGAATTCACTGTGTTGAGCTCTTTAGCCACCTGCCTGCAGTGTTTTCTTGGACTCGTCTCCCTGGGCTCAGTGATTGCTTCGTGATGTTGGTTTACTAGGCATTGCTCCCACCTAGCCAGAATCCTACTCCACACTGATGAGGAGCAACACCTCGAAACAGCTGTCTGTGGAAGGATAACTGGCCTTGGTGTTCACTTGTCATATCTTTAAACTCACAAAGAGCTGGATATTTACTAAAAGGGCCACTTAATATGGTGGTTATGGTGGTCTCCTCAAGGAGCCAACCTATGGCTAGGTCCTTCCCTGGAGTGATAACTGGCTAGTCCTGTGTTTGAAACTCCTAAACGAGGCTCCACAGACTCTATTTGCACTGGGGAGTAAATAACTTATTGAGAGTGAGGAATTTGGATGAAGCATAAGGCCAAGGAGATAGACTCATTATAAGGTCTGCTCTTGAGGGAAAAACACTGTACACCACCATTCTCAAAAATTGGTCTCTGTAAGACAGGTTATGTAGCTACCAAGTTTATTCTAACCTTCCCCCAAAACAGCAAATGTGTTCTTCTACTACTCTCCTGTAATCCTGCCCTCTTATTCTTTTAGTTTTAGGGGGAACACTGCATCGTACCATCAGACAAGAGGAGCAGCTCATCCCATTGTTACCCCTCACACATTTGAGTGTTCCACTATTGCACAGGAAATGGGCTTCCACCATCATTTTTCTATAGGTTTATACATGGGGACAAGATACAAACACTACCCCGAACCAATTACTTTCCCCACAGTGCACCAAATATTCTGTGGGAAAATATTGAGTTGTAGCAAGTGTCCAATTTGCCTATAGCATCCACCACTGGAAACATAAGCATTAAATAATATCCATTCTAATCAATGGGCTGTTTATGTAATTCATGGGACTTGTTAGAGACAGGGTCCTTGAATGCTGCTATCTCTTCCAGCTATTTCATTAATACTTCCCATCTGTTAGCGTAGAATGCTCTAATGGGGTATTTCAAACCAACCAATTTAAAAGAATACAGTTTACTCTCAAGCTGAATCTATAGTCTAGTCATGATTTTAGAGTCATGTTCTATTAATCAGTGTTTTTCCCTATTTATATTCTTGCAGTTACTTGTACAAGTAATCTGTATGCTTAAAACCCAATTTTACTGCTTATTGCCTAGATTCAATTCCATGAACTGAAAAGTATGATATTTAAACAAGATGCATTCTTATCCATTATGTAAAATTTTTTCAAGTCACTGCAATCACTGAAATATGCTCCAAACTCAGATTCATGATTAGTCAATATTAGTGAGTTGAATAATTCAATTGTCTTTCATCATTAGTCAGATTAAGCTGCTTTATTTAAGCAGCACAAGCCTCCATTCATGGGGTGAGGTTTCTTATTGGCCAGTAAAGTTTATCTACATTGCATTTCTACATTTTTTTAAAGACCTATACTTCTTTAAAGATGGTGCTACATTTTAAAATTGGACAGTGCAGTCCTCTGAATCAATGGAGACCTTAGTTTTTATAGGTCTTTATTAGATATCAGATAGTTGCCCAATAAGCACCTGATAGATGCACGATGGAATCACATCGGTAGAGCGGTGACATGATGATGGGAACAGGCTCCGTGGTGCTGGGGACAGCAGCCGTCTCTGCCCCGTGTGCTCTTCCCTCTGTCCACTCTCTCTCCCCGCTGTGTGCTGTCTCTCTCCCCCCCTTATTTGCTGTGTCTCTCCCCTCATGTGCTCTCTCCTTTGACCTTTCTCTCCCCTGTGCAATGTCCTTCTCCCTTCATGAGTTCTCTCCTTTGACCTGTCTCCTCCATGTGTGGTGTCTCTCTCCCCCATTTGCTGTCTTCTCCCCATGGGTGCTGTCTTCTATTCTTATGTGACCTCTCCTTTGAGCTGTCTCCCCCTTGTGCACTCTCTTTCCCCACTTGTGCGCTCTCCCCCCGGTGTGCTTTCTCTTTCCTCCCTGTGCGCTTGCCCCCTGTGGGCTGTCTCTCTCCAATGTGTGCACTCTCTCTTCACCCTCTGTTCTCTCTCTCCCCTTGTGCTATCTCCCCCTAGTGCTGTCTTCTCCCCTTGTGTGCTGTCTCCTTTGAGCTGTCTCCCCTTTGTGTGCTCTCTCCCTCTCCTGTGTGCTCTCCCTCTGTGCTTTGTTTCTCCCACCATTCACTTTGTCCCCTGTGCACTGTGCCCCATGCACTCACCCATCTGTGCTTTGTCTCTCCCTTGTGCTCTTTCTCCCCTTGTTCTCTTTCTCCCCCTGTACTGTCTCTCCTTCCCCAATGTACGCTCACCTTTGAGCAAAGGTGTCCAAAGATTTCAGTGGCATACGTATGCATGCACGCTAGTCATACTGCCATCTTTGTATACCCATATGTCCAAAGATGGCGACAGAAGGAGTAACTGGGCATTCGTGTACCCTGTGCGTGCAGGTGCAATTAATCCGGCCTCAACCATCTTTGGATATCATTGCGTCCAAAATGCTGCGTTATACACTACCAGCACAGTGGATGGATATTATGGAAATCCCATTCCCACTGTGCTTCTTTTTTCAGCAACGTTAACTGACATGCTGTGCGGCTTCCCAAACTTCGGCATGTCAATTTAGTCTTGCGAAGATGCGAGTGTTCTCAACTTGAGAACACAGAAAAAATCCGCTGAACCTAAAATGGTGATTGTGGGAATGTATGCTGGGTTCTCCTGCACAGAACACAAGCAAGAGGAATGATGCTACGTCTTAAGGTACTGTTACAAGATGCAATATCGATTGCAATATCACCTCAAAGTCACGTGGTGTGGTCAATTGCAATTGATATTGTGAGTGCGTTGTGTCGTGTAACAGGGCGATGCAACTGCAATTTATCGCTGGAGCAACATCGCCTGATTTATGTGCAGACAATTAAATCAGGCGATATTGCATAAGCGATGTGGTGGGATCACTCAGTGTGACACCGCAATTGCAATATTGCAAGCAATTTCCCCTATTCATTACATTGAAAAATATCGCTCGCTGGATTGCTCATACCCAGCGAATGAAAGTTGCTTTCACCATTCTACTTGCGTTACCTACGATGTCTCCCAGTGTGACAACTACAAGGCAATCTCGGAAAAGTGCCAAAAACGTGCGCGCTCCCGTGAAATTGCAGGAGATATCAAATCGATATTGCGTCGTGTAACGGTACCTTTAAACGCAACATCTTCTGATTGTGAGCACTTATCTTTAGGAGTCACAAGCTTATAATAGAGATTGTCCATTTTTAAGAAAAATTAGAATGGTACATACGGTACATACTTTTGTACTTGCAAGAAATACTCATTAATTGGATGAGAAAATCACAATTTATGTTTATTAACACAATTAAAAATGAAGCATGTTATTTAAATATATTTACTTATAATGATCTAATTATAAAAATGTGTCTAGTATAACAAGGTCTCACTGAAAATATAACTTGCAACTTTTAAAAGATGCCTAAAGAATTATCACAATTATAATGGGTGCCAACACGCAATATATCTCTTCTAATAGAAATCCATCAACTAGAAAACTTTTAATGATTTGTCCTCTGTGCCTTAGTATACAGCTGATTGCCCAGGATGCAAACGGTTAATTTAATCTCGTCTCTTAGTCTCCTTGACTCATTATTCCAATTCTGCACCTGAAAAAATGTGCTGCAAAGGTGGAATCTGACTTTAACGTTGCACATTACTCGTGGCTTCTACAGTCATTTCTATAATTACTTTTCTTGATTAGAGTGTGGAGTATGTGAGGATCAGACCTGTTTCATTATTCTCTCTAATGATGATCTAACCCTTGCAATGTTTTAAGGTCAAAAAGGAAGTAAGAAGAATTTCATAATGTAAATCTGTTATACTTATAAGTCATCCAATTTGGTGAGTTTGTAATTATAAGCAGCACTAGAGTTCCCAATGTACACATGCCTGTGCCCAAGTAATAGGAACCGGAGCTGGAGAGAGGATGCTATCTGCCAACAGAAGCACGCAAGACTCCCAAGTGACACACTTGATATATAAACACCCTGTTGCTTGATTACATGAGACTATTGAAATGAAGTATGCATATGCAAAAAATAAAAATCTATTTGCAAATCAGGAGTCCTTCTGATAATTCACACAAAGCTATGATTTTATAATAAGTCAATAATTAGAAAGGATAGAAAAAAAAGATACCAAAGATAACAAATGGAATCTGTCTCTAGGTTTTGCTACCTGATTTGGGAGCACCATGATGTAGAGGTAATTCCTCTGTTTATAGGTTATTGCTACTTGATTTGGAGCACCATGGTGTAGAGTAGATTCCTCTGTTTATAGGTTATTGCTACTTGATTTGGGAGCACCATGATGTAGAGGTAGATTCCTCTGTTTATAGGTTATTGCTACCTGATTTGGGAGCACCATGATGTACAGGTAGATTCCTCTGCTTATAGGTTATTGCTACCTGATTTGGGAGCACCATGATGTAGAGGTAGATTCCTCTGTTTATAGGTTATTGCTACCCCATTTGGGAGCACCATGATGTAGAGGTAGATTCCTCTGTTTATAGGTTATTGCTACTTGATTTGGGAGCACCATGATGTAGAGGTAGAGACCTCTGTTTATAGGTTTTTGCTACCCCATTTGGGAGCACCATGATGTAGAGGAAGATTCCTCTGTTTATAGGTTTTGCTACCCCATTGGGAGCACCATGATGTAGAGGAAGATTCCTCTGTTTATAGGTTTTTGCTACCCCATTTGGGAGCACCATGATGTAGAGGTAGATTCCTCTGTTTATAGGTTATTGCTTCCTTATTTGGAGAACCATGATGTAGAGGTAGATTCCTCTGTTTATAGGTTATTGCTTCCCCATTTGGAGCACCATGATGTAGAGGAAGATTCCTCTGTTTATAGGTTTTTACTACCCCATTTGAGAGCACCATGATGTAGAGGTAGAGACCTCTGTTTTATTTTCTGCAGATTTACCAGTTTCATGTAAAAGCACCCACACCACTGATTAGCAGATTTCTATGTTCACTGTGCATAGACAGAAAGCTTCCAATGAGTTGTGAGTAGAGGGGTATACAGAGCTCATGAATATGGAGGGCTATATGGCAGAAGGTTTACTTGTCATCTAATGATAATCTCCTCCTACTAAAAATGACAGCAAGTAGCCCAGAAAGAGACACATTACTGGCATCTCAATCCATTATGCTACTGTCAGATTGTCAAGAAATTGGTGATTTTCTTTAATAACAAAAAAATATGGATTTTACATCATCTACTGTATATTTAGGCTTTCTTAGGGATTTGGATCCTCCTAGCTAATGATCTGGGTGGGCACATGTACCATGAGCGTTGTTGAAGCAGGCAGGTGAAACATGCAGGTGACAAGGAGCAGAGGTACTGGAGACTACAGGGGAGAGATGTCCAGGAGATTGCAGACATGGAACAGAGGTCCTGGAGACCGCAGACAGATAGCATAGGTACTGATAGTTGCAACTAAATAGGACTCAAGAACACTAAAGTCTTAATACCAAAACACAGGTGAGTGTGTCATCTTAGGCCTTATATAGACCTAGGTAGACAATCACATGGGAGCATGCTTTGCTACATGCAGAAACCGACAACAGAGTCCAGCAGGCTGGGGTTCAGGAGAAAAGTCAAGATCCTAGATAAGTCCATAACAGAAGAAAGTGGATAGTTATCGTTAAATCTTTGTCACACAACTATATGGATACCTTCAGGAATCTGATAGTGCAGGGCAAAACAAGACTGAGACACGGTATTATGATTAAAATCTATATTTTGACAATGTGCAAGGAACAAGTTCAGGTGTTGGTGCAGCAAACAAGGATCAAGGCAAGTTATAAGAAAGGCTAAGTTCATCAAGTCTTTCTATAAACATTTGTCAAAACAAGTAGCTGGTAATGAAATAGTTTATAGGTAACAGTTCTTACCCAAGAAGGCCTCGTTACGAGTAGTCTCTAAATAACACAGTCCAGAATGAATTGCAGTGCAGAGCAATTAAATGCAAGTCCTGAGAGTTTAGAACACTGCAACTGCAAATAATATACAAACAAAACTAAGTTGATGCAGCGGAGCTTTGGTGCAGCATAACTTATGTGTAGAAGAGCCAGCTGGCAGAAATGATAGGAGAAACAATCATTAACAGATCACCGCTTGATGCTTGGAGGCAAATCAAGTGCAGGTGAAGGTCAGTTGGGCAGAAGACTGCAGAGAAGGTGGGAAGAGCTGATCCAGAATAGCTGGAGATGAAGCACACGCCAGAAGATGCACTGAGGAGCCCGAGTTTGAAGCAAAATACTCAGTAACGGCTTCATGTCAGATAAGAGCAGGAAGGCAGGAAACACATGGACATGACAAAACAGCAGATGCCATCTTGTATAGGGACGAGGAGACACAAGAGGTAATCTGGTAAAGCCAGAATCCTGACAATCTTTTGAATGCTTTTCTTGAGAAAAAGTTCAGGATGGAAACTATTCGGTTAGTGTTATCAATTCTCAAAAAAAATTATTTTCTGTCAACTGTGGAACCTCAGAAGGTTTATCTGTATATTAAATTGTTCTGGCACCTTGCAGATTTCTTTGTGTGGCCATCCTGTGGGGTCTCGAGTGTACCATTTCCAATTTACTTGTCTGTCGTTTGGGATCTCGGTAGCCCCAAGTGTGTTCACCAAAGTAATGGTTATATATTCATCTGCTCTCAGACGTCAGGGATTACGCATAGTGCCCTATGTATATGACTGGTTGCTTAAAGGGACATTGTCAGGTCATTTTTCAGTATGATACTAATGTTACCCTTGAATAGTGCCTGGGCAGACCATTTAAAAACATGTGAAATCATTATTTACCCTTTGTAGTTTCCATGTTATCAGCATTGTCAGACCCTGAAGAGAGCTGCTGCATTAGTCCTGTCTATTATAAGCAGAGACAATTAGTCCTGCCTGTGTTAAACTGTCATGTAATTATGCAGTCCCTCTCAACATCTCCCTCCTCCCTCCTCCCTCTGCTCTCCGGGCACTGTGGTTTCACTTTTAGGAGATCAATTCTGTTGAGGACACAGGGAGAGAGCAATTGCAGGTCTGCCTTATTTTATCTAGACTCTATTTCTTTCTCTGGTCCCTGCTGTGACAGTTTCTGTGTTGTATTTGACCTCTTTCCTGGCTGCAGACACAGAGAGCAGAGAGGAGAGTACAGTCCTCCCCAGAAATCTCCTGTGCTGTGATTTGACATGCATATGCATCGTATGGGGAGTGGACACAGAGAACTAAGTGGATCACTCACTGTGATTGACAGATGGAGTAAATCTCTTTATTTGAAGTTTATTGAAGATAGGAGGGGAATATAAATAAAAGAAATACATCAATAGAAAAGAGTTTAGAGAAAGGAATTAGAAATTGATAGCAGTCACATATGGATTTTTGACCTGACAGTTTTCCTTTAAGACCTCCTCTAAAGTCCAGATTGAGAAATATCTTCAGAAGATTCTCAACTTGCTAACTTCTTACGGGTTCCCCATCGATTAGCCAAAGTTGCTGCTGATTCCTACCAGAAGGTTGAAGATTCTGGGGTTTGTCATCGACTCTCACAGTTTTTCCATAACACTTTCTATTGAATGGCGATGCCATTCTTATATTATTTGGTAAGAGTGAAGCAGATAAGAGTCCTTGCTCTGAAGCTTCTGAATGATGACCTCATTTATGGGGCAGTTCTATGGCCCAAATACTACTTTGCGCTCTTCAAGTATTTTGAATTTGATCTGTGTCCATTCCTCACTCTCATTCCCAGTATGCCCACCACAGGCCACCAAGCAGTATCTCCTCTGTAGGTTGTCTCCTCTGCATCTACATCAAGTAAGATCCCTTCTCTCTCACCATTCAGTAATTCTCTTGACAGATGCATCAAGCCTCTCTTGGGGGACTCATGTTGACAACAGCTGGGTTCAGAGACCCTGGTCAAGTCAAGAAGCTCACTTGTCATCTATCTCAGAAAGCTGAGAGCAGTAAGGCTAGCACTTCTTTATTTCCATCAACTTCTTTATCAACAAATGGTAATAGTCTCACTCCAACAAACTAGTTAGTATTTTACATCAACAAGCAAGGTGGAACCAGGACTGTCCTGTTAACTGCGAATGTCACTAAATCTCTTGGCAGAAAAGATTCTGCATGATATTTTGGCAGACTATGTGCAAGGGATCTGCAATGTCAAAAACAGTTGGATGAGCCACACCAAGGTTCTTCCAGCAGAATCGAGCATCAACAACAGAATTTTCCTTCAGATCACCAGCATCGTGGGAGTTCCGGATGCGAATGCAATGGCTACATGCCAGCATACAAAGTTTCCCAGCTTCTGTTCCCTCCAGATTAATGATTGTCCATGGACCCTGGATTGACTAGCCCTTTCCTGGACATGCATGCTGGATTACATCATCCGTCCTATACCATTAATCCTATGGGTTTTTAAAAAATCAAGAAGAGAAGGCAGAAGAAATAACAATCCTTTCCTTCTGGCCTCAAATGAAATTGGTTTCCTCTCATATGGCAGTTATTGGAAGGAAGAGTTTGGAAACTTTTGCCAGTGCTAGTTCTCCTGTTCCAGGGAGACAATTTTCACCTGGATCCAATCAATCTATATCTGACGGCATGAAGATGAAAATCTTGCAGCCTATGGGCTTAAAGAGCAAGTTATCAAGACTTTTCTGGCAGTTGGAAGACCAGCAATATTAAAAGTATATGCCAGGATATGGAAAAATTTATAATTTATGGTAATCTTCAGAAGATGCAAATAAAAAGTCTATAGCTTCAGTATCACAGTTCCTTCAAGCACGACACCATCAAAATGCAGTATTTGGCCATGAATGTACATCTGGATGGCACATTGTCAAAAAATTATCTTATTAGCCTTATTATTAAGGCAGTGAAGACCCTAAGACCTCCGTTCATACCTCTGGTTCCCTCATTGGATCTGAAGTTGGTTCTTAAAACCTGCACAATTTTTCCTTTGTCCCAATGGAGTAGGCTTCCATCAAATATCTTTCTTGGAAAGCCTTGTTTTCAGTAGCAATTACAACTACCAAGCAGATAATAGAATTACAAGCTTTGTCTTCCAAAGAACTGTATCTACTTCTTTTACTATCAACCAGGAGATAATCCTGCCGGTGCTGTTCATGATCCTCATAGTGAAGAAGAGCAAGGTTTTCACTTGCTCGATGTCAAAAGAATTCTCCTTTATCTTCAGAGCTCAACCATTTAGGAAAGCTGAAAATTAGTTTCTTCAGTTCGTGGCCCAAACCATGACCAGAAGGCTAGTAAAAACACCTTGGAAAGATGAGTCAGAAGCCTAATTTGTAATACCTACCCGTTAAAGCAGCTAGAACCACCACTTATCATCAGAGCCCATTCTAGCCAAGCTACCACCTCATTTTGCGCTGAATTTGTAAACGATACCATGGAACATATCTGTAACACTGGAACATGGTCATCATCATCTACATGATGCACTTCTGTCTAGATGTCTCTGCTGTAGATAGCCTAACCTTTGGCAAAAAGGTGCTAGAGCATGTGACACAGTGCTATACCTAAACCTAAGATTTATTCCTATTGCTTGTCAATTCTCATTATGTGCTTCCATAGGACAACCAGGAAAGTCTGAAATTCATTTACCTAAAATTTTCATTTCCTTGAGTCTGTAGGCAGCACATTCGGGTGTCCGCCTGCAGCAAATGAATACTCCTGAAATTGGTGCATGACAAAGCACACATTGACTCTTGGGATGAGCGAGTACCGCAATATTTGGACTCGCTATACTCGCAATGAGTAGGTCCTGGGACTCGGTACTCGTTGCGAGTATAGCGATTCTAATTACTTTCGCAGTGTATCTATAGATACACTGCGAAAGTACCCTAAAGTGAATAAAAGTTGTTAAAAATAATAAAATTACATACTCACCTGTCCGACGCCTGCACCGGGACTGTCCCAGAAGACCTGCGATCATCGGACAAGGACCTGTGACTTCCGCATCAGATGGGGTAGCGATCTGGCCAATCAGATGGCGACACGTCACAACCACGTGTTCGCTAGCGGCCACCTGATTGGCCAGATTGCAAGGTCCTGGCAGTACACCTAGGACCTTGCAATCTGGCCAATCAGGTGGCCGATAGCGAAACACGTGGTTGTGACGTGTCGCCATCTTATTGGCCAGATCGTTACCGGCCATCTGATTGGCTGGAAGTCACAGGTCCTTGTCCGGTGATCGCAGGTCTTCTGGGACAGTCCCGGTGCAGGCGTCGGACAGGTGAGTATGTAATTTTATTATTTTTAACAACTTTTATTCACTTTTAGGGTACTTTCGCAGTGTATCTATAGATACACTGAGAAAGTAATCGGACTACTCGCTACTCCTGAGTAATCATAAGATACTCGGAGAGTAGTGAGTACCCGAATACCGCTACTCTTCGGAACTCGCTCATCCCTAATTGACTCCATCTGCACCATTAAAGTCATTGGCCCAGTTGGTGCATAGTTTGAATCTTGTGTTGTGGTGGGTTCGGAAGTAAAGCCCTGAAAGGACCACTGAATGTGTGCTATAACGCAATGTGAAAGTAGCCTTGGGGTTCTCAAATTTATCAAATGGCATTAAAGTCTGTAGATAACATGAATAAATGTAAAAATATGTACACTGTATATAGTTGAATATAGCTGAGGTTTGGACAAAGCTTAGTCTTTACTGCACTATTAAAAATTGACTTTGCACTTTGTATATTATAGAACCCTTTCTGCAGTTTCTGTTTGAATAAATATTTTAACAATGTTATAGAAGGAGGAAGAAACATATGACTGGATGATATCAGAAGTAAAAGAAGACAGATTGATTATGGGGTGGAAAACATAGGAGAACGTTATATTGAAAGCTGAATGCACTTAAACTCGATTGTTTATCATGCTCAGATTCCACTGACATAAGAAAACAAGCAAGTCTCTCTTTAACTGTGTTTTATGCCATTGAATCTCCTCGCTGATCGTTTCTCCTTTATCTTATCAATCCCACACAATTCAACTAAATAGTGAATTTACTTATATTTTCAGCTTTAGTTTTTTATTTCACTGAAAGCTAACACAATAGTGTTCCTAATAAATTGGACAATATATCAGGTTTTTTTTCAGACAGCTCTACAAAAACTCTGACACGAACTTTCCAGTGTATGTACTCAAAATCAGAATGAAAAATGAAAGATATATCCAAAGAAACAGCAAAGGTGAAGAAAGAGTATGTTAGAAATTTCAAGCAATGTAAAAAAAATTAAGAATCACGCACTGATAAAGACATATCTTTTGTAGCTTTAATTAAAACCATTATAAGTCAGGTGTTTTAGTTTTAGCCTCAGTAGAGCATTTCCGGGTGCGTCAAGACCAGGCGCATGCGCCGTGCGCTCTGCCAGTTTCACTCGCGCTTCTCACTGGCAGAGCGCGCGCTCAGCTGTGCTCAGCCATAGGACATAATGAGGGCACCGAGCGCAGCTGAGCGCACAGGGGGCAGTAGGTATGCGTTTACAAAAGCTGTAAACGTGGCCCCACATCACCTCTGCGCCTGCACCTGCGCCAGCGCGACCAGGCTGGTACAGGTGATGTGGCCAGGCGCAGAGGTGTGAAACAGGCCTATCTCTCCAGATGGTGACTTTTGTGAGTAGCCCTGCACCAAAGCAGATCTAGATGTACATGTAATATTAATGTAATAATATTTTAAGATGGGTATAGGATAATACTACCAGTTGCAGAGTTGCTTAAAGCTGAATCCATAGTGTGAAGGTAGTGCTTGTTACAAGATTAATGAATGGGAAGAAAATGAAAACAGTTGGATATAACTATACTGCTTTTAAGGGATGATGACATAAGGTGTCAGTGTGATTTCTGTGGGAAAGCTTTGGTAAAAGAGGGTCTACAAAAACGTTGGTAGTAGACACCACGTCTGAGTGTCACTACTGTGGGGGAAACATTAGATGTTACAATTCAAGAGATTCTGGATGTGGCTCGTAACCATCTTTTACAGTAAAATATGGCATCATAAAGTAATAAAAGTTTGAGAACCACTGCTCAAGCGGTACAATAGGAGAACTGAATTATCTCAAACTGGGAATTGTATGTAGGAACCTTAAAACTTAAAGGGAACCTGACCCCTCCAAATCACCCCCAACCCTATTAATACCTTGCCCTGCACCATGACAGATCATTATTAGTGGTCCTTTTCTGTAAAAAAAAGTGTTCTGTAACATTGGAATAATCAACAATATACACTTACAAATCTGAGACTTCTTGGCTCTGAATAAGTCTCACAGAGCATCCCCTGTCAGACTCTAAGCCCTCCCTAGATGCTCATTTTCACACACCGAATGACCCACCCTCTCTCGGGCTGTGCTGCTGTGATGTGCAGCTGAAGGCAGGACTAATGATTTGCATTCTGAGAGTGATAGAGAGGGGGAAGAGCAATGCCTGCACAAGCAGAAGAACACAGACAAAGAGGGGCTGGATCCTGGAGCTGCAAAACAACACGCCCTAAGGGCTAAAGAATATGGCCCCTGCTAATTATAATCCCTAATGTGTAAGTATTAAAACGTTTTTATGCACTTTCACAGGATGCTTTTAGGAGACAAAAGGAGTGTGAGATTAGTGATGGGATGCTGCATGGACTTGTTTTGATAGTTTAGGAGGCGTTCTGGAGGGGACAGGATCCATTTAAAGGGATCGTGTCATCTCGTTTCCCCTCCCCTCTGCTATCACTACCTGTCCCTGCACCTTGTGAGCTTATCCCTAACCATCCCTCATTGACCTAAAGGGGCCCTATAATGGTTTAGAAAAATGACTTTTAACTTACATACAATCTGCATCTAGGAGACTGGAAAGGCGGGCACCGGGCTGTATTGTTCCTCCTTATTTTTGAAGTTCCAGCCTCCCTTGTGATCTAAAACGCAGGACTGGGATGTCATATCCGGCTCGGTGCATTCTGGGCATAATCATGTGATCAGCCCACTGCATTGTGGGTGTTTTTTTGACGTTTTTTACACTGTCTCTTTTGTGATGTAGAATTTTGGTGGTGTGAACACGATTTACAGACCTGTTCACATTGTGATCCGGCTCAGTATCAGTTTTCATTAGTTTCTTGTCCTGCAAGTTGGGAAGTGTCCCACCCCTTCTCGCTGAGCCCGGACACATAAATTGCTGCTTCTACCTTGTGTGCCCATAATTAATCTTGCCCTGCTGCATCCTGCATCTATGAGGTATGTTCACACTAGATCAGGTTTCAAATATGTTAGTCTAGGGACCGTTCTGATAAGGGTCACCATGGAGTGGTAGAACGGCTTCCATACCTTTTTTGCAAAAAACGTACTAACTAAGAACCCTGCTGTTGACACATTTTTGCACTTGCTTTTTACTTATGTAGCAAAGATATATTTTTGGACGTTTTTTACACTGTCTCTTTTGTGATGTAGTATTTTGGTGGTGTGAACACGGTTTACAGACTTGTTCACATTGTTATCTGGCTCAGTATCAGTTTTCATTAGTTTCTTGTCCTGCAAGTTGGGAAGTGCCCCACCCCTTCTCACTGAGCCCGGACACATAAATTGCTGCTTCTACCTTGTGTGCCCATAATGAATCTCGCCCTGCTACATCCTGCATCTATGAGGTATGTTCACACTAGATCAGGTTTTAAATACGTTAGTCTAGGGATCGTTCTGATAAGGGTCACCATGGAGTGGTAGAACGGCTTCCGCACCTTTTTTGCAAAAAACGTACTAACTAAGAATACTACTGTTGACACATTTTTGCACTTGCTTTTTACTTATATAACAGAGATAATTTTTGGACGTTTTTCACACTGTCTCTTTTGTGATGTAGAATTTTGGTGGTGTGAACACGGTTTACAGACCTGTTCACATTGTGATCCGGCTCAGTATCCGTTTTCATTGTGGGCCTGATCACTTGATCGGCCAAGTTCTGGTGCATGCACAGTACGCATATAGAAGCCAGGCCGATCATGTGATCAGACCCACAATGCATCGGGCTGATCACATGATTAGTCCCAGAATGCACTGGGCCGGATATGACGTCCCGACTCGGCATCTTAGATCACAAGGGAGACTGGAACTTCAAAAATAAGGAGAAACATTAAAAGATGAGAGGACGCATGCAGAATGCTGAAGAGGATGGGAAAATTGTGCCCGGAGCCCGCCTTTCCAGTCTCCTAGATGGAGATTGTATGTAAGTTAAAAGTCAGTTTTCTAAAACATTATAGGGCCCCTTTAGGTCAGTGAGGGGTGATTAGGGATGATCTCACAAAGTGCAGGGACAGGTAGTGAAAGGAGAGGGGGAAAAACGAGCTGACAGGTTCCCTTTGAGTGTTGTTATATTTCCCTTGGATGCCTAACTGGTTTTAACCCAAAATAATTAAAACATTTTCTGGGTTTCATTCCATAAGTTGGCAATCACTGATTCTGTCTCTGTTATTGATCTGACCTGCTGATCACTCTACCCTTACTCTTTCTATTGCCCATCAGCTACTCCGTTGACACAACTCAGGAACCTCTAAAGTGCAAGGGTTAAATGGAAAAAACCAGAGTGGCTTGCACAAAGTGTAACTAAGGGAGTTCCTTTTAGATTCATAATTTCTTACTCAACCACACTTTGCACTCACATGGACACATAACAAAGTCCTTAGACTTAAAAATAGGAGTAGTTTGTCCATATATGTATATTTAACAGATGTTCAACCATGTAAATCAAGAAAGCTTAAGGTTAGTCACCAAGAATACAATACAGTATTTGGGAACGCTAGATACTAAAATCACTCCTAATTGATGGTATATGGGAAGTAAAATTTTAGGTTACAGTGTTTATTGATACAGTTGTGGCCAAAAGTATTGACACCCCTGCAATTTTGTCAGATAATACTCAGTTTCTTCCTGAAAATAATTGCAATCACAAATTCTTTGGTAAGGGTGCCTTCTCCAAACTGCCATTTTGAGATCTCTCTACAGGTGTTCTATGGGATTCAGGTCTGGACTCATTGCTGGCCACCTTAGAAGTCTCCAGTGCTTTCTCTCAAACCATTTTCTAGTGCTTTTTGAAGTGTGTTTTGGGTCATTGTCCTGCTGGAAGACCCATGACCTCTGAGGGAGACCCAGCTTTCTCACACTGGGCCCTACATTATGCTGCAAAATTTGTTGGTAGTCTTCAGACTTCATAAAGCCATGCACACGGTCAAGCAGTCCAGTGCCAGTGGCAGCAAAGCAACCCCAAAGCCTCAGGGAACCTCTGCCATGTTTGACTGTAGGGACCGTGTTCTTTTCTTTGAATGCTTCTTTTTTTCTCCTGTAAACTCTATGTTCATGCCTTTTCCCAAAAAGCTCTACTTTTGTCTCATCTGACCAGAGAACATTCTTCCAAAACGTTTTAAGCTTTCTCAGGTAAGTTTTGGCAAACTCCAGCCTGGCTTTTTTATGTCTAAGAAGGGTAAGAAGTGGGGTCTTCCTGGGTATCCTATCATACAGTCCCTTTTCATTCAGACGCCGACGGATAGTACGGATTGACACTGTTGTACCCTTGGACTGCAGGGCAGCTTGAACTTTTTTGGATGTTAGTCGTGGTTCTTTATCCACCATCCGCACAATCTTGTGTTGAAATCTCTTGTCAATTTTTATTTTCCATCCACATCTAGGGAGGTTAGCTACAGTGCCATGGGCTTTAAACTTCTTGATGACACTGCGCACGGTAGACACAGGAGCATTCAGGTCTTTGGAGATGGACTTGTAGCCTTGAGATTGCTCATGGTTCCTCACAATTTGGTTTCTCAAGTCCTCAGACAGTTCTTTGGTCTTCTTTCTTTTCTTCATGCTCAATGTGGTACACACAAGGACACAGGACAGAGGTTGAGTCAACTTTAATCCATGTCAACTGGCTGCAAGTATGATTTAGTTATTGCCAACACCTGTTAGGTGCCACAGGTAAGTTACAGGTGCTGTTAATTACACAAAGTAGAGAAGCATCACATGATTTTTCTAACAGTGCCAATACTTTTGTCCACCCCCTTTTTTATGTTTGGTGTGGAATTATAACCAATTTGGCTTTAGGACAATTCTTTTTGTGTTTTTTCATTGAAGACAAATTAAATGAAGATAATAATACCAAAGAATTTGTGATTGCAATCATTTTCAGGAAGAAACTGAGTATTATCTGACAGAATTGCAGGGGTGTCAATACTTTTGGCCACAACTGTATGTGCTGGGGAAGGATTCCGCTTAGCAGCCACCATGCAGCCAAGGCATGGCTGTGATTGTGGGTATGTCTGTGGTTTTCAAATAGACTGTTAAAATTAACCCAATATATTGTTTCAGGATTTATAGTTTCATGCATACCCTTTAAAATCTCTTGAGGATTTTCCAATTTTTCAGTTTTTGTACTTTAATAATTTTTTCCTTTGAGACAAATTGTACCTTTTGATTGGCAACATTCATTTACCGTAACTAATGTGCTAAAAATGATATATGACTTTTAAATATGATCCTTCAGTTCATGACTAATCAATTGAAAGAGTTTAAAATTAAGTATTTGTATTATTTGCAGGAATGTGCATTTGTATGGTAATTAACTGTCTACTTACAGTGTCGATTTTCAAGAAGTTCTCGATAATTGTGCATTGTAAATACACTCTAATTAGGGTTTCAGCCTTGCTTTGAATCCACCTCAATGATTATAGCTGAAAACTAAAAGAAGGACCAGTGGTGGACAAGTCCTGTATCAGTTAACATCATACGGTTCTGATGCATTCTACATAGATCCCGTTACAACAGGAACTGATTGGCAATAACTAATGAAGGATACAAGCTTAGTTATTCTTCAAAGAGCTATATAATTTATGATGCCTATCCTTTAGTTGACCTGTGAACATTTTTAGACTGATCTTTCCATGGCTCTCAGAGGATTTACATTACTGCTGGTGAAAACATGTTATATGGATACCATGCTTAGCTTGCTTTATTAAGTGAAAGCTTTTATAGAACATTTTAGCAATAAAACATTATATATTTAATGGAAACAAGATAATATTTACCGTATATATTTTAATTCTAAGTTATTGTCCAGTATTCTGATTCACTGTCTCAAAATAGTCAAGTTATTTGTTTAGATATGTGAATACTTTTTTTCTTTTTCCTCCATTGATTCCATTGAATGTGGGACACTCAATGATACATGCCACCAACTATAACAACAAAGTAAGACTTGTTAAAAAGGTGATAACTATTTTAAATATTGTAATTGCATTTTGCTGAATAAAATTTTGCATTATATAGTTTACTATATATTATATTATATTATATTTATACATTATATTATTAAGCCTATACCAAAGCCAACTAATAACATTACATTGTCAAAAAAAGTAAGGAATCCATTTTTAATATTCCGTATATATTCGTGTATAAGCCGAGTTTTTCAGCCCAAAATTTGGGCTGAAAAGTCACCCCCTCGGCTTATACACGGGTCAATACGGTGGTGGGGGCTGTGGAGGCTGGAGGAGGCGGGGGGAGGCTGTTGTATGAGCGGCCCCGTCACGTGGGGCCACTCATTATATATGCACTGCTTCCCCCTGTCAATCAGCGGCGGGGGAAACAGTGCATATATGCCCCCAAATGCTGGCACTCGCCCCCCTTGTAAGCGCCCCCCCCGGCTGCTTATCTTACCATCCCGGTCTTCTGCACAGCGCCGCTCCTCGGTGCTCCGTTCTTCATGCTCCTGTCCGGCTACATCCGGGATCCCCGGCCGTCATAGGCATATGGCGTCATCGTGCGACGGGCGAGGATCCCGGATGCAGCGAGGACGGAGCATGGAGAACGGAGCACCAAGGAGCGGCGCTGTGCAGAAGACCGGGATGGTAAGATAAGCAGCAGGGGGGCCCTTACAAGGGGGGCGAGTGCCAGCATTTGGGGGCAGCTGTATACCCCCTGGGGGCTGCTGTAATACCCCCTGGGGGCCGCTGTATACCCCCTGGGGGCTGCTGTAATCCCCCTGGGGGCTGCTGTAATCCCCCCTGGGGTCTGCTGTAATCCCCCTGGGGGATGCTGTAATACCCCCTGGGGGCTGCTGTAATCCCCCCTGGGGGCTGTTGTAATCCCCCCTGGGGGCCGCTGTATCCCCCCTGGGGGCTGCTGTATCCCCCTGGGGGCCGCTGTATCCCCCCTGGGGGCTGCTGTATTACCCCTGGGGGCTGCTGTATACCCCCAGGGCTGCTGTATACCCCCAGGGCTGCTGTATATACTGCTGGGGCTGCTGTATACTACCTCTGGGGCTGCTGTATACTACCACTGGGGCTGCTGTATACTACCTCTGGGGCTGCTGTATACTACCTCTGGGGCTGCTGTATACTACCTCTGGGACTGCTATATACTACCTCTGGGGCTGCTGTATACTACCACTGGGGCTGCTGCTGTATACTACCACTGGGGCTGCTGCTGTATATTATCCCTGGGGCTGCTGTATACTACCTCTGGGGCTGCTGTATACTACCACTGGGGCTGCTGCTGTATATACCACTGGGGCTGCTGCTGTATACTACCACTGGGGCTGCTGTATATACCTCTGGGGCTGCTGTATACTACCACTGGGGCTGCTGCTGTATATACCACTGGGAGGCTGCTGTATACGACACTGCTGGGGGCTGTATACCTGTGCTGGGGAGGCCTGTATACCACTGGGGGGGCCTGTATACCACACTGCTGGGGGCTGTATACCTGTGCTGGGGTCCACCCTCGGCTTAGTCAATAGGTTTTCCCAGGTTTTGGGGGCAAAAGTAGGGGGGTCGGCTTATACACGGGTCGGCTTATACACGAGTATATACGGTAACCGCAGTAAATTGACATTGACAATAAACTGTTTTGACATAGTAAGAATAATAATAATTTTTTATTTATATAGCGCCAACACATTCAGCAGCACTATACAGTTCAGAGGGTACCGTATATACTCGCGTATAAGCCGACTTTTTCAGCCCAAAATTTGGGCTGAAAAGTCCCCCCTCGGCTTATATGCGAGTATACAGTATATATACATATATATACATCGTATATGTATATATACTGCAGCAGCCCCGGAGGTATACAGGCCCCCCCATCAAGCTCCAGGGCCCCCCCCTTGCGCGGCAGCCTGTAAAGGAAAATCATACTTGCCAGTGTCCTGTCGCGCCGTCCGCAGCTGCCAACACGCGATCCCGGGCTTCATTCAGCGTCTTCCACATTCCTTTAGTCGCGGGCAATGACGTCATCGCCCGCGACTACAGGAAGTCGGAAGCCGGAAGACGCTGAATGAAGCCCGGGATCGTCATGTCGGCAGCTGCGGACGGCGCGACAGGACACTGGCAAGTATGATTTTCCTCTACAGGCTGCCGCGCAAGGGGGGGGGCCCTGGAGCTTGATGGGGGGGGCCTGTATACCTCCGGGGCTGCGGCTGTATACAGCCCTGGGGCTGCGGCTGTATACAGCCCTGGGGCTGCGGCTGTATACAGCCCTGGGGCTGCTGCTGTATACAGCCCTGGGGCTGCTGCTGTATACAGCACTGAGGCTGCTGTATACTACCTAAGGGCTGCTGTATACTACCACTGGGGCTGCTATATATACCTCTGGGGCTGCATATGGGGCTGCATATACCTCTGGGGCTGCATATGGGGCTGCATATACCCCTGGGGCTGCATATGGGGCTGCATATACCCCTGGGGCTGCATATGGGGCTGCATATACCCCTGGGGCTGCATATGGGGCTGCATATACCCCTGGGGCTGCATATACATATGGGGCTGCATATACCTCTGGGGCTGCATATGGGGCTGCATATACCCATGGGGCTGCATATACCCCTGGGGCTGCATATACATATGGGGCTGCATATACTTTTGGGGCTGCATATGGGGCTGCATATACCTCTGGGGCTGCATATGGGGCTGCATATACCTCTGGGGCTGCATATGGGGCTGCATATACCTCTGGGGCTGCATATGGGGCTGCATATACCTCTGGGGCTGCATATGGGGCTGCATATACCTCTGGGGCTGCATATGGGGCTGCATATACCTCTGGGGCTGCATATGGGGCTGCATATACCTCTGGGGCTGCATATGGGGCTGCATATACCTCTGGGGCTGCATATACCTCTGGGGCTGCTGTATACTACCACTGGGGCTGCTGCTGCATACTACCACTGGGGAGGCTGCTGCATACCTCACTGCTGGGGGTTGTATACCTGTGCTGGAGTCCACCCTCGGCTTATAAGCGAGTCAATAATTTTTCCCAGTTTTTGGGGGCAAAAGTAGGGGGGTCGGCTTATACATGGGTCGGCTTATACACGAGTATATACGGTATATGATATAGTACAATAATATATAATAAAACCCAATATAACAATGATACAATACAATAATAAGAAAAGATACAATACAATATGAGACAATACAAATATAATACAATACAGATCATATGAGACAAAAAATAAATAAATACATCACTGAGTTCATTAGGAGGGAGGTCATTTAGTGTGATTTAGTGTGAGGTCAGGGCTTTGTGGAGGCCATGTAATCACTTTCCAGGACTCCTTTTTCCTCTTTACATTGAAGCTAGTTCTTAATGACATTGACAGTATCGTTTGGGTCCCAGTTGTGTTGCAGAACAAATTCGAAACCAATTATGTGTCCTCCTCTTTGTATTGCATAATGGATAAGTATCTGCCTGTATTTCTCAGCATTAAAGAGACACTGTGACCTGGTTTTTGCCATTCCATCTGAAAGCAGTTTTGTTTACTTTATGAATAAATGATAAATAGTGACTAGTTTATCAAATCATATCCTTTATAAAGTGCACTGTTTAAAATGTAACTTTTAATAGTGTATTGTTAAAATTAACAAAAAGGTGCTCGCCCACACCTAGTGTCTACAAACATACAAACAGACAGGGAGGATTGATGCTACCCTTACCCTGTATTCGTATCTACCTGACAGCGGAGTTTTCTACACCTAATTTTTGCGGTGTCCCCGCTCCACGACGGCTCACCCTGGTACTGTTACCTAAATCTGGGGAGCTGTCAGATCATGCATTCCATACCTGTAGTGGTGTCTAGCTGGGCATGGGTCAACCCCCAATGTCCAAGGTATCTCTAATTCTGTTGATTATACTGTGGAAAGATGGGTTACATTGGCTAATCCATTGGAGGGCTTCCAAGGTTTATCCTGTGTGACACAAAGATAATTGTTCCTTTTTAACCCTTTCCCAGGTTGGTGGTCAAAACAGATATAGACCCCCTCCCATATAGTCCACAATATTCAGTTACCATGGATTCCGATGGCTAACCATACGGTGGGCTTACAAGATTTGTCCAATGTCACACACAGTCAAAGCCTTTCTTTTGACATCACCCTCTCAATGGTTAGTTGTCTATACCAAATAAACCCCCTACCATGTGATCCACAATAATCAATGCCCATGTGCCTCACAACTAGTATCCCCTCTTACAGCCGGTATGCATGAGTCGGTAGTTATAGATCAATCACTTATCTTAGATCCACTGTCTTGTACTCAACGCGTTTCCACCTGTTGATGATTAACAGATTTCATCAGGAGTGACAGTCCTTCCCTTTGAGGTGCCTGCAGGTCTCTGTGTATAGTCCTCAGGCTGCGCTAGTGTAGGTAGATGCAGATGTCATCTCTCTCCCTCCTTCTCGCGCTCCTCCTCCCAGTGTAAATGTCTGGGGGTTTTTTCTCCAGATATCTGTGCACGCTGACCGGGGTGTTAGATACCACCTCCGGTCTCCTGGTGATAGCAGCGCCACAGTACGCATCGTCACACGCCCCCCTATAAGTGCAGCCGCCTCCATCAGTGTGAGGCTGGGGGAGGCGTGTCGGCGTGCGTTCCACCGCCGCGCGTCTTCCGGTTTGCGTTCCACAAACCGGAAGCGCGTCACTGTCCACATCATTGCAATGGGCGTATGTATACATAACGATCCGCTCATCGCGAGTGCTCTGCTCGCTTTTCATGATTTTGACCGCGTTCCTAGAACACTAGGAGTATGATCCCACATCATGTCCTGCGCCCCCTGATCCAATATAGGGGCGCACACATGATTGGGAAACGAGTGACAGAGGGGGAACCAGGGGTTAAAAGCAGAGCATCAATGTCCAGCAGGTGGAATTGCCAGTGTCACCCTCTATAGTCATCTCTGACATTTTCAGATTCTTTTCAATATCAGTTTTCTTTATGGAAACCTTTTGTTATCTCAGGAATCCTTATGATTACATACTTCCATACTCAGGTGTCACCCGAGGATACTGAGATGCCTCCCATGTTTTTTCATTTTCCTACTCCGCTATGCCATTACCCATACTTATGTAGTGTACTGTCACTCCCTCCCCATAGGGGCTCGTGTTCACTCAGTACATCCATATGGATGAGGCCCATCCCACCTTCCTTCCAGGGGATAGTGTAAATGATCCCTAATCTGTAATGGGGGGGGGGGGAGATTTCTTTTTACTACAAGTAACATAGGAAATGACAATGACATGGTAGTTTTAGATACCACGGCCAGGCTACTCTCTTCCCCTATGGTGGTCCATCCGTCAGACACAAATGCCCCTTCGCTTCCCCTAATTGTCCCCCGCCGTCCCTCCACACTCCTATGATGTCAGTACCCGGTGCCCTATCATGGAAAACCCACCAACTCTTTACACTTCTGCATGTGTATCAAGCGTATCAATCCATTTGTTATATATATGAAGACACGTCAAATGATGTAATGGTCTCATGATCAGACCCCTCTGATAGTACAACCAGTATCCATTTTCGGAGTAATAGGTTTTTTTGCATCTTCCTATACTGATACCAGATCTCAAGTAGTATATTAAATAGAACCAAAATGGGGGCCCCCCCTTTTTTGACCATTGAGGATTTTCCAAAGATCTCAATTACAGGAATGGAGTGTACAGAATCTGCTCATTCAGACCCGCTGTTCCCACCGATTGCATCCTATATATCCATCTTGTTTCCCTTTTGAGGATCTCCTTATCCCAATCCCCGCCTCTCTTCGGTCTCTCTATCACCTCCAGGGCCTGGAATTTAATACATCCCAAATCACCCTGGTGTACCTCCCTAACGTGTCTCGATATAGATGTGTCTCTTTCGTTCCGAATGTCCCCTACGTGGTCTCCAATGCGTCTCCTAAATTCCCTAATGGTCTTTCCAACATAATCCATGGGACAGGGGCACTGACATAGATAAACCACCCCTTCCGTTTTGCAATTTGCAAATTGCCGACTCTTGAAGACCTCCCCAGTAGTACTGCTCGAGGCAGTTTTAGACACTCTAATATATGAACAAAAGGAACATTTGCCACATCGGAAGGTACCCGCCTGTCTATGATCTAACCAGGTTCCTGCTTTTTTAGGGGGGCGGTAGTGGCTGTGTACTAGATGGTCTCTAATCGATCTCCCTCTTCTGAATGTTATAGCCGGCCTGTTGGGGATTAGTGGAGCCACATCCTGGTCAGTCAGGAGGATATCCCAATATTTTTCGAATATGGCTCTGACTTCACTGGACTTATGATCAAACGTCCCTATGATGCGAACTACCTCATCTGATTCTTTCTTTTTAGGTTTCAACAGGGTGTCCCTATTGCTCTCACAAGCATTCTTGAACGCTTTATTCAGGGTCTTATGAGGGTACCCCTTCTCCACGAAGCGGTCCCTCATCTTCTTCGCCTCCTCGTGGAACCTATTTACTTCTGAGCAGTTTCGCCTTACTCGTAAGTATTGGCCTTTCGGTATACCCTCCCTTAGACCCTTCGGATGGTGGCTATTCCAGTTCAAAAGGTCATTGGTCGCTGTGGGTTTCCTATATATAGTTGTCTGTAGGCCTCCTTTCCCATCCCTGTAAATCGTGACATCTAGGAAGTTGATGGTGTCCTCATGTATCTCAGATGTGAACCGTAGACCGAACTGGTTTTCATTTAATTGTCTGATAAAGTTGTTAAATTCCTCCACACTCCCTCTCCACAGTATCATCACGTCATCTATGTATCGCCCCCAGAATATTATATGGGGGCACCACCATGATGACTCATCATCCGTGAAGACCACGGTGTCTTCCCACCAGCCCAGGAGCAAGTTGGCATAACTTGGGGCACAAGAACTCCCCATCGCCGTGCCCCTGAGCTGGTGGTACAACCTCCCATCAAATTCGAACCAGTTATGGGTAAGGACGTATTCCAGTAGTTTAAGGATAAATTTGTTATGATTATTGTATTGGTTGCCACGGCCACTTAGATAGTATTTAACTGCTTTGAGTCCCATTTCATGAGGTATCGAGCTATATAGGGCCTCCACATCAATGGAGGCCAACAGCACCCCTTGGTCCACCGTAATGCCATCCAATCTTCCAATAAGATCCAACGTGTCCCTTATGTATGATGGAAGACTGGTGACGTAATCCCGGAGGACTTTGTCTAGATAGATCCCACAATTTTGGGTACATGAGTTTATACCTGATACAATGGGACGTCCCTTCAGTGGGTTCAAACCTTTGTGAACCTTAGGAAGCGAGTAAAATACCGCCATGGCCGGGTCCTTATTAAACAAAAAATCCTTTTCTTTCTTTGATATGCTGCCATTTTCAAATGCCTCCGCTAGGATAGATTCTAACTCGCATTGATATTCCTCAGTGGGGTCTCTCTTAAGTCTGGTGTAAGTAGTATGATCGTCTAATATGTTGTTGCACATAGTCTTATACATATGATGATTCATCAAGACCAGATTTCCGCCCTTATCGGCCGGTTTTATTATTAGCTGATCATTTTTAGACATACGTTCAAGAGCCGTCCTCTCCTCCCTAGAGAGGTTCGGGTAATATGATGTTTTCCGATGTTTTAACTCCCTTAGTTCTTTAGTTACTAGGCTTGAGAAGATGTCAATGCTTGTTAGATCACTAGCCGGAGGCATTTTCTTACTTACTGGTCTACAATCAGTAAACGGACCCAACCCCTCGGTCCTATGAGAATCTCTCGCTAAATCCACCAGATCCCCAAACATGGCCATATCTTCCTCCTCGATGTTATATTGCTGGTATTTCTCCCCTGTATTTAGCCTAAAGAACCTCCGCCACTTCAATTTTCTGGTGAAGAGGTTGAGGTCCTTCACCCAGTTGAAATCGTCATAATAGTTGGTGGGTACAAAAGAAAGCCCCTTCATCAATACCTGTCTTTCGATGTTTGTTAGGGTATGGTCGGTCAAGTTGATAATTCTATTGGGGTCTTTTATTTGGGTCGTGTTGGATGATCTAGTAATCTGTCTCTCAACATGTAGGGATCTCTCCCTAAAAAAGGCCCCGTTACATAGCTCCCCAATGTTGTCGGTCCTGATATAACTGATCCAAAACGTGACAATGAACCAACCCCATGTGGTCCCTGTCCAGGGGGGCTGTGTCCTTGTCCTCCATATCCTTCCTCCTCCCTGTCTTCCCTGCCCTGGCCCCCTTGGCCCCTTCCTCCTTTCTTCCTCCATTTTTTACCCCGGGGTTTGTTTTTCTGACCCCTTGGGTTGGGCGTCCTACCTGACGTACCTCTCTGTTCCTCTTTATCCGATTGATCCGGTTCTGATGCTGAAGTTTCCGTATTACCTAGGTCCCGATCCCCTCTCTGTATAAATAGGTACGCCCGTTTCTCTTTGAACTCAGCTGAGTCCCTCAAGAACTGTTTATGCTTCCTTTCTTTTATGAAGGATTGAAGCCTCCCTACATTATGTTCAAGGATTGCTTCTCTTCTACTAAAGTCTGTTTCCTCCTTGTGTTTTTTTGCTTCCTCCGTTAACTCTCCTAGTTTCTGAGATGTTAATTCAAAAGCTTTTTTCTCCTCCTCTAGTAAAATGTTCATAAATCTCAAGGAACTATTGATTGATTCCTCTTCCCACTTTTCAAGGAGGATAGGGGTCCTTGATCTCTGTGCAGGTATAATATTTATACGAAGACCTTTGGGTACAATTTTATTTGCTAGGTATTTTTCCAAGCATTCAATTTCCCACCAAGACTTAACGTTTTCCTTGTATGCTGCCGTTATTTCATGAAAGAGGTTTTTTAGGGCATCCGAGGGTGCCGCACCAACACTATCCTCCGTCTCTGAAAAGGCCTCTTTGGCCTCAAGGGCCCATCTGGTTCTGTCTACTGGACCTGACAGGAAGCCTGCCATTAAGGAGTTTTGTTTACTTTATGAATAAATGATAAATAGTGACTAGTTTATCAAATCATATCCTTTATAAAGTGCACTGTTTAAAATGTAACTTTTAATAGTGTATTGTTAAAATTAACAAAAAGGTGCTCGCCCACACCTAGTGTCTACAAACATACAAACAGACAGGGAGGATTGATGCTACCCTTACCCTGTATTCGTATCTACCTGACAGCGGAGTTTTCTACACCTAATTTTTGCGGTGTCCCCGCTCCACGACGGCTCACCCTGGTACTGTTACCTAAATCTGGGGAGCTGTCAGATCATGCATTCCATACCTGTAGTGGTGTCTAGCTGGGCATGGGTCAACCCCCAATGTCCAAGGTATCTCTAATTCTGTTGATTATACTGTGGAAAGGTGGGTTACATTGGCTAATCCATTGGAGGGCTTCCAAGGTTTATCCTGTGTGACACAAAGATAATTGTTCCTTTTTAACCCTTTCCCAGGTTGGTGGTCAAAACAGATATAGACCCCCTCCCATATAGTCCACAATATTCAGTTACCATGGATTCCGATGGCTAACCATACGGTGGGCTTACAAGATTTGTCCAATGTCACACACAGTCAAAGCCTTTCTTTTGACATCACCCTCTCAATGGTTAGTTGTCTATACCAAATAAACCCCCTACCATGTGATCCACAATCAGGATCAGTTATATCAGGACCGACAACATTGGGGAGCTATGTAACGGGGCCTTTTTTAGGGAGAGATCCCTACATGTTGAGAGACAGATTACTAGATCATCCAACACGACCCAAATAAAAGACCCCAATAGAATTATCAACTTGACCGACCATACCCTAACAAACATCGAAAGACAGGTATTGATGAAGGGGCTTTCTTTTGTACCCACCAACTATTATGACGATTTCAACTGGGTGAAGGACCTCAACCTCTTCACCAGAAAATTGAAGTGGCGGAGGTTCTTTAGGCTAAATACAGGGGAGAAATACCAGCAATATAACATCGAGGAGGAAGATATGGCCATGTTTGGGGATCTGGTGGATTTAGCGAGAGATTCTCATAGGACCGAGGGGTTGGGTCCGTTTACTGATTGTAGACCAGTAAGTAAGAAAATGCCTCCGGCTAGTGATCTAACAAGCATTGACATCTTCTCAAGCCTAGTAACTAAAGAACTAAGGGAGTTAAAACATCGGAAAACATCATATTACCCGAACCCTCTAGGGAGGAGAGGACGGCTCTTGAACGTATGTCTAAAAATGATCAGCTAATAATAAAACCGGCCGATAAGGGCGGAAATCTGGTCTTGATGAATCATCATATGTATAAGACTATGTGCAACAACATATTAGACGATCATACTACTTACACCAGACTTAAGAGAGACCCCACTGAGGAATATCAATGCGAGTTAGAATCTATCCTAGCGGAGGCATTTGAAAATGGCAGCATATCAAAGAAAGAAAAGGATTTTTTGTTTAATAAGGACCCGGCCATGGCGGTATTTTACTCGCTTCCTAAGGTTCACAAAGGTTTGAACCCACTGAAGGGACGTCCCATTGTATCAGGTATAAACTCATGTACCCAAAATTGTGGGATCTATCTAGACAAAGTCCTCCGGGATTACGTCACCAGTCTTCCATCATACATAAGGGACACGTTGGATCTTATTGGAAGATTGGATGGCATTACGGTGGACCAAGGGGTGCTGTTGGCCTCCATTGATGTGGAGGCCCTATATAGCTCGATACCTCATGAAATGGGACTCAAAGCAGTTAAATACTATCTAAGTGGCCGTGGCAACCAATACAATAATCATAACAAATTTATCCTTAAACTACTGGAATACGTCCTTACCCATAACTGGTTCGAATTTGATGGGAGGTTGTACCACCAGCTCAGGGGCACGGCGATGGGGAGTTCTTGTGCCCCAAGTTATGCCAACTTGCTCCTGGGCTGGTGGGAAGACACCGTGGTCTTCACGGATGATGAGTCATCATGGTGGTGCCCCCATATAATATTCTGGGGGCGATACATAGATGACGTGATGATACTGTGGAGAGGGAGTGTGGAGGAATTTAACAACTTTATCAGACAATTAAATGAAAACCAGTTCGGTCTACGGTTCACATCTGAGATACATGAGGACACCATCAACTTCCTAGATGTCACGATTTACAGGGATGGGAAAGGAGGCCTACAGACAACTATATATAGGAAACCCACAGCGACCAATGACCTTTTGAACTGGAATAGCCACCATCCGAAGGGTCTAAGGGAGGGTATACCGAAAGGCCAATACTTACGAGTAAGGCGAAACTGCTCAGAAGTAAATAGGTTCCACGAGGAGGCGAAGAAGATGAGGGACCGCTTCGTGGAGAAGGGGTACCCTCATAAGACCCTGAATAAAGCGTTCAAGAATGCTTGTGAGAGCAATAGGGACACCCTGTTGAAACCTAAAAAGAAAGAATCAGATGAGGTAGTTCGCATCATAGGGACGTTTGATCATAAGTCCAGTGAAGTCAGAGCCATATTCGAAAAATATTGGGATATCCTCCTGACTGACCAGGATGTGGCTCCACTAATCCCCAACAGGCCGGCTATAACATTCAGAAGAGGGAGATCGATTAGAGACCATCTAGTACACAGCCACTACCGCCCCCTAAAAAAGCAGGAACCTGGTTAGATCATAGACAGGCGGGTACCTTCCGATGTGGCAAATGTTCCTTTTGTTCATATATTAGAGTGTCTAAAACTGCCTCGAGCAGTACTACTGGGGAGGTCTTCAAGAGTCGGCAATTTGCAAATTGCAAAACGGAAGGGGTGGTTTATCTATGTCAGTGCCCCTGTCCCATGGATTATGTTGGAAAGACCATTAGGGAATTTAGGAGACGCATTGGAGACCACGTAGGGGACATTCGGAACGAAAGAGACACATCTATATCGAGACACGTTAGGGAGGTACACCAGGGTGATTTGGGATGTATTAAATTCCAGGCCCTGGAGGTGATAGAGAGACCGAAGAGAGGCGGGGATTGGGATAAGGAGATCCTCAAAAGGGAAACAAGATGGATATATAGGATGCAATCGGTGGGAACAGCGGGTCTGAATGAGCAGATTCTGTACACTCCATTCCTGTAATTGAGATCTTTGGAAAATCCTCAATGGTCAAAAAAGGGGGGGCCCCCATTTTGGTTCTATTTAATATACTACTTGAGATCTGGTATCAGTATAGGAAGATGCAAAAAACCTATTACTCCGAAAATGGATACTGGTTGTACTATCAGAGGGGTCTGATCATGAGACCATTACATCATTTGACGTGTCTTCATATATATAACAAATGGATTGATACGCTTGATACACATGCAGAAGTGTAAAGAGTTGGTGGGTTTTCCATGATAGGGCACCGGGTACTGACATCATAGGAGTGTGGAGGGACGGCGGGGGACAATTAGGGGAAGCGAAGGGGCATTTGTGTCTGACGGATGGACCACCATAGGGGAAGAGAGTAGCCTGGCCGTGGTATCTAAAACTACCATGTCATTGTCATTTCCTATGTTACTTGTAGTAAAAAGAAATCTCCCCCCCCCCCCATTACAGATTAGGGATCATTTACACTATCCCCTGGAAGGAAGGTGGGATGGGCCTCATCCATATGGATGTACTGAGTGAACACGAGCCCCTATGGGGAGGGAGTGACAGTACACTACATAAGTATGGGTAATGGCATAGCGGAGTAGGAAAATGAAAAAACATGGGAGGCATCTCAGTATCCTCGGGTGACACCTGAGTATGGAAGTATGTAATCATAAGGATTCCTGAGATAACAAAAGGTTTCCATAAAGAAAACTGATATTGAAAAGAATCTGAAAATGTCAGAGATGACTATAGAGGGTGACACTGGCAATTCCACCTGCTGGACATTGATGCTCTGCTTTTAACCCCTGGTTCCCCTCTGTCACTCGTTTCCCAATCATGTGTGCGCCCTATATTGGATCAGGGGGCGCAGGACATGATGTGGGATCATACTCCTAGTGTTCTAGGAACGCGGTCAAAATCATGAAAAGCGAGCAGAGCACTCGCGATGAGCGGATCGTTATGTATACATACGCCCATTGCAATGATGTGGACAGTGACGCGCTTCCGGTTTGTGGAACGCAAACCGGAAGACGCGCGGCGGTGGAACGCACGCCGACACGCCTCCCCCAGCCTCACACTGATGGAGGCGGCTGCACTTATAGGGGGGCGTGTGACGATGCGTACTGTGGCGCTGCTATCACCAGGAGACCGGAGGTGGTATCTAACACCCCGGTCAGCGTGCACAGATATCTGGAGAAAAAACCCCCAGACATTTACACTGGGAGGAGGAGCGCGAGAAGGAGGGAGAGAGATGACATCTGCATCTACCTACACTAGCGCAGCCTGAGGACTATACACAGAGACCTGCAGGCACCTCAAAGGGAAGGACTGTCACTCCTGATGAAATCTGTTAATCATCAACAGGTGGAAACGCGTTGAGTACAAGACAGTGGATCTAAGATAAGTGATTGATCTATAACTACCGACTCATGCATACCGGCTGTAAGAGGGGATACTAGTTGTGAGGCACATGGGCATTGATTATTGTGGATCACATGGTAGGGGGTTTATTTGGTATAGACAACTAACCATTGAGAGGGTGATGTCAAAAGAAAGGCTTTGACTGTGTGTGACATTGGACAAATCTTGTAAGCCCACCGTATGGTTAGCCATCGGAATCCATGGTAACTGAATATTGTGGACTATATGGGAGGGGGTCTATATCTGTTTTGACCACCAACCTGGGAAAGGGTTAAAAAGGAACAATTATCTTTGTGTCACACAGGATAAACCTTGGAAGCCCTCCAATGGATTAGCCAATGTAACCCACCTTTCCACAGTATAATCAACAGAATTAGAGATACCTTGGACATTGGGGGTTGACCCATGCCCAGCTAGACACCACTACAGGTATGGAATGCATGATCTGACAGCTCCCCAGATTTAGGTAACAGTACCAGGGTGAGCCGTCGTGGAGCGGGGACACCGCAAAAATTAGGTGTAGAAAACTCCGCTGTCAGGTAGATACGAATACAGGGTAAGGGTAGCATCAATCCTCCCTGTCTGTTTGTATGTTTGTAGACACTAGGTGTGGGCGAGCACCTTTTTGTTAATTTTAACAATACACTATTAAAAGTTACATTTTAAACAGTGCACTTTATAAAGGATATGATTCCATCTGAAAGCAGTATAATGTAGAGACTGAGATCCTGATTCCAACGGTGTATCACCTACTGGGCTGCTCAATATAGTTTTCATAAAATCACTGTTAAATCATCTGGAGATTATCATTATAGGACTAATGAAATAATCCAGCATATTGATTTACTGCTAGATCTGAAGCAGAGAAAACAGTAATTTTATCAAAATGAAAGCAAGGACCTCAGTAAGTGATACATCGCTGGAATCAGGATCTCTATCTCCACATTATTCTGCTGTCAGATGGGATCGCCAAAACCTGGTGACAGAGTCCCTTTAAATACACCATTAATACTCTTCAGATGCTTAACTCGATTTGCAGAAACAAAGCTCCAAACTTGGAAGAAACCACCATACTTCAGTTTGCCATATGACGTATTATATTATTGCACCACTCATCAACCCTTTGGTGAACAAGTTGCCTTCTATTACAGACAAATATTTCAAATTTTGACTCTTCAGTCCAGAGCACCTACTACCATTTTCTTGCACCCCAATTCCTATGTTTTTTGCATAGTTGAGACACTTTGCCTTGTTTCTATGTCAATAGCATAGCTTTTGGCTGCAATTCTTTCATGAAGACCACTTCAAGCCAGGCATCTCCGAACAGTAGATAGGTGCTGCTATGTTTCACTGGATGCTGCCAGTTGTAAACTGGTATTTTTATTGAAAATCTTCCATTTTTTAAAGAAAATAAGCATGATATATTTTTCATATGCTGCATTAGAATTCCTTGACCAACTATTTTCTCTACAGTACAAAGTTGACCATTGCTTGGTACTTCTTCTTAAGAATTTGATAAGCACATCATTAAAACCCAGGCAGTTTTGAAATCTTTGCTTGGATGAGACCTTGCTGATACAATACAATTTTGTATCTTGTTGTGTTGACTGTCGCCATGGTGGACTTTGACATAAAAGAAGAAAACAGAGTCCTGAAAGTGTTGATATGGCCCATGTTAAGCCCTGATCTCAACATCATTGCAAATTGAATTGCTTGAAAAGACGGATGAATATGGATATAACTACATCCACAGAAGAGTTGTAGTTCTCAAAGATGTTTAGAACAACCTCATTGCTGCATTCTTTTGAATATACTGTATATGTAACCGGACAGTACGGATGCAGCTGCAATAAATAGATTACAGTTGTGAACTTTTGCTTCCTTTGCACTGCTTGCAATTTGGATTGGGGTGTTCTGGGGGTGTAATCTATATAAAGAGAAAAGAAATATATACTTAGAAATGTGTTCTATTGCATTGTTATAGGTGGATGCCAATCACCTATACCAGTTGCCTGGGAGTCCTGGTCAACTTTTGTTAAAAATATTTAAACTCTTATGATTTTTTGCTTCAATTGTTCAGATTGTGGGCATCTGGGGTATATTAAACTGTGCATCTCATGGTAAGATCACATTTATCAGACTGTTCTGTCATTCTAAATGTTTCTGATAGAGCTAAGGCATGCTCATATGATTTGCTTTATCAGTAGATTGGTGGAAGGGCCCTAACTTTATCCAATCCACAATCCTTTATCGGCTGTAACCATCCAGGATTATTGCTAGAAACAATGAAGCC
>JARQOC010000004.1:428164218-428302483 GCA_033576535.1 Allobates femoralis | reverse complement strand
ATAGCCTAACCTTTGGAAAAAAGGTGCTAGGCAATGCACAGTGATACCAAAACCTAAGATTTATTACCTATTGCTTGTCATTCTCATTATGTGCTTCCATAGGACAACCAGGAAAGTCTTAAATTCATTTTACCTAAAATTTTCATTTCCTGGAGTCTGTAGGCAGCACATTCGGGTGTCCGCCTGCAGCAAATGAATACTCCTGAATTGGTGCATGACAAAAGCACACATTGACTTAGGGATGAGGAGTACCGCAATATTTGGACTCGCTATACTCGCAATGAGTAGGTCCTGGGACTCGGTACTCGTTGCGAGTATAGCGAGTCCAATTACTTTCGCAGTGTATCTATAGATACAGTGCGAAAGTACCCTAAAAGTGAATAAAAGTTGTTAAAAATAATAAAATGACATACTCACCTGTCCGACGCCTGCACCGGGACTGTCCAGAATACCTGCGATCCCCGGACAAGGACCTGTGACTTCCAGCCAATCAGATGGCGACACGTCACAACCACGTGTTCGCTAGCGGCCACCTGATTGGCCAGATTGCAAGGTTCTGGCAGTACACCTAGGACCTTGCAATTGGCCAATCAGGTGGCCGCTAGCAAACACGTGGTTGTGACGTGTCGCCATCTTATTGGCCAGATCGTTACCGGCCATCTGTTTGGCTGGAAGTCACAGGTCCTTGTCCGGTGATCGCAGGTCTTCTGGGACAGTCCCGGTGCAGGCGTCGGACAGGTGAGTATGTAATTTTATTATTTTTAACAACTTTTATTCACTTTTAGGGTACTTTCGCAGTGTATCTATAGATACACTGAGAAAGTAATCGGACTACTCGCTACTCTGAGTAATCATAAGATAACTCGGAGAGTAGTGAGTACCCGAATACGCTACTATTCGGAACTCGCTCATCCACTAATTGACTCCATCTGCACCATTAAAGTCATCGGCCCAGTTGGTGCATTTGTTTGAATCCTTGTGTTATGGTGGGTTCGGAAGTAAAGCCCTGAAAGGACCACTGAATGTGTGCTATAACGCAATGTGAAAGTAGCCTTGGGGTTCTCAAATTTATCAAATGGCATTAAAGTCTGTAGATAACATGAATAAATGTAAAAATATGTACACTGTATATAGTTGAATATAGCTGAAGTTTGGACAAAGCTTAGTCTTTACTGCACTATTAAAAATTGACTTTGCACTTTGTATATTATACAACCCTTTCTGCAGTTTCTGTTTGAATAAATATTTTAACAATGTTATAGAAGGAGGAAGAAACATATGACTGGATGATATCAGAAGTAAAAGAAGACAGATTGATTATGGGGTGGAAAACATAGGAGAACGTTATATTGAAAGCTGAATGCACTTAAACTCGATTGTTTATCATGCTCAGATTCCACTGACATAAGAAAACAAGCAAGTCTCTCTTTAACTGTGTTTTATGCCATTGAATCTCCTCGCTGATCGTTTCTCCTTTATCTTATCAATCCCCCGAAAAATTCAATTTAAATAGTAAAATTTTACTTAAATTTTTTCCGACTTTGTTTTTTATTTCACTGAAAGCAAACCCACAATAGGGTTTTTAAAAAAAAAAATTTTGGAAAAAATATATCAGTTTTTTTTTTCAGACACCTTCTAAAAAAAACTCGGGACATAAACTTTCCATTTTTAATGTACTCAAAATCAGAATGAAAAATAAAGATATACCCAAAAAAAACCCAGAAAATTTTTGAAAAAAAGATTTATGTTAAAAAATTTAAGCAATGTAAACAAATTAAGAATCACGCACTGAAAAAGAATTTTCTTTTTTTGCTTTAAATTTAAAAACCCCATTATAATTCGGGGTTTTTTTGTTTTAGCCTCAAGAGCTTTTTTAACGGGGCGTTAAAAGCCCGGGCCGATGCGCCGGGGGGGTCTCCCAGTTTTCACTCGCGCTTTCACGGGCAGAGGCCGCCGCTTCCCCCTGGGCTCTTTCCCCCCCAAAAAGGAAACATAAATGGGGGGCACCGGGGGCGCAGCTGGCGCCAAGGGGGCGGGAATTTTAATTTTGGTTTTTAAAAAAGCTGAAACGGGGCCCCAAAAAAAAAATTCCCAACCTCTGCGCCTGCCCGCGCCAGGGGCGCCCGGGCCCGGTGGGGGTGATGGGGCCCAGGGGGGGCGGGTGGAACCCGGGCCCTATTTCCCCAGATGGTAAACTTTTGTGGTAGCCCTCCCCCCAAAGAAAGTTTTCTAATGTACCATGTAATTTTAAATGAAAAATTAAATTATTTTTAAGCATGGGTTTTTAAGGTTTAAAAATCCCATTTTGCAGATTTTGGTTTTAAAAGCTGGCCTAATAGTGAAGGGTAGTCCCTTGTTAAAGATTAATGAATGGGAAGAAAAAAAAAAAACAGTTGGAATTAAAATTTATATGTTTTTTTAAGGAATGATGAAAAAGGGTTTTGCATTGAAATTTTGGGAAGTTTTGGAAAAAGAGGGTTTACAAAAACGTTGGTGTAGAACCCCAAGGTTGAGTGTCACAACTGTGGGGGAAACATTTAATGTTAAAATTCAAGAGTTTGGGGATGGGTTTCGAAACCATCTTTTTCAAGAAAAAATATGGCCTAAATAAAAAAGTTTAAAGAAATGCTAAAGGCCGGTACAATAGGGGGAAATAAAAATTAATCTCAAACTGGGAAAATTTTTTATGTGGGAAACCCTTTAAAACTTAAAAGGGGAAAACCTTTACCCCTCCAAAAATCACCCCCAAAACCCCTTTTTTAATACCTGGCCCTGCAAAAAATGAAGATCATTATTAGGGGTCCTTTTCTGTAAAAAAAAGTGTTTTTGTAACTTTGGGGATAAATTAACAAATATACATTTTCCCAAATCTGGAGACTTTTTTTTCCCCTCTAAAATTAAGTCTCACATAGAAATCCCCTTTAAAACTCTAACCCCCCCTAGATGCCATTTTCACACACCCGAATGACCCCCCCCCTTCGGACGGGCCCTGTTTGTGATGTGCAGCTGAAGGCAAGGACAATGATTTGCTTTTTGGGAGGGGTGATAGAGAGGGGGGAAGAGCAATCCCTGCACAAGCAGAAAAAACCCCAGAAAAAAGGGGGGGGCCTGGATCCGGGAGCGGGCAAAAAAACCCCCCCAAAGGGGGCTTAAAGAATATGGCCCCCTTTCCTAATTAAAATCCCAAAAGTGTAAGTTTTAAAAACTTTTTTATGCATTTTTACAGGATGTTTTTAAAAGGAGAAAAAAAGGAGTATGAGATTGTGAGGGGGATGGCTGAAAATTGGGCCCTTGTTTTGAAAAAGTTTTAGGAGGCTTTTGGAGGGGACAGGACCCTTTTTAAAAGGGGTTTCGTGTCTTGTTTCCCCCCCCCTTTGGCTCCTTTACAAAACCTGCCCCTCTGCCCCTTGGGTTGAGTTTAAAACCCCTTAAACCACCCTAACCCCTTTGACCAAATAGGGGCCCTATAATGGTTTAAAAAAAATGTTTTTTAACTTACATAAATTCGCTCTTAGGAGATGGAAACCCTCCCGTGGGTGTATTTTTCCCCTTATTTTTGAAGTTCCACCCTCCCTTTGTGATTTTTAAAACGAGAAAGGAATGGAAAATGAAAAATATCCCCGGCTCGGGGGCATTCTTTTGCATAATAAAGTGATCAGCCCATTGCATTGTGGGTTTTTTTTTTGACGTTTTTTACACTGTCTCTTTTGTGTTTGTAGAATTTTTGGGTTGGGAACCCCGATTTAACAAGATTGTTAATTGTGATCAGGCTCAGTATCAGTTTTTCCATTAGTTTCTTGCCCCGGGAAAAAGTTGGGAAGTGCCCCCCCCTTTCCCTCGTGAGCCCGGGCCCACATAAATTTTTGTTCTACCTTGTGTGCCCAAAAAATCTTGCCCTCCCTTGCACCCTGATCCAAAGGGGTATGTTCACACTAAATAAAGTTTCAAATATGTTAGTCTGGGGCCCTTTTCCGGGAAAAGGGTTTCCACCAAATGAGTGGTTTAGAACGGCTTCCATCCCTTTTTTGGAAAAAAACGTACAAAAACAAAGCCCCCTTTCCCTGTTGACACATTTTTGACTTGCTTTTTACTTATGTACAAAGATAAAATTTTTTGGACTTTTTTTTAAAACTGTCCTCTTTTGTGATGTAGTATTTTGGGGGTTTTGTGAACACGGTTTTTAAGCCCTTTGTTCACATTGTGATCGGGCCCCCAGTTTTAAAAAGTTTTTTTTTGTTTTTTGTTTGAAATTTTTTTGGAGAAGGGGAAGCCCCCCCCCCTTCCCCTTTACTGACCCCGGGGGAACACAAAAATTTCCCCCTGCTTCTACCTTTTTGTCCCCATAATGAATCTCCCCCCTCCCCTAATCCTGGATTATAAAGGTATGTTCACATAAAACGGGTTTTTAAATACTTTAGCCCCTGGGGACCGTTTGATAAGGGTCCCCAAATTGGAGGGGGGTAAAAACCGGTTTTCCGCATTTTTTTTTGCCAAAAAAACGTATAAAAAGAACACTATGTTAGAAAATTTTTGCACTTGCTTTTTATTAAAATAACAGAGATATATTTTTGGACGTTTTTTCACACTGTCTTTTTTGTAAAGTAAAATTTGGTGGGTGAACACGGTTTAAACAAACCTTTTTCAAAGGGGGTTTGGTTTATTTTTTTCCCCCCCCCCGGTTTCAGTATAGTTTTCATTGTGGGGCCTGAATCACTTGATCGGCCAATTTCCCCCCCCCCCCCCCCCCCCTTTGGGGGGGGCCAATGCACAGAAATGCATATAAAAAGCCGGGGGCCCAAATCATGTGATCAGACCCAAAAATTGCATCGGGGGTTTACCATGGATTAGCCCCAAAGAATGCACGGGGCCGGATTTTGACGAAGGGTTTTTTACATTTTTTATTGATATTTTTTGTGGCCAAAAAAAAAAGGATTGACACCCCTGCAATTTTTGTCAATAAAAAACCCAGTTTTTTTGAAAATGATTTGAAAATACATTTTTTTTTGGTAAGGGCCCCCTTTTCCTCCAAACTGCCTTTTTGGGGGATCTCACCACAGGTGTTCGGGGGGAAAATTGGGGGGTTGGACTCATTGGGGCCCCCCCTTTTTAGAAGTTTCCAGTGCTTCTTTTCCAAACCTTTTTTTAGTGCTTTTTTTTAATTTTTGTGTTTTGGGGTTTTTTTGCCTCCTGGGAAGACCCTTTTGAACCCCCTGAGGGACCCCCCACTTTCCACCTGGGCCCTACTTTGGGGGCCAAAAATTTTTTTTGGTAGTCATCAGACTTCAAAAAGGCCATGACACGGTCAAAAAGCCCCCAAAGTCCCCGGGGGAAACCCAAAAAAAACCCCCCAACCCCCTTTTGGGGGGAAACCCCTCTCCCGGGGGTTTGACGGGGGGGGACTGTTTTTTTTTCTTTTGAATGCTTTTTTTTTTCTCCAAAAAATTTTTTAAAATGTTCATGCCTTTTTTTCCCAAAAAGTTTTCTATTTTTTGCCCTCATCTGCCCAAAAAGAACTTCTTCCAAAACGGTTTTTAAAAGGGCTTTCTAAAGGTAATTTTGGGGCCCAAAACTGGGGGCCTGGTTTTTTTATGTCTAAAAATGGTTTTAAAAAGTGGGGGTTTTTCCCCTTTGGGTTTTCCTATCATATTTTTCCCTTTTTTCCATTCAGACCCCGGGGAGGGGGAAAAGTTACGGATTGCCACTGTTTTTTACCCTTGGACTGCAGGGCGTTTTCGTTTTTTTTTGGAGTTAGTCGTGGTTCTTTTTTATCCACCATTCCCCCACAATTTTGTGTTGAAATTTTTTGTAAATTTTTTTTTTTTCCATCCAAAATCTGGGGGGGTTTAAAAGTACATTGTTTTTGGGCTTTTAAAACTTCTTGATGACACCTTGCGCACGGGTTAGACACAGGAGCATTCAGGTTTTGGAGAGGGACTTGTAGCCTTGTTTTTGCTGGGGGTTTTCCCCAATTTGGTTTCCCAAAAGCCCCGGGGGAAATTTTTTTTGAGCATGAAGAAAAAAAAAAGAACCCCCAATTTGGTACACACAAGGGGACAAGGAGGGGGGTTTTTGGTCAACTTTAAAAACCCCTTTAAAAACTGGCTGAAAATTTTTAATTTTAGTTACCCCCAACCCCTTTTTTAGGTGCCACAGGTAAGTTACGGGCCCCCTTTTTTAAAATTTACACAAAAGTAAGAAGAACCAAATGATTTTTTCTTCCCGTGTAAATTTTTTTTTCCCCCACCCCCCTTTTTTTAAAAGTTTTTGGGTGGGGAAATTTTTAAAACCCCCAAATTGTTTTTTTTTGGGGGAAAACCGGGTTTTTTTTTTTTTTTTTTTTTTCATTGAAAAAAAATTTTAAATTTTTAAAAAGATAAAAACCCCCAAAGAATTTTTTTGTTTTTTTTTTCTATCTTTTTTCAAAAAAAAGGGGGGAGTTTTAAAATTCTAACGGGAATTGCAGGGGGTTTTTTCCCAATACTTTTGGCCACAATGAAAATTGTGTCCTGGGGGAAGGTTTCCCCCCCTTTAGCAGCCCCCAGGGGGGGGCCAAAGGGCCCCCATGGTGTTTTTTGGGGGTTTTTATGTCTGGGGTTTAAAAAAATAACTTTAAAAATTTTAAACCAATATATTGTTTCGGGTTTATGTTTCATGAAATATTTTTTTTAAAATTTTTTGAGGATTTTTTCCCAAAATTTTTTAAAGTTTTTGTATTTAAAATTTTTTTTCCCCTTTAAAATTCATTGAATGTGGGCACTAATATAATAAACCAATTAAAAACAACAAAGTAAGACTTTTAAAAAAAAGGGTGATAACTATTTTAAATTAAAAATTGCTTTTCCCTGAATAAAATTTTGCTTTTTTAATAAAAAATAAAGAATTTATATACATTATATTTTTAAAGCCTATACCAAAGCCAAAAAAAAAATTTTTCTTCCCCCCAAAAAAAAGAAGGAACCCCAATTTTTTTAATTTTATTGTAATACTCTTAAATAACCCTTTTTTTTTCAGCCCCAAAATTTTTGGGCAAAAAACCCCTCACCCTGGCTTTAAAAGGGCCCCAATACTGGGTTGGGCCTGGGGGGGCGGGGAGGAGGCGGGGGGAGGTTTAAAATGGCCGGGCCCCCTTCAACGGGGGGGCCCCGCCCTTTTTTTTTATATCACTGCCCCCCCCTTTCAATCGCCTGGGGGAAACAGTGTTTTATATCCCCCCAAAGGGGCTTTTGCCCCCCTTTTAAGCCCCTCCCCCCCTGTTATCTTACCCCCCCGGTTTTCTGCACACCCGCCCTCCTCCGTGCCTCCTTTTTTTAAATGTCCCGCCCGGCTACATCGGGACCCCGGGCCGTCAAAACCCAATAGACGGCAAGGGGTCGGGGGGCGGGGGGACCGGATCAGCGGGGAGGAAAAGCATGGAAAAGGGGAAGCACCAAGGACGGCGCTGTGCCAAAACCGGGATGGTAAGAAAGCAGGGGGGGGCCCTTACAAGGGGGGCCAGTGCCAGCTTTGGGGGCATTTTGTTTTCCCCTGGGGGCTTTTTGTAATCCCCCCTGGGGCCCCAGTTGAAATCCCCCTTTTTGGGGGCTGCAAAAATCCCCCCGGGGGCTGCGAATCCCCCCGGGGTTTTTTGGTGAATCCCCCCCGGGGATGCTGAAACCGGGGGGGGTTTAAAACCCCCCCGGGGGGCTGCTAAAACCCCTGGGGGCTGTAAAATCCCCCCGGGGGGCCCCGTTTGTATACCCCCTGGGGCTCTGAATCCCCCCTGGGGGCTTTGTAATCCCCCCTGGGGGCCGCTAAAACCCCCCCCCGGGGCTGTGTATCCCCCTGGGGGCCATGTATCCCCCTGGGGGCTGCTGATTACCCCTGGGGGCGTTTGTATCCCCCCCGGGGGCTTTTGTACCCCCCAGGGTGCGGAAAACTCCCTCGGGGCGGGTTATACACCACGGGGGGCTGGGGGAAAACCCCCCGGGGGTGCTGTATACCCCCTTTGGGGCTGCGTATACTACCTCGGGGGCGCGTATACCCCCGGGCCTGCTGCGAAAAATACCAGGGGGGCTGCTGCTTATTTTCCCCCGGGGCTGCTGTAAAACTCTCTGGGGGGGTATAACCTTTTGGGGGGGCCTGTATACTCCCCCGGGGGCTGCTGCTTTTTTATCCATTTGGGGCTGCTGCTGTATATACCACTGGGGCTGCTGCTGTATACTACCACTGGGGCTGCTGTATATACCTCTGGGGCTGCTGTATACTAACCACTGGGGCTGCTGCTGTATATACCACTGGGGCTGCTGCTGTATACTACCACTGGGGAGGCTGCTGTATACGACACTGCTGGGGGCTGTATACCTGTGCTGGGGTCCACCCTCGGCTTATACACGAGTCAATAGGTTTTCCCAGGTTTTGGGGGCAAAAGTAGGGGGGTCGGCTATAACACGGGTCCCCTTATACACGAGTATAATATGGTAACCGCCAGTAAATTGACATTGACAATAAACTGTTTTGACATAGTAAGAATAATAATAATTTTTTATTTATATAGCGCCAAACATTCAGCAGCACTATACAGTTCAGAGGGTACCGTATATACTCGCGTATAAGCCGACTTTTTCAGCCCAAAATTTGGGCTGAAAAGTCCCCCCCTCGGCTTATATGCGAGTATACAGTATATATACCATATATATACATCATATATGTATATATACTGCAGCAGCACCGGAGGTATACAGGCCCCCCCATCAAGCTCCAGGGCCCCCCCCCTTGCGCGGCAGCTGTAAAGGAAAATCATACTTGCCAGTGTCCTGTCGCGCCGTCCGCAGCTGCCAAACACGCGATCCCGGGCTTCATTCAGCGTCTTCCGCATTCCTTTAGTCGCGGGCAATGACGTCATTGCCCGCGACTACAGGAAGTCGGAAGCCGGAAGACGCTGAATGAAGCCCGGGATCGTCATGTCGGCAGCTGCGGACAGCGCGACAGGACACTGGCAAGTATGATTTTCCTTACAGGCTGCCGCGCAAGGGGGGGGGCCCTGGAGCTTGATGGGGGGGCCTGTATACCTCCGGGGCTGCGGCTGTATACAGCCCTGGGGCTGCGGGTTATACAGCCCTGGGGCTGCGGCTGTATACAGCCCCCGGGGCTGCTGCTGTATACAGCCCTGGGCTGCTGCTGTATACAGCACTGGGGCTGCTGTATACTACCTAAGGGCTGCTGTATACTACCACTGGGGCTGCTGTATACACCACTAGGGCTGCTGTATATACCTCTGGGGTGCATATACCTCTGGGGCTGCATATGGGGCTGCATATACCTCTGGGGCTGCATATGGGGCGCCATATACCCCTGGGGGGGGGTTGCATAATGGGCTGCATATCCCCTGGGGCTGCATATACCCCTGGGGCTGCATATACAATATGGGGCCTGCATTATACCTTGGGGCTGCAGTATGGGGCTGCATATACCCATGGGGGCTGCATATACCCCTGGGGTGCATATTACATATGGGGCCTGCATATACCTCTGGGGTGCATATGGGGCTGCATATACCTCTGGGGCTGATATGGGGCGGCATATACCTCTGGGCTGCATATGGGGCTGCATATACCTCTGGGGCTGCATATGGGGCTGCATATTCCTCTGGGGCTGCATAGGGGCTGCATATACCTCTGGGGCTGCATATGGGCTGCACATACCTATGGGGCTGCACATACCTCTGGGTGCATATACCTCTGGGCTGCATAACCTCTGGGCTGCTGTATACTACCACTGGGGGCTGCTGCTGCATACTACCACTGGGGAGGCTGCTGTATACCTCACTGCTGGGGGTTGTAATACCTGTGCTGGAGTCCACCTCGGCTTATAAGCGAGTCAATAATTTTTCCCAGTTTTTGGGGGCAAAAGTAAGGGGGGTCCGGCTTTATACATGGGTCGGCTTATACACGAGTTTATACGGTATATGATATAGTACAATAATATATAATAAAACCCAATATAACAATGATACAAATACAATAATAAGAAAAGATACAATACAATAGAGACAATACAAATATAATACAATACCAGACCATATGAGACAAAAAAATAAATAAATACATCACTGAGTTCATTAGGAGGGAGGTCATTTAGTGTGATTTAGTGTGAGGTCAGGGCTTTGTGGAGGCCATGTAATCACTTTCCAGGACTCCTTTTTCCTCTTTACATTGAAGCTAGTTTCTTAATGACATTGACAGTATCGTTTGGGTCCCAGTTGTGCTGCAGAACAAATTCGAAACACAATTATATGTCCTCCTCTTTGTATTGCATAATGGATAAGTATCTGGCCTGTATTTCTCAGCATTAAAGAGACATGTGACCTGGTTTTTGCCATTCCATCTGAAAGCAGTATAATGTTGAGACTGAGATCCTGATTCCAACGGTGTAATCACCTACTGGGCTGCTCAATATATTTTTCATAAAATCACTGTTTAAATCATCTGGAGATTATCATTATAGGACTAATGAAATAATCCAGCATAATTGATTTACTGCTAGATCTGAAGCAGAGAAAACAGTAATTTTATCAAAATGAAAGCAAGGACCTCAGTAAGTGATACATCGCTGGAATCAGGATCTCTATCTCCACATTATTCTGCTGTCAGATGGGATCGCCAAAACCTGGTGACAGAGTCCCTTTAAATACACCATTAATACTCTTCAGATGCTTAACTCGATTTGCAGAAACAAAGCTCCAAACTTGGAAGAAACCACCATACTTCAGTTTGCCATATGACGTATTATATTATTGCACCACTCATCAACCCTTTGGTGAACAAGTTGCCTTCTATTACAGACAAATATTTCAAATTTTGACTCTTCAGTCCAGAGCACCTACTACCATTTTCTTGCACCCCAATTCCTATGTTTTTTGCATAGTTGAGACACTTTGCCTTGTTTCTATGTCAATAGCATAGCTTTTGGCCGCAATTCTTTCATGAAGACCACTTCAAGCCAGGCATCTCCGAACAGTAGATAGGTGCTGCTATGTTTCACTGGATGCTGCCAGTTGTAAACTGGTATTTTTATTGAATATCTTCCATTTTTTAAAGAAAATAAGCTTGATATATTTTTCATATGCTGCATTAGAAATTCCTTGACCAACTCCTTTCTCTACAGTACAAAGTTGACCATTGCTTGGTACTTCTTCTTAAGAATTTGATAAGCACATCATTAAAGCCCAGGCAGTTTTGAAATCTTTGCTTGGATGAGACCTTGCTGATACAATACAATTTTGTATCTTGTTGTGTTGACTGTCGCCATGGTGGACTTTGACATAAAAGAAGAAAACAGAGTCCTGAAAGTGTTGATATGGCCCATATTAAGCCCTGATCTCAACATCATTGCAAATTGAATTGCTTGAAAAGACGGATGAATATGGATATAACTACATCCACAGAAGAGTTGTAGTTCTCAAAGATGTTTAGAACAACCTCATTGCTGCATTCTTTTGAAATATACTGTGTATGTAACCGGACAGTACGGATGTAGCTGCAATAAATAGATTACAGTTGTGAACTTTTGCTTCCTTTGCTCTGCTTGCAATTTGGATTGGGGTGTTGTGGGGGTGTAATCTATATAAAGAGAAAAGAAATATATACTTAGAAAATGTGTTCTATTGCATTGTTATGGGTGGATGCCAATCACCTATACAGTTACCTGGGAGTCCTGGTCAACTTTTGTTAAAAATATTTAAACTCTTATGATTTTTTGCTTCAATTGTTCAGAATGAAAAAGTATATCTAGAGGGTTGAGAATGCGCACATAGGGTCTTATCCTTTATAGGCAGGTAAATGTGAAAAAAATCAGATTTGCTCACCTGGTCAGGTTGTGTAGCACACAACCAGCGTAATCGCTCAAACAATGCAGCTGCTGCAGGGACTGTACTTCCACGAGGTGCGGTGCTGTGATCAGGTATTTTGGACGAAGTACCTTAATGTCCGCGCTGCTGCCAGAGAGGAAAATGCACCAACGACACTGGGACGTCTGAGTACTGGTAGTAGAGGTTTATTTCCAACGCGTTTCGGAGCCACGTACCGAGCTCCTTCCTCAGGGAATGAAAAAGTAGGTTGACATAACCTTCTTCCCTATCTACGTGATTTATAGCATGGCTACCTGTCTCGAGGTGATTCCAAACATTGCTGCCTGTATTTAGTTGAACTGTAAACTGAATAATTGTGTCTTGAAAACTAGAAAACTTTGTGGATCTATGATGAAGTGGTCTGGAGCACCACAAAACGTGTAAGAATTAGACATTAAAGGTATTGCTTTTAACATCTTGTGATTCCTTGGATTTCTTGGAACCAACAGACAGACGGCAGCGCACGAACTACTGCCTTTCATCTAATGTTTTAATTGTCTCTTGATAATTCAAGGCACAACAGCTTGTCTTTGAGAGATTCATGACATTGCTGCCTGTCTGTAGGTGATTCATACATGACTGCCTATTTCTAGATGATGTAAAATAATACTACTTGTCTTTTGGTAATGATGCTTTGTTGATAGTAAAGTTAGAAAAAAACATTTGCTCCTTCATATAGAATGCTAGACATGATTGAGTGTGCACACAGAAATAATATTGTATGCACTTTATGTACAAAAACAACTAGATACAGTTCCATGACAGTGTTTCCCAGATTGTGTCACATGACAGTCATGAGAATCACATGTTCAGTACCATGTTGCCCACTTTATCTTTATTTAAAAAAATATGTTGGGTAAATTATTTTCTTGCATTTACTAATATATGCTATTTGGGTTCTCCTCCTTTAACCCTAGAACGCATACCTGGGGCCTCGCAGGCCCGCCAGGTTACTTGTTTTCTATTTTCTGTAAAAGTACTTTAGTTTGAATTTTGAAACTCTAGGTATTCCTCAGGTATATAGTTGTTAGTAATTTCCAGTTATTCATATATTTTTATGTTACAGACATTTCAGTATAACAACTTTTTTTTGGGACTACCCCATATTCACGCACCTGGGGCCTTTTAGGCCCGTACTAGGTTTACATGTGATATTCAGTCTTTTTGTCTGTATTGTTGCTGGGGAAGAACTTTTATGACTCTGGGAAGAGTGTGGATTCTGCATGACAACATGGTCATGGAAGGGAGGCTCCCTCACAAAGTCATGTGTCTCTGACCTCATCACAGGTCTTTTTGTCCTAATTGCTGGAGCTTTGGAGTAAGAAGTCAGCTTTCTTTGTCTGGAAATAGAAACTTTCTGAGCTCCAAAACCAGAGGCTTCTACTGCACTACAAGAAAGTGATCTGTTGGAGGTAAGAGGAGGGGGGCTGCACTTTACCTGCTTTATATCGCTTGGTGTGCTGGGACCCTAACAAAGAGTCTTATCACATACTGTTTACAGTGCACAAGCCTGATTGTAATCTTTTTCTTTTTTTTCTTTTTAGTTTACTGACATCTAAAATTACAATGGCACAGTCATTCCGCCAGCCTTAGCTGGGGGTCACCAGGAGGTCAGTTCCATTACGGATCCCCTCCTGGCGGACCCCAGCGCTACTGGGAATGCATCCTTACTTTGCAATTGTAAAATAAATTTTGAAAAGTATTTTTATTTGAGTTATTCCGTGTTATTTGCACACAGGCCTAAAAGGCCCCAGGTGCGTGAATATGGGTAGTCCCAAAAAAAGGTTGTTATACCGAAATGCCTATAGCATAAAAATATATGAACAACTGGAAATTACTAACAACTATATACCTGAGGAATACCTAGAGTTTCAAAAATCTAACTAAAGTAATTTTACAGAAAATAGAAAACAGGTAACCTGGCAGGCCTGCGAGGCCCCAGGTATGCGACCGCCAGCCTTAGCTGGGGTCACCAGGAGGTCAGATCCATTACGGAATCCCGTCCTGGCGGACTCCAGCGCTAGTGGAAATGCATCCTTACTTTGCAATAAACTTTGAAAAGTATTTTTTTTTTAGTTATTCCATGATAATTGAAAACGGGCCTAAAAGGCCCCAGGTGCGTGAATGTGTAGATTTCTATGGGTATGCGTTCTAGGGTTAATTATTACTGTAGCTTTTGTCACAAACTCTATAGCGTTCCTGTTCTCAAAATGGCCATGGTTGAAGGGGCACTGCTAGAAAGGTACTTAGTAACTGCTGTAATAATAATTGTACTCTCTGAGTAAAAATTGAACCATCTTGAAAAGACCATAAGGGTACCTTTACACGTCGCAACATTGCATGCAATTTCACTTGCAACTTTCTGGTTGCAGTGAAATCATGGACACATTGTTCTATTTTGTGGCCGTGTACAAATGGAACAATGTGTCCATGATTTCACTGCAACCAGTAAGTTGCAAGTGAAATTGCATGCAATGTTGCGACGTGTAAAGCTACCCTAAGGGTGCCGTCACACGCATCAATTTAGTGAACGATATTGTTAGCGATCACATGCACGCGCGATCGCTAACAATATCATTCAGATCACTGGTGAGCTGTCACACAGGCAGACTCACCAGTGGACCAGAGACATCGTGGAAACTGTTTAAATATCGTTTCCACAATGTCTTGCTCCCACTGCCAGCCTGCGGTAAGCGGGAGCAGACTGGTCTTCAAGGTAAACTGCGGGTATCTAGGCAGCGCACGCTAGTTACCCGCTGTGTACCTTAGATATCAGCCGGTGAGCGGGGAGGCTGGTAACTAAGGTACACATCGGGTATACTAGCTCCCAGCGCTTGTGAGAGGCACTGGGAGCTGGCTTATCGGTCATCTGCCGGTGTCACACGCATCAATGCTGCGTGTCCACCGGCCGACCAACGACAGATTTGTGAACATGTTCACAAATCTGCGATCAAACAATCAAGTGATTTTACATAGTAAAATCGCTTGATTACATGCAGCAACGCACAGATGATATCGCTTAAGCGATCAAAAAAGGAGATCACTCAAGCGATATCGTTCTGAAAATTTACCCGTGTGACGTGGCCCTAAGAGATCTTGCATACTGCTGCCAAGGTGGGTTTTTAGAAGCCATTATGCAAACTGGCATCTCACAATCTAAAAGTTCAGACCTTACTGCTGCAGAGGAGTTATATCCTTAATGTACTAGAAAACATTATTCAGGGGCCTTTCACAACAGCGTTTTTACTGATGTGCGGCAGATCCAGCAGATTTACCGCATCTGCCAGATCTGCCGCCTAACGGCCACACTTGTGGTGCCGATCCGACAAGCCCCATGCATTCCTTACAGGGCTTGCGGTCAGGTGCGGCAAGTGCGATTTTGCCGAATTCAGTAAATCCAGCGCTTGCGGCTGCGAAAAAAAACGCTGCTAGTAGTGTTTTTTTTTTAGCGGCCGCAAGTGCCGGATACGGCAGACCGCACTTGCCACACCTGACTGCAAGCCCCCTGGAGAATGTATGGGGCTTGCCAGACCAGTACCGCAAGTCGGACGTTAGGTAACTGATCTGGAAGAAGCAAACCACTGATGTGAAAGGGGCCTAAGGCTACGTTCACACATTGCGTTTTTTGCTGCGTTTTCTGTATTTACCTGTTTTGTTTGCTGCATTTTTTTACGCGTGCTTTTTGCAGTGAAAACGCAATTCTGGATAAGCAGCCCAGCCAAACCTATGGGTTTTGACACAATCCATTCACACACTGCGCATTTGTGCTTTTTTTTTACGTGCGCATTTTCACTGCAAAAATGTGCGCGTAAAAAGAATCACCATGTCAATTCTTTCTGCAGTTTTTCTCTGCGTTTTTCCATTGCCCCCATGATAAATGGGCTCTGAAAATGCGCAGAGAAAAATGCAGAAAAAAACGCAGTGTGTGAAAGGAGCTGCGTATTTCACAAAATACGCACGTAAAAAAGCGCAGCTGCGTAAAAAGACGCAGTGTGTGAACGTAGCCTTATATTGTTTTTTTAATGCAAACATATGTTGAACAATAATAATTTTTGGACTAGGTATAGTTTATTTAAATAATACATCAAGTAAATTTCTTAAACATAAGGGGAAGTAATAATCAAAATACGAATAAATAACCCCAATTTCAAGAATAATAAATACTTTTTATTGGCTGTAACCATCCAGGATTATTGCAATCCACAACCCTTTATCGGCTGTAACCATCCAGGATTATTGCTAGAAACAATGAAGCCATCGTTAGATGAGAGAGTCTAAGGGTATGTGCGCACTGGCCGGGTTATAGTCGTTTTAGCAGCGGAAACCGGCGGTCGGTTTTCATTAGTTTTATGTAAATTTTTATGTTAATCCAAACCGGCGTTTGGATTAACATTAAAACCAATGTAAACCGACACCCGGTGTCCACACTCCGGCGGTTTACACAGGCTCATCTGTTGCTAAACCGCTGGTTTCCCAGCGGGTTAGCAAAGAATGAGCATGTTCTATAAACCGCCGATTCTTCAGCGGCTGCAAGCAGAATCATGTACTGCTTCCAGCCGCTGCAGAAACCGCCGTTGAGAACCCGCTGTGCAACCGCCCGGCTCCCGCCCGGCTCCCGCCCGTCACCCGCCCGGCTCCCGCCGCACATACCCGCCAGGAAGCCGGTGGACGGCTCCGGAGCTTCCTGGCGGGTCCGCCCAGCTGCCGCCGACCAACCCGCCGGCAAGTGTGCACCTAGCCTAAATGGTTAATAGGTGATTATACGCCTTTGAATTATTTGTGTAATGTTAAATATTGTGTCTATATGTACAGTATACTGTTACTAATTTTGGTTTATTTGTGTTTTAGATGATCATATATTCATCTGTCAATCACTCTGTGTATCCATAAAAGTTTTGCCTCCTGATGAACCCATTCAACGGACACACCGTCAAGGGGGAAACGCGTCGAGGCTGAGGTTAAAGAACAGGATACTGTACCTCCACAATCACTAAAGCACATTAAGATAAGTCAGGATGGACTGGCTTTGATTGGATTGCACTATTGATATATGTTGAGCATTTACCATGAAGCTATGATTATCCTGTTAGTGCTTAGTGTTGTTGTTGGTGGATAAATTACCTAGTTTGACAATTTTATTAATCAATAGGTTGTAGGTGTATGAACCTTACTTCTGAACTAGAGGGTGAGACTTTATCTTTGTATTCCCTATCCTAGTATAGAACAATCAGGCAGATACAGGATAAGCCTCCGGTGAGCGGGGACACCATTATAAATTAGGGTGCATCCAAACTCCGCTGGTAGGCAGGGAAAGTAACCCTTGTAGAGCCCCTTGTATGAATTCTCTATTGTTCGAAACCTGCAAACCAATTGATTTTTTAATTTTTCTAATTGTTGTTATTGTCACTTGAATGAGGTGTGCTTTATTATTGTGTAAAATAGAAAGTATTTATTATTCTTGAAATTGGGGTTATTTATTCGTATTTTGATAGTTTATTTAAATTAAAAATTTTTCTTGATATGTACATTTTAAGCTACCATTTTGAACATATATGAGGAAATAAACAGCCCAACCCCCTTAAAGATTTCATTGTTTAAATGTTGTTTAATCTGGTTTGTGTTTTGTAAAAGAAGGTTAGATGCAGACAGGATTAACTATTAGCAATAGCCCAGTATGGAAGGAGTTACGTAGGCACAAGAAATACAGTTCCCTTTTGCATGCAGATAGAGAAGAGTATTGAGAAGAGGAAGTCTTGCCACTTGTAGACCTGAAGTAAAGCGGATGAAAGAAAAAACATGATCTAGCATAATGGCTATAGAAATGAATGGCAACACAAATATGTACAGCTAATTCAATTGTGTAAGAGGAAAAAAGATGTATCAAAAACTGCCTAGGAATACAGACAGCAAGAGAAATTTAGCTGATGCATTGGCCAATTCATGAGAGCCCGATAACTAATGCCAAGGTATTCTCTTCCATCTATTCATAACCAGTTTTTGCTATGCCTTTTTCCCTATACACATTTGTATTAGCTTTGCCATTCAATTTTATCATGTTTTTAGATCAAGTTTTTTCTTAGTGTTCAGTGTGCAGGGGTTTTCCTTATTTTATAATGTGTTTTTCCAGATAGGACCTTTAAACACATATGTGTCACCGGTCAGTCTCTACCCTTATTGTTACTATATTTTTTGACTGAGCACCCTCCCCCACCACATAGCCATGTTAAGACCACCGTTTTGTTGTAGCTAGATCATAATCAACACCCAAACATGCTGATTTTAATTGCACCTAGAGGCATAAATACACCCACACATGCAGATCTAAATTGCAAGCAGAGGCATAAGACCCCATAGAATAGAATACCTTGACGTTGGTTAAAGGGCTCTCATGAAAATTGGCCAATGCATCGGTTAAGTTTCTCTTGTTTTCAGTATTCCTAAGGCTAGGGTCACATCACGCTTACCTCTGCATTTGGCAATCAGCTTGAACGCCTGCGCTTGTCATCATCATTATCGGTTAGTAACAGTCGCATTTACTAGCATTAACGTTGTCATAGTGATGTATGGGTGAGCGGAACCAAAGCGCATTCAAATAAAGGCACAAAAGTGCTTGCACTTGAAACTACTGTATATACTCGTGTATAAGCCGAGTTTTTCAGCCCAAAAAATGGGCTGAAAAGTCCCCCCTCGGCTTATACACGGGTAAATCCGGTAATCCTATGGTGGGAGGGGGTGCGGGGGGGCGCTGCGCAGTATTTCTTACCTTGTCCCCCGTTCTGCAGTGCTTTCCGGTGTCCTCCGTGCTCCGTTCCCGGTCTGCTGGGCCTTGTGGTTCCTCCTGGTTCCTCCTCCTTCGGTTCCATCATGGGGGCTGCCATCTTGCTTCTTCTCTCCCGCCCCCGGCCAGTGATGTCAGAGCAGGCCGCGCTGTGATTGGCTAGCACCGGCTGATCAGCTGTAAGGTCTTTGTTAGTCCTGCGTGCCCAGCTAAGTAAAGAGGAATGTCCCCCAGCGAAGAACGCGTTCTCGGTTCGGTTCGGGCACCAACGTCTTACCTGAGGGGATACCTCCGACAGTCGGAGCGATGCTACCACAATCACCTTGGATGGATCGATGATGGAACGGGGTTTCTCCTCTTCATCATCAGTGATAAAGGACCGGGGAGGAGACATCGGCCTTGATATTCTTATCTGCGGGACGAAAGTGAAGACGGTAGTCAAACCAAGCAATGAATAAAGACCAACGGGCTTGGCGAGGGTTTGAGTCTTCTGAGCGGACTGGAGATAGGCCAAATTCGTGTGGTCGGTGTAGATGACCACAGGGTGCACTGCTCCCTCCAGGAGGTAACGCCACTCCTCCAAGGCCATCTTGATGGCAAGCAACTCACGGTCACCGATGGAGTAGTTCCGCTCGCAGCGGAAAAGGCCTTCGAGAAGAAGCCACATGTTTACCATGCGCCCGAAGGAGGATTTCTGCGTGTGGACGGTCCCGGGCTCCCGTGGAGGATGCATCCACCTCCAGAAAGAACTGCTTTTCTGCAATGGCCTGTGCAGGGCCGGTGCGGAGGAGAAGGCCTGCTTGAGCGCCAGGAAGGAGTACCCAGGTCCCTTTGCGTGTAAGCACCGTGAGAGGCTTGACCAGATCCGAGAAGTGCGGGATGAACTGCCAGTAGTAGTTTTGCGAATCCCACGAACCGCTGGACGGCCTCGATCTCGACTAGCCGAGGCCAAGTCATGATGGCCGATACCTTCTCTGGATCCATCTTCAGCCCGGAGTCAGAGATGAGATATCCGAGGAAAGGCAGAGAAGACCATTCGAAGAGGCATTTTTTGTACTTGGCGTACAAATGGTTCTCTCGTAAGCGAAGGAGGACTCGTCGGACGTCTCTTCTGTGTGTGGGTAGGTCTGGGGAAGAAAACCAAGAATGTCATCCAGGTACACCACTACACATGCGTACAGAAGGTCCCGGAAGACGTCGCTCACTAACTCCGGAAGACGGCTGGTGCGTTACTCAAGCCGAAGGGCATTACCCAGTATTCGTAGTGACCATCTCGGGTGTTGAAGGTGGTTTTCCACTCGCAGATCCCAGCTTGGTGAAAATCCGGGCACCAAGGAGCCGATCGAAGAGTTCTGTAATGAGAAGGCAGAGGATACTTATTCTTTACCGTAATAACGTTTAGACCACAGTAATCTATGCAGGGACGCAAGGATCCAATCCTTCTTTTTTACGAAGAAGAACCCGGCTCCAACGAGGGATGTGAACTTCTGGTTGAATCCCCGGGTCAAGCTGTCCGTGATGTATTCCGACATGGCCTGGGTCCCCAGCAGGGGACAGCGGGTAGACACGTCCTGCAGGAAAAGAAGCACTCGGAAACCAAAATTGATGGGACAATCGTAAGGCCGTGTGGGGGTAAGACCTCTGCTTCTCGTTTGTCGAAGATGTCAGCGTAGGCCCAGTAAGCTTCCGGGAGTCCGGGCAAGGACGTAGGTGAGGGAGGCAAACTGACAGGCCGGACGGGGCAAACAGACAACGACTATGGCAGGCAGGGACCCCAACGCTGAACTCCCCACTTCGCCAATCATGACTGGCTCATGCATACGCAGCCAATGCAGACCGAAACAGGAAACGGGAGAGAGTGGGAAGCACATAAAAGGCTATCCTCTCCGTATGAAGGGCTCCGATATGCAACTCCACCTCACCGGTAACGCCCTCAGCGGAGTCCTTCAGGGGTCTCCCATCAACAGAGGTGATGGTACGGGGATGCTGCAAAGGATGTACAGGGATGCCGAGTTGGAGAGCCATGTCTCGCTGTATGAAGTTTCCTGCAGATCCTGAGTCCAAATATGCCAACTTTGACAACCGCCTGTCACCGACCCTCACCTGTATAGAAAGATGATGGGAGTGATGGTGTGTCACGGTCCGCGCTGCTTTTCCGGATTAAAAACTCACCAAAGAGCCCAGCAAACTTTCATCCTCTTTATTCCTTATTCCAACGCGTTTCAAAAGCCACAACCCGGCGTCTTCCTCAGGGATATTACAAGCATACTCCTAGAAGGGGTTTTTATAGCCCCATCTCTTCTCGGGAGGGGGTGGAGACTGACACACTAGTGGGAGGCGCCTCCCACTAGTGTGTCAGTCTCCACCCCCTCCCGAGAAGAGATGGGGCTATAAAAACCCCTTCTAGGAGTATGCTTGTAATATCCCTGAGGAAGACGCCGGGGTTGTGGCGTTGAAACGCGTTGGAATAAGGAATAAAGAGGATGAAAGTTTGCTGGGCTCTTTGGTGAGTTTTTAATCCGGAAGCAGCGCGAACCGTGACACACCATCACTCCCATCATCTTTCTTGGAACATACCACGATCCAGTGGTAGGTGGAGGTCCTGCAGCAGCTTGGAACGTTGATTCCTAAACGCAGTCAAACCAGTTGTGGGGACCACAACTGGATCAGGTGAGCGGCCACACAGCACCACCGTCTACATACTAGTGTCACTAGTGATAGGGCACTATTGCGCCTCTTGTCCCCTCCCTTTATATTTTGCAGTCACCTGTATAGACACAGTCAATGGTTGAGAGGTATTACTCTCACCTAGGATGGCCTCTCTTACCTGTCCTAGGTGGAGGAGTTTTCCGTCTTCTGGGACATTGCCGACAGAAGTGGTTGGATCCCCCGCAATAGAGACACAGCCTCCGGGCGACTCTCTCCTCACGCTCCTGGGGACTCAGCCGAAGGCGATCCACCTCCAGGGGCTCATGTGCTGCGGCAGAAGAAGCAGTATCTGGTATCAGCGGCCTCTGAAAAGAGGGTTGCAAAGGTCTTCTCCCCTGGGTCCTCTCCTTGGTACGTTCCCGTAGACGGCGGTCCATCCGGACGGCAAGGGAGATAAATTCATCCAGGGTGCCGGGAAGGTCTCGTACTGCAAGCTCGTCTTCAGACGGCCGGACAACCCTCTCTGAAGACCCCAATCAGGGGCTCATCTGCCCAGCGAAGCTCCGAGGCCAAAGTACGGAACCGTATGGCGTATTGGGCCGATGGACTGAGTACCTTGTTGTAGGTTAAATAGCTCCTCAGTAGCAGAAGCCGTCCGACCCGGCTCATCAAAGATCTTCGGGAAGGTGTCCAAGAAGGACCGCAGATTGGATACGATGGGGTCCTCTCTCTCCAGAAGCGGGTTGAACCAGGCCAAGGCTTCGCCCTCCAGGTGTGATGCCAGGAAAGCTACTTTTGCCACGTCCGTGGGGTATTGGTGGGGAAGCAGCCTGAAATGCAGCTGGCATTGATTGATGAAACCCCTACACAGTTTCGGATCCCAGAGTACCTGGTGGGTTTGCAGAGATGAGGTGAAGAGGAGGCACCTCCCACGACACCGGGATCCAACACAGGTGCAGCAACCGTGACTGGAGGAGACCGCTGCAGAGTCGAGAGACGCTCGTACACCGATGTCATGTAATCGAGCATTTGGGACATTTCTCCTTTTTCGGTCCAGCTCCTGGTGGAGATCTGCAATATGAGTAGTAAAAGTTGGATCAGCCACCTGAAAGGAACCTAGACGGGCCTCAAGGGTCCGCATGAAAGCAACGACCTGTTCCTGGCTCTGGCGTAGGCTAGCAAGCTCCCTCTGGGCACCGAATCTGGTATCAGCAGTGTCTATGGTCAGGGCAAAATCTGTCACGCCCTACGGACGGATCTATCGGGGGGACCCCTGGACCGCAAAAAATGGCGGCTGCTGATACCAGATAGGGAGAGCCAGACCAGGAAATCAGATTCAAAAAGCTTTATTGCAAGGTACAGCAATATATATGAAAGGTGCCCCTAAGAAAGGCCACAGAACCACAACACTGGGGTACCTCCCAGGAGCCCAAGGATGGATTGACCCCCAACATGGATTTCCCCTTGAACAGCTGTGAAGGGGCCAATGGAGGCGGACACCCGTGTTGAACCGACCCTAGGGTACAACAGGGAACAGGCTTAGTCAGGGAGAACTCAGCTGGTAGAAGCCGACCGGTGACAGCAGGTAACAGCACAGGAACCAGGGCACGAAATACAGAAGAACTTCCAGATCCGACCTAGGACAAAAGGAACACAGGTTAAGTACAGCAAACCAGACTGCAGAGCCCTAACTGAGAGAGACCTGGAGTTGCCACTTCAGTAAGATAGAAGTTGCCCTGGCAAAGTCATGGAGTGTCTGAGACCTTTTTATCCCCAAAGCCTGCTGGTGATAGGCCGGGAGGAAGGGCGGGAGGAAGGGTGAGCTGTCTCCATAAATGCCTGTAAGCACGCGGGCCCGCCCCTATGTGTGGCCTGGGAAGGAAGATGAAGGAGGAAGTGCAGCAGGCCTGGGAGCGTGGACCCGGGCAACATGTCTGCGGGGACGGGACCTGGACTCATGGAGCGACGGTGGATGACCGGAGCACAGGCCCCCTGCCCCTGGACAGGACGTGAGGAGGTAAGGGAGAGCAGAGGAGAGGAGGCAGGCTGCAGGGCAAGTGCACCGGGCCGTGAGGTGGTGACAACCCTTTTTAGACAGAGGTTAGTGTGCTGATAGAATAAAGGTATATGGGCAGAATTTTAAATACATGTGTCTGTGGAGGCCCTGTGGTGTGGTCGCCACAAGGGGTCCTGCACCCATTCCACGGGTGTGGTATTCCTGTTTCTCAGGAAACAGGATTGTAAGTCTGAGACACCCACAAAAGCACCAAACACACCCGGTCTCAGGGATGGTGGGCGAACCTGATAGAGGGAGAGCTTAGTCAGTCTCCCAGGGGACAGAGGGAAGAAAGGTGAAAGGGTGGAAAGTATAGTTTTAGGTCAGTCAGAGAGAGGAGAAGGAGGGTGTGACGATCTAGAGGACTTGAGCAGCATGGAGCTCATCCTGGGTCCCAGAACAACAGAATGCAAGTGAGGCAGAGGGAGCCCTAGGGGTATGGGCAGAGACAGTGAGCCACCCATGCGCCCAAATCTGAATCGGACAGAAGGGCTGGTTGGGAACCAGGGGATCAGCCCTGAGGGTGGTGAGGAGAATTCATACTCCAACCCTGAACCGGAGGCCATGAAACCTAGAAGAGCTGTGGCCCATACCCGACACATCCACTGAGAAGGTTAGCCATACTAGGGTCAGGGGACTTGGTACCGGTCGCATGACAGGACCCGTGGCTGCTGGATTGGGGACACTGTGTGCGGAGGTGCGAGCAGGATGGAGGTGGACAGTTAGCACTGAGAGAAAGAGAGCAAGCCGAGAAAGAACAAAACATAAAGGGGTGTCTTGGACAAGCTATCCCGGTTCTTTGAGGACTATCTGGATGGGGACTTGGCAAGGACAGTACCCGGCAGCATCACTGAAGTGAAAGTTAAGTAAACTGGGTATAGAACTCAGAAACTGCATGTGGGGACTGTTTATTTCTCACCTGTGGAGACTGATAAGCCAAGCAGGCTGCAGAGAACCTGTCCTTGCAGTTTCCCATCAGTCTCTCCCTTAGCCTGAAGAATCCTGCAGCGTCCCGCTGCACACCAAAATGGTTGCCCTGGGGAACCACTCACCCGTGAGGAGCGACAACACCTGACTGGGACTCCATCATCCCCAGAGGTCCCGCACCGCAGGCATCGCCATCAATAGCCAAACACCACGGGTGGCATCACGACAACCGTTCCCTAAAACCCGTTTCCGCATGAACTTTTATTGATACCGCCAGGGTCACGGAACCAGGTCTCGACCCCTGTGAATCCCCAGCAGCACCGGAGCCCAATTCTGAGTACCCCACGACTCCTGGGGGGTGTTTCATATTCCAGAAAATGTATAATTTAACATTTTCTGACATCATAATATTGTGACTTCTAAGCATTTGTGAAGATCCTTATCAGAGCCAGAAGTCCGGACCTAGCGTGAGAGGGAATTTCAGCATGAGCAGTGTGGGTCAGAACATGCAACGAGGACTGGATGGATGATAATGAGGAGCAGAGAGGCTGAAGAGGTGGACAGTGAGATGAGCATAAGAGTTTTTATAAGGGACATTTCATTGGTGGAGAATAACTTTTCTGCAAATTAAATTTCCCGGGAAAATAAACACAACAAGTGATTTCGTATTTTGCATGATCCACTCATTTATACTGTTACATCTCTTTCAATTGAAGAATACATCAATTATACTAAGATAGATTTCACTATTGTCCAACATAGGGCTGACGCTAGATTTTCACTGTTTTTCACTCAGCGCTGCTATTCTGTACTATACTGATGTTATGATTGGGTATTACAAGGTGCCAGGATAATCAGATATAGTGAAATCCTCTCCATAAGCCATAAATTCATCTGCCTATATCAATGAAATAGAATCCTCTGCAAAAGAAACACCAATTGCAGATTATTTTCAACACCCTGGGGTGTCAAATGTTGGTTTCTGAAAATTGTATAGACAATTGCAAAAGTCTTATTCTTTAAAGGCCTGGAATAGATTGACACTGTGTTAGTGCACTTACAATCTATTAGGTAGAAACTGGTACATTTAATTTACAAATTTTACTTTCAATCTGATTCCCATTTTAGATAATTGAAGGGAGGGCCTGTATTTTTTTTTATCTCACGTCTTGTATCTGTAAAGAAAGAAGATACATTTTTTGCTAAAATAAAATGAAATGAGCAGCATTGTAGGGTTTTCTATAATGTGTGGACTATGAATAGCGTTTAATTTCCCGGAAAAAGGATGGCATAGCGAGCACACAGTGATGTACACAGAAGTTACACCCATCCCAAAAAAAGCATTGCTTGATATGTTGCTTGATGTGCTTTGACCCCATGTGCATTCAGCGCTATGTCTTTTAAACTCTGCACCATGCTGTGTGCTGTATCTCACTTCATCAAGAATTGGTATACTGCATCAGGATAAGCGGCTCTAGATACATTGATATTTAATTCATCCAAACTGGCAGCAGCTTCTCACAATAACATGTCGCAAAAGCAGGGTCTCCCTACTTCTGATGGTCCAGTCTTTCATTACTTCCGTATCCCTCAGGTGACACTGACATTTTACGGAGTGTGATGTGTCATTGAAACCAAAAGAGGGTTGTGTAGGGCATAGAGAGACATCAACACACCTCATCAGATTTGGTTACTCATGTTTGGTAACATTTAAAGGATAAAAATGTAACAGCAACAATATTAAGATCTCAATCCATCATCCAGGTCCATTTTGTGACCTCATATGTAATGGTATTCAAAATAACTAAAACATTGACTGTATTTCTCCTTTGACAAAATGTCAGGTTAATAATTCGGGATATTACCACAATGCTATACTTCTAAAGGAAGATTATACAAAAAACTCTGTTCACATGTTCGTTTTTTGTAATTTTTTCCATCAGTTTTGGTAAGCCAAAACCAGGACTGGATGAAAAAGTTTGAAGTGGTGACATCTTTCAATTATACTTTTCCTCTGATTGTTCCCCCTCCTGGTTTTGCCTTATAAACACTGATATACTATATAATTGTCTTGCGGCCACTTCCGTCTGAGGCCAAAATCACGCACCAGCGCTCAAATGGCCGCTGCTAGCTGCGGCGACCACTGAGTGTTGAGAACAGCCAACATGGGGGGTCCGTGGCTCGTAGGGATGGGCGAATCTACTCGCTAGGACTCGTTACGGCGAGTAGAAAGGGGGACTCGCAGGACTCGGTACTCTGCGAGTTTCCCAGTGATTACTCGCGAGTCTAATGCAAATCAATATCAATCTAGTTTTGTCAGAAACGCTGACAAAACTAGGATTGCCATTGTTTGCATTAGACTCGCGAGTAATCACTGGCTACTGTGCCAGTGATAGCAGGGAAACTCGCAGAAAAAACTGCTGTTTCTTTGCGAGCCGAGTCCAGCTGTCTTCTCTGTGCAGCTCCAGGGTCCTAGAGCCGCCTGCTGCCTGATTTTAGCAGTGCTGAGATTGTTCTCAGTCTGCTCATTCCTGTGTACAGACATGAATGTCTGTGCACAGAGATGATTGTAGCAGTGCTGAGATTGTTCTCAGTCTGCTCATTCCCTGTGTACAAGACATGAATGTCTGTGCACAGAGATGATGTAGCAGAGCTGAGATTGTTTCAGTCTGCTTATTCCCTGTGCATAGACATCTATATTTATGCCAAGGGGATGTAGCAGAGAGGACATCGCGTTTTGGACTGCGTTGGACGGAAGAGGATTTTTTTAATCAAAGATGGGAGTCCCTAATGGCTTTTTTTTTTATTTCTAATAAAAATTTTTCCTTGTGTTGTGTTTTTTTTAAAACAATTTAATAGAAATTCATGGTGGTCATGTCTAATATTGGCATGACCGCCATAAATTTCGGCTTAGGGCCAGCTGATAATACAAAGTGGACCTAACCTCTTTTTACCCAGCGTGCCACCGCTACCAGGGCCGCTGGAAGAGCGGGGTTCAGGCCAGAGGATGGCGCTTCAATGAACGCGCCATCTTCTGGGGCGGCTGCGGGCTGCAATTTGCAGCGGGGGGTGCCCAGAAAGCTTGGGCATCCCTGCGCTGCGGATTCCAGCCCCCAGTGCTTAGCTGTACCTGGCTAGACATAGAAATTGCGCGGAGCCCCACGCATTTTTTTTTAATTATTTCATGAATTTCAGAGTCAGAGTCAGAGTCTCAGAGTCAGAATCTCAGAATTTCTGAAATAATTAAAAAAAAATGCGTGGGGCTCCGCGCAATTCTATGTCTAGCCAGGTACAGCTAAGCAGCTGGGGGCTGGAATCCGCAGCGCAGGGATGACCAAGCTTTCTGGGCACCCCCCGCTGAAAATTGCAGCCCGCAGCCGCCCCAGAAGATGGCGCGTTCATTGAAGCGCCATCCTCTGGCGCTGAACCCCGCTCTTCCAGCGGCCCTGGTAGCGATGGCACGTGGGTAATAAAGAGGTTAGGGCCAGCTTTGTATTATCAGCTGGCCCTAAGCCCGAAATTTATGGCGGTCACGCCAATATTAGACATGACCGCCATGAATTTCTATTAAATTGTTTTAAAAAAAACACAACACAAGGAAAATTTTTTATTAGAAATAAAAAAAAAAAGCCATTAGGGACTCCATCTTTAATTAAAAAAATCCTCTTCCGTCCGACGCAATCCAAAACGCGATGTCCTCTCTGCTACATCCCTGTGCATATATATAGATCTCTATGCACAGGGAATGAGCAGACTGAAGAAAAAATCTCAGCTCTGCTACATCATCTCTGTGCACAGACATTCATGTCTGTACACAGGGAATAGCAGACTGAGAACAATCTCAGCACTGCTACATCAGGCAGCAGGCAGGCTTAGGACCCTGGAGCTGGCAGCCAGAACACAGAGAAGACAGGATCTTATCTGTGCGAGTCAGCGATTACTTACAAAAGTAAACGAGCAATGCAAATAAATGACACAACTAGGATTGCTTCAGGCTGAAGCTTCCCGAGACACATCTGCGAGTTGTAAATCTCACACTACTCGCTATTATCGCTTCCCCATTCATTAACATTGGACTCGCTAGACTCGCAACGAGTAGCGAGTCCTGGGCTCGGACTCGCTAGAGTCAAGCGATTCCGAGTAATTTAGGATTCGCCCATCATAGTGGCTCGCCAGCCGGGAGATGCCGGCGTCAGCAGCATCTCCTGGCTGGCGAGCCGCTGACCTCTGTGCAGCAGTTAAGCGAGCGGGATTCAAACCGCGCGCCAAGCCGCTCTACTTCTCTGATTGGTCCGGCGCGGCCACAGCAACCAATGAGCGAAGCGGTGCGGCTTGGCGGGAAATATGAATCCCGGCTTGGTGCGTTTGGTTTTGAATGGCAACATCTCTCAGCAGTGACCAATCAGAGGCGTGGGATTCATATTTCCCGCCAAGCCCCGCTGCTTTGCTGATTGGTCGCTGCGGCCGCGGCGACCAATCAGAGAAGGTAGCGCGGCTTGGCGCGTTGTTTGAATTCCGCGTCTCTCGTTGGTCGCTACGGTGACCATTGAGAGATGCGGCGCGCGGCTTGGCGCACGATTTGAATGCTGCATCATAGTGTGACGCAGTTCACTCCTGTTTACAAGGCGTTCGGTTAGTGTGACGCAGTTCAATCCTGTCTACAAGCCTGTCAGTCAGTGTCACAAACTTCACTCCTGTCTATAAGGTTGTCAGTCAGTATCACAAATCTTTACACCTGTCTACAAGGCTGTCATCAGTGTGACGCAGTTCACTCCTGTCTATAAGGCTGTCAGTCAGTGTCACAAATTTTACTCCTGTCTACAAGGCTGTCAGTCAGTGTGACGCAGCTCAATCCTGTCTACAAGGCTGTCGGCCAGTGTGAAAAAACTTCACTCCTCTCTACAAGGTCTGTCAGTCATAGTGTGACGCAGTTCACTCCTGTTTACAAGGTATTCTAGAATACCCGATGATTTTAGAATCGGGCCACCATCTAGTGTAAAATACTCACCAAATACTCATCACGTCTGCCCCTGAGCCTGGCCTATCCGTCAGAAACTTAGTTTCTGCATGGGAGCAGCGCATAGCGTTACCAGCAGGTAACACTATGTGCCGCCTGTGTATGGATTGCTAAGAAAACTGGACGCTTACTGCAGCCGCCAGCTCCACAGAGATCTCCTCGATCTGTGCTTTTGCAGAGAGCACAGAAGAATGCTGCAAACCACATTTCCCGTGCACTCTGCTAAAGCGCATATCCGGGGATTGTCTGTGACAATTTGCATATGCTATTTCCTAGGGGAGCATCACGGCTTTAAGTCTCCACACTGCCTACTGGCAGAATACTTTCCATAAGGAGAATAGCTGTTCGCCAAGACCTATATTATATAGAGTTATTACAAACAGTGATCTATTTCAAGTGTTTATTTCTGCTAATGTTGATAATTATGGCTTACAGCCAATGAAAATTCAAAAGTCATTATCTCAGAAAATTAAAGTAGGGAGGATGAAGGGTCTGAGAGATAAAATATTACCTAAATAGGTATCAGAGGCTTCACCTTGTATGGTTGTAAGAGTCACAACCACTATAAAAGCACATCACAGCTGTTGCAGTCCCCAACATGGTGCATATAGAGATGGGAGGATTAAAGGATAAAAACCACGAGCAATCAAAGGATGAATATATACTGTGGGGCAGCGCCTGGATCGCAAGTCAGGAAACACGTGGAGCCCGGTAGTGGTTCAAACAGGACCCGGTGTTTATTGCTGATACACACAGCGGTGGCACAGTCTGCCAGAATCCGGGTCGCAGCCGGGTACACAAGACACAGTTCATATAACGTACCCGGGTCCTTCAGGCCAAAGGCCTCCGTTATGGGTCACCCCGAGTTCCTCCAGCCCTCCTGGGCTAGGCCGTGTTAGTCTAGCACACGGCCTCCTGGAACTCTAGACCTCTCCTTTCTGTATATCTGCTGCTGCTGCAGCCAAGGCACAATTCTGTGTACAGGGAACCCCGCCCTGCCTCCTGACCAGGCTTTTAACTCTGTGTCTACTTCCGGGACCTTGCAAGACCCGGAGCGGAGGGAGCGGACCGTCCCTTTCTCTCACACCCTATACCGGGGTCAATACGTGACAGTGCGCATTCTGGGGGAGACATAGCGCCCCTCGCATATGATCCCCCGCACTGTCTCACAATACATATATTGATTCATTATTCAACACGTTTCAGGGCTCCATGACCCTTTCCTTAGGGCAAATCAATATTATATTGCCATGTTTCAGGGTGTTTCAGGGAGATCTGAAATGCTCTGACTAATAAATTCATGTAATATTCACCCTTTGATGTCTCGTGGAATACGGCAATGCTGTTTTTAACCTTTCATCTTCCCTGCTTAAATTTTCTGAGATAATGACCTTTGGGTTTTCATTGGCTGTAAGCCATAATCATCAACATTTACAGAAATAAACACTTGAAATAGATCACTGTTTGTAATGGCTCTATATAATATATATATTTCACTTTATGTACTGAAATAATGAAAAAAATGACTTTTTGATGATATTACTAATTCATTGAGATGCACCTGTATGTGCGTTTTTGAACTGAGTCATGAATCAAAATTACCTATACAAGTCTATGGATCCCTGAAAATCTGCGTGCCCCAGCTGCGCTGTCCGTGATTAACATTGTAATTTGTGGAGACATGATTTTGTAATTAATTAATTTTTTTATACGTGAAAATCACAGATGAAACACTATTGTCAAAAACAGACATTGATCAATCACTACAGAAAAATCAAACCATGTACACTAATGAAACTCAAATTTATTTATGAATATCAGAAAAATCACAGACTTCTGAATCAGGACTAACACAAATCTTTTAGCAGATTTTAAATAAGAACTGAATAGAATTTATAGTGCTGTGCAAATTAATTGGGACAAAGCAAGTCTTTACTTGTTTTTCTTGCATTAGTTTTACTATTGCTGATAAGTATTTTATCAGTTCTTGGTGTCGTTTTCCTTTTTTTACACATTTCCCTTTTCGTTTTGGAGAAAACGATGCAGTTTCATTGTGTGTGCGAATTATTCTTGAAACGGTAGATTTTCCAATACCAACGGTGGAAGCGATTTCTCTTACAGTCAGACTTGTATGTTCATTAAGAGTAAATAATTCTAGACCTCTTCCGTGGAGTAACTTCCATTTTTACAGGCCCTGAATCACACTGAGAGAAAAAGTACACTAAACCACTCCTCACAGAAACAAGCTCTCAACTGAAGCTGAGGGGGCAGCTAGCTGTTATTTTGTGACTAAAACCAGTCAAACCACATTTTGTTACTCAAGGTTGTACTCTCACACCTGTTCAAAGCAGTTAAAACTGGTTTGAATAACTGTCTGGTAACCCCAACTTACGATTTTACTTAAAAATGCTTTGTCCCAATTAATTAGTTCTATTATGGCCGCTTTATACTTCCCAACATCGTTTCGATATTGTATACAATGGCACGGGAGCGCGCACTTTTTTGGCTGAAATCCAAGATCGCATAGGAGCTGTCACACAGGGAGATATCGGCAGGCAACACAACTGCAATGTATACACCCCCTTATACACGCGAACCAGGGAACGACCATTTAACATGGGAGTGAATAGGGGAAGTTGTACTCCAAATCGTTGTTGGGCTGTCACACAGCACGATCCGGCCAGATCGTCCATCCAATATCAGGCAGTTGGAGAGCCTGCTCATTTCTTCCCCGATATCGTTTTGGCATCGTTCTTGAATCAAATTGCACATTTACACCATACAACGCACGAACGATATCGGCGCCAACGCACGAACCACGTGACTTTTTATCGAAGTTGGATGACGATACCGGGACGTGTAAAGTGGCCATTAGTCTTTTTAATGTTGGTGTAATTAACTGAAAAGAACATCATATCCAAAAATGAATCACAGAAACAAAGGCTTACTTACCAATACCTCACAATTACACTGCAGGGAGGACAGAGGTTCAGTCATAAAAGTTGAAGGCCACACATGTACAAAAATTATTGCAATTACACTTTTTGTCATAGACATATTGGAACAAAAAAAAAAAAAAGAGAAGAAAAGGGAAATTGGTTACAGCTTTACACAAATTCCCCAACATTGGGCAGGACAAAATTGTTGGCACATTTCAAAAATGATGGGTAAACAACTTTGTTACAAAAATGTGATGCTCATTCAAACTTACCTGTGAAAAGTAGCAGGAGTGGGCAATATGATAATCATACCAGAAACTAGATAAATAGGAGAGAAGTTGACTCAATCTTTGTATTATGTGTCTGTATGTGCCATTCTAAGCATAGAAAACAGAAAGAGGAGAAGAGAACTGTCTGAGGACTTCAGGACCAACATTGTTGAAAAATATCAACAATTTCATAGTTACAAGTCCATCTCCAGAGATCTTGATGTTTCTTTGCAAACAGTGCACAACATAATCAAGGAGTTTAAAACCCATGACACTGAAGTTAATTTCCCTGGATGTGGATGGCAGAGAAAAATTGATGAAAGGTTGTAATGCAGGATAGTCCAGATGGTCGATAAGCAGCCCCAAACTTGTTCCAAAGAAATTCAAGCTGTCCTGCAGGCTCAGGGTGCATCAGTGTCAGCATGTACGAATCCATCAACATTTGAATGAAATTAAATACTGTGGCAGAAGACCCAGGAGGACCCCGCTGCTAACACAGAGACATAAAAAAGTTAGACTGTTGTTTGCCAAAATACAGTATATGTGAATAAAGGCCCAGTTACACACACAGACAATTGTGCAGAGATTGTTCGCAGATCTCTGGTTGCAGTGAATTCATGGACATATTGTTACATTTTGTGGCCTTGTACAAATGGAACAATGTATCCATGATTTCACTGCAACCAGAGATCTGCGAACAGTCTCTGCACAATTATCTGTGTGTGTAACAGGGCCTTAAGCCTAAATTCTTCTGGGAAAGCATCTTGTGGACAGATGAGACCAAGTTAGACCTTTTTGGTAAAGCACATCATTCTACTGGTTACTGAAAACAAAATGAGGCCTAGTAAGAAAAGAACAAAGTACCTGAATTTAAATATGGCGTAGGTTCAAGAATATTGAGCTAGTTTTGCTGTGTCTGTCACTTGATGCCTTGACTCTGGAAGGCATAATGAAATCTGAAGATTACCAAAGGATTTTGGAATGCAATGTAGTGCCCAGTGTCAGAAATCTGGGTGTGAATCCCATGTCATGAAGTCATTCTGTGTGAACAAGACTTTAGCATTGCATTTTGATTACATTTACCAACAGCATGTGCAGCATTACCTACTTCACAACTGACCACAGGAAATGATTAATTAGCCCATTAGAATGATTTTAACACACAGTTGGAGATGAAAAGACCCATGGATGTTTGGGCTCGCCAGGTTTGACCGGACTAAAAAGAAAGTTTGGTTTGGAACCAGACTTGACCGGAACTTGGCTTTGGATTCCAAACCCATACAAGTCAATAGGGATCCAAACTTCTGTGCTGTAAAATGGTTGTGAAATGGTTGTAGTAAAAGTTAGGGACTGCAAAAGGAAGAAAATGGGGGTAAGAGCAGGAAAATTATTCATACCACGTTTCCCATAAGATAAGATCACATTCAGGCTTCTTTACTGGCCTACTTTTTAACAAAATGCATATTCACTGCTTCTGATATCAGGCTAGGAATAGTACGTGTTATGTTGGCTGGTTATCAATAATAATAATCTTTATTTATATAACGCCAACATATTCCGCAGCACTTTCCAATTCATTGGTTCATATACAAACAGTCATAAGTAACAATTATAAAATACAGTAAAATAATTAAGGGCTCGGACATACTCTCCTAGTTACATCCGAGTTTGACGGGCGAGACTCGGAACAGGCTGGAGCAGTGACCCTGAACGGCCTGACTCTCTCTCTGGACGGGGAATGACAGCTGCTTGTGTTTCTGTGCAGCATCGCTTTCCCCGTCCAGAGGGAAAGAGTATGCTCAGGGTCACTGCTCCAGCCTGTTCAGAGTCTCATCCGTCAAACTCAGATGAGTGTGTCCGAGCCCTTAATCAGACAAACAATGTAAAAAATCCAATACAGTAATTAAAGTGGAGAATGAAGATAAAAAAATACAATACAATAATTAAAGCAGAGAAACAATGTAAAAATACAATACAGTAATTAAAGTGGAGAATCAAGGTAAAAAAATACAATACAACAGTTAAAGCAGAGAAACAATTTAAAAAATACAATACAGTAATTAAAGTAGAGAATCAATGTAAAAAAAATAAAGTACAATAATTAAAGCAGAGAAACAATGTAAAAAATACTATACATAATAATTAAAGCAAACATAAAGGCGACCCTGCTCAAAAGAGCTTGCAATCTACAGCGAGATGGTGGTTACACAAAGTACAGGTGCTTATTACAATGATGGTCCAGGCATCTTAAGGAAGAGGGGGATAGAAAATAAATTACATAATTGGTCACCAGCAGCCAATCTGTGTAGAGCTTTTGGGTTTGGTGGAGTTTGAAGGAGAATTATGTCCAGAGAAATAGTGAATGGGCTATATACAGTATAAAGGACTTCTATTAAGGAGCATGATAAGCCACCTTAAAGAGATGTGTTTTTAGGGAGCGTCTGAAGCTGTGAAAATTGTGGATAGTCCTAATTTCTTGGGGTAGAGCATTTTAGAGAATTGGTGCAGCTCAGTAGAACTCTTGGAGCTTGGAATGGGAGGTTCAGATTAATGCAGATGTTAGTCAAAGGTAATTTGTAGAATATAGAGAATGGGTAGGGTGATAGACAGAGATGAGGGAGGAGATGTAGGGAGGTGCTGCACTGTGAAGAGCTTTGTGGGTGAGAACAGTAATTTCAATTGGATCCTGTAGTGTATAGGCAGACAGTGCAGTGACTGGCACAGAGCAGAGGTGTCTGAGTAATGATTGGCCTGATAGGTTATCCTGGCTACTACAGTAGGGATAAACTGAAGAGTGGAAAGTCTAGCAAAGGAGTGGCCAATTAATAGAGAATTGCAGTTATCAAGGCGGGAATTGATCAGGGCCACAGTGAAGGTTTTTGTTGATTCCATGGTGAGAAAGGGGCATACTCTAAAGATTTTCTTCAGGTGTAAGCGAAAAGAGTGGGTGAGAGATTGGTGCCAAACATAACACCCAGACAGTGAGCCTGCTCCTTAGACATGATCGTGGTGCTGCACACCGAGAGGGAGATGTTAGATATAGGGGGGTTAATGGAAGGCGAGATCATAAGGAGTTTAGTTTTGAAAAGGTTGAGCTTCAGATAGAGAGTGGACATGATATTGGAAACTGCAGCTAGACAGTCATTGGTGTTATTTAGTACTGCAGGGGTAAGGTCAGGGGCTGAAGTGTATAATCATGCGTCATCAGCATAGAGATGGTATTAGAAGCCAAATCTGCTAATGGTCTGTCCAATAGGGGCTGTGTAGCGTGAAAAAGAAGAGAACCAAGGACCGATCCCTGAGGGACCCCAATATTGAGAGGAAGAGGAGGGAAAGTGGAGCCAGCAAATGATACACTGAAACAGTGGTCAGAAAGATAGGATGAGAACCAGGAGAGAACAGTAAATATCCTTTATGCCAATGGAGTGCTGCATAGAGAGTAGGAGATGGTGGTCGACTGTGTCAAAAGATGCAGAGAAGTCAAGAAGAACAAGCAGAGAGTTGTCACCATTACCTTTTGCTGTCAGAAGATCATTTGTCACTTTGATGAGGGCAGTTTCTGTAGTTTGTAGGGGACGGAAACCAGACTGTAATGAATCTAAATGAGAGTGAGTGGAGAGGGAACTGGTGAGGCACATATAGACCAGGCGCTCCAAGAATTTAGAGATGAAGGGGAGGTTGGATACTGGTCTGTAGTTATATTAGTGCAGGATGGGTCAAGATAAGATTTCTTTAATAATGGAGTAATGATAGAATGTTTGCAGGAGGAGGGGTACATGCCAGAATAGAGGGAGAGATTGAAGATTTTGGTTAGGTGAGTGGTGACCACTGGAGACAGAGATTGGAGTAGGTGTGAGGGAATGTGGTCAGTGGTGCATGTAGTTGGATGACAGAAAGAAAGGAGCCTGTAGAGACTTCTTCAGTGACTGGGTCAAATATGAAGAGCAAGCCAGAGGAAATGTGGGGAAGAATGGGAGTAACAGTGCTTGGAGGCCAGGAGTTGATTTCTTGGCGGATGTTGTCTATTTTCTCTGTAAAGTAAGAAGCCAGATTATCAGTACAAAGGTCAGTGATGGGGCCTGCACTTTAGGACTGAGGAGAGAGTGAAAGGTGTCAAACTGTTTTTTTGGATTGTTGGATAGTGAGGAGATAAGGGTTGTAAAGTAGATCTGTTTGGTGTGGTGGAGGGCAGAGTTGTAGGTCTTTAACATGAATTTATAATGGATAAAGTTATCTGGCGTGCAGGTTTTCCTCCATAGGCATTTAGCACTCCTAGAGCATCGCTGGAGGAATCGAGTTTGCAATGTGAGCCAGAGCTGTTTAACTCTGTGTTTGGAGGTTCTAGGGTGAGGGGTGCTACTTGGTCCAAGGTGCTTCTAAGAGTGTCATTGTTGTGATTCACTGCCAGATCGGAAAAGGAGAAGGAGGAGATTGGGGACAGTGATGAGTTTAGAGAGTATATGAATGCATGAGGGTTAATGGCCTGTAGATTTCTGGATGTGTGATAGGTAGTGGTGTGCTGGGGAGGGCGAGGATTTGTGAGCGTTAAGGAGAGAATGTTGTGGTCAGAGAGAGGAAGAGGCAAGTTACTTAAAGAAGAGGTTGAGCAGAGGCGGGTAAAGGCCAGGTCACAGTTGTTACCATCCATGTGTGTCTCACAGGTTGAAAGTTGTGATAGGCCAAGGAAGGAGGTTAGAGATGGAAGCTGGGATGCAGATTGGGAGGTGGGGCTGTTTATGGGGATTTTAAAGTCTCCCAGAATACGTTTTGGTAATTCTGAGGATATAAAGTGTTGCAGCCATGTGGAAAAATGGTCGGGAAAATGGGTGGGTGAACCTGTGGGGTGGTATACCACCGCTACTCTGAGGGAGACGAGATGGAAGATCCTAATGGTGTGGACCTCAAAAGAAGGGAATGAGAGTGATGGGGCTGGAAGGATGACCTGGAAAGTACATTGTGGGGAGAGTAGTAAACTAACTCCACCACCATGTCTGTTCCCAGGTCTCGGGGAATGGGAAAATGTAAGCCGCCATGAGAAATAGCAGCAAGGGAAGCAGTGTCTGAATCCTGGATCCAGGTTTTAGTGAGGGCCAGCAGATTAAGAGAGTTGGTAATAAAGTAATTGTGAATGAAGGGAAGCTTGTTGCATACAGACATTTGATTCCAGAGCGCACAGTTAAAATAGGGAGATGAAGGTGTGCAGATAATGTTAATGAGGTTAGTAAGGCTTCTATGTGAGATGGGGTAGGGGTTGAAGTTGGTAGAGGGTGGACCAGGGTTGGGAGAAATATCACCTGACAGGAGCAGCAGCAAAAAGAGAAATAGTAAATAGTTTTGGGGTTTGTAACATGGATTATGATGCACAACTTTGGGATAGGATAGACTGAGATTCTTCAGTAAACTGAAGATAGCATGGAAGCTGAACATAGGGTAGGGAACGAGAGACTGATACGAATGAGTGGTGATGGAGGGGGGATGGGGTGGTGAAAGTGAGTGCCAAAACCACATAGGAAAACAAACAATTAAATAAAAGATTGAAAGTGAAAAGAATTATACACATTGTTTTCAGTGGCTTTCTATCGCGTTATCTTCCAGTCCATCCAAGTCAATTTTGTGTCAATTTCTTGACACTTAATGAAACACGTATTTGAGACACAAAAGCAGACTCGTCTAAGGCAGACTAGTGTCAGCTAAGATATACTCAAGAAACTGAATTTAAGTGTGGAAGAAGGGGGAGGATACTGGACATCATTAGCCATATACCAATCAGTGCAGAGCCAAATGGTGGCTCACAGGCAGATTACACAAAAGATCATAAACAGAGGTATGTGGGGGGCAGTGGAATGGAGAGTTACATTCATAATAGAATGGGATATATTTCAGCATGAAAAATAGATCAGATCAGCAACAGAGTTGAGTGCATGAGTATACATTCAAACGTACCACAGATATATTTCAGCATGAAAAATAGATCAGATCAGCAGCAGAGTTGGGTGCATGATTATACAGTCAAAAATAGGGACCTCGTGACATTTTTCAATTATTTATTTATTCATTTAGGATGCGGGGTCTCAACTTTTTTTGCTAAAGAGCAAAGGTAAAGCAAACAGTTGTGGGCTGATACTATCAGATATGGAACTCCCATGGATATTGTCCACTTCCCAGTCTGAGATCAGCTCTCAGTTGTATGCTTTACATTTGAATGGTTATCAAAATAAGGGACCTAAATAGGGATGAGCGAGTATGCTCAGCGCTACTCGTTATTCGCACGAGTATCCCGATGCTCGGGATGCTCGGCGAGCACCGAGTACCGCCGAGGTGCTCGGACTCCTCGCTAATAATTAGCAATCTGACACAAATACACTGCTCCCTTCAGTGCTCACAGTGAGCTGGCACCTCACAGACAGCAGGTTGATTGTTAGGATCCCTCTGTGGGGCACAGCAAGGTGTTGTATGCTGTGGAGATTTGAAAAAGCCCATCCTCTCACCCTTTTCCAGAAATACTCGTTTTACAACCGGAAGTCTGTGGGCGGAGCCTGTCACTAATTGACTTACATTGGGCTCGGTGCTCTGGCCGAGTACACGAGTATCTTGGGATGCTCTGCCAGAGCATCGAGCACCCGAGCATTTTAGTGCTCGCTCATCTCTAGACCTAAAGTAAAAAAAAAAGTGGTTTAAATTAAGGGCTGGGGAGGGCAGGGAATCAGTAAAATGTAGAAAACAGTACTTAAATGAATGGGAATAATAAGGAACATGCTATTCACATTTGCCCGTTACTGACTACAACTCGCACAGAGCCACGTCGTCTCACTGAGCGCAGTGTTGCGCTGTGATTTTGATGAGAATTTTAATTATTGCAAATATTAATAGCATGTTCTTTACTGTTATCATTCATTTGAGGACTGTTTTCTACCTGCCGTCTCCAGCTCAAAAACATCTATAGGATTCGCACTTTCCTTGACCACGACACTGCTAAAACCCTTATTCACGCTCTCATCATCTCCCGCCTCGATTACTGCAACCTCCTGCTCACCGGCCTCCCCAATACCTCCCTTGCACCTCTCCAATCTATCTTGAACTCCGCTGCCCGCCTAATCCATCTGTCTCCCCGCTACTCCCCTGCCTCCCCCCTCTGCCAAGCCCTTCACTGGCTCCCTACTTCCCAGAGATCCCGGTTTAAAACATTAACCATGACATACAAAGCCATTCACAACCTGTCTCCTCCATACATATCTGACATGGTCTCCCGATACCTACCCTCACGCAACCTGCGATCCTCCCAAGAGCTTCTCCTCTACTTCCCCCTCATCTCCTCTTCGCACAACCGCATACAGGATTTCTCCCGTGCTTCACCTAGACTCTGGAACTCACTGCCCCAACACATCAGACACTCTCCTACCCTGGGAACCTTCAAAAGAAGCCTGAAGACCCACCTCTTCCGCCAAGCCTACCACCTGCAATAAGACCCGGTCCACCACACCGCCTCATGACTGGAATTTCCCCCTCCCACTGTATCCCTACCCACCCCTCGTAGACTGTGAGCCTTTGTGGACAGGATTTCTCCCCTCTTGTATCTGTATGACCGAATTGTCAACATTTATTGTTACTTGTATTGTTACTATGTTACTTGTCCTAGTCTGCCCTTTTTAGCATGTAAAGCGCCTTGGAATATAATGGCGCTATATAAATAAATAATAATAATAATAATAATAATAAATAATACCAGTTCACTTGTTTCCCTCGCCTTCCTAGCTCTTAATTTAAATGTCAAAAAAATGTTTTAGCTCTGAATGCTGGACTTGAACATGGACTTCCCTGAGAAGTCTGTGTTCAAGTTCAAGATACAAATACTAGGTGTCTGGTATGAACCCTGAAATTCACAGTTTAGGTTTGTTCATCCCTACACATGGTGTCTGCACTGTGTATGGCTAATTTCCACAACCTCTTCCTCTGATGACCTCAACTCCTCATCACCACTGTCTCGTTCCCAGACTTTGTCCGACACAGAAATATTATTATATTCTTCATCTTTGTCTAAAGGGTGACCTGTGTGTGGAAAAGCTAGCTCTCCTCTCACCATATGAATCCCATACCAAGGTCTTCTCTGGCTCAAAATTATACTACACTCCCTGACAGAAGTTATGTCGCTTATCCATGTTATGTAAATAAAAACTTATAACCTGATGTTATATTAATCTATTGTTTGTATAAATTACTCTTTTGAAAGCTGAAACCCTACGAAATTTGGTTTAGGTTAAGAAAATAAATTGTCATCAATGCTGAAATATTGATCATTTAATGAACACAGAATGGTCAGATTTTGGCAAGACAAAAGTTTTGTCGTCCACAGAAAGTAATGTGGTTTTCAAACAAATAATTAACTTAAAATACAAATATATATTGCACTAGATGGCAGCCCGATTCTGAAGAATCGGGTAGTCTAGAATATATATATATAGTTTATTTAGTAATAGTTAGGGGAGTGCGGTGAAATTAATTGTGTGTGTACAGGTGGCTCAGGGGTCAGCAGTGAGTGCGGTGGCTCAGGGGTCAGCAGTGAGTGCGGTGGCTCAGGGGTCAGCAGTGAGGGCGGTGGCTCAGGGGTCAGCAGTGAGGGCGGTGGCTCAGGGGTCAGCAGTGAGTGCGGTGGCTCAGGGGTCAGCAGTGAGGGCGCAGGCTCAGGGGTCAGCAGTGAGGGCGGTGGCTCAGGGGTCAGCAGTGAGGGCGGTGGCTCAGGGGTCAGCAGTGAGGGCGCAGGCTCAGGGGTCAGCAGTGAGGGCGCAGGCTCAGGGGTCAGCAGTGAGGGCGCAGGCTCAGGGGTCAGCAGTGAGGGCGCAGGCTCAGGGGTCAGCAGTGAGGGCGCAGGCTCAGGGGTCAGCAGTGAGGGCGCAGGCTCAGGGGTCAGCAGTGAGGGCGCAGGCTCAGGGGTCAGCAGTGAGGGCGCAGCTAGGGTCAGCAGTGAGGGGCAGCAGGGGTCAGCAGTGAGGGCGCAGGCAGGTCAGCAGTGAGGGCGCAGGGTCAGGCAGTGAGGGCGCAGGGGTCAGCAGTGAGGGCAGCAGGGGTCAGCAGTGAGGGCGCAGGGGTCAGCAGTGAGGGCTCAGGGTTCAGCAGTGAGGGCCAGGGGTCAGCAGTGAGGGCGCAGGGGTCAGCAGTGAGGGCGGGCAGGGGTCAGCAGTGAGGGCGCAGGGGGTCAGCAGTGAGGGCGCAGGGGTCAGCAGTGAGGGCGCAGGGGTCAGCAGTGAGGGCGCAGGGGTCAGCAGTGTGAGGGCGCAGGGGTCAGCAGTGAGGGCGCAGGGGTCAGCAGTGAGGGCGCAGGGGTCAGCAGTGAGGGCGCAGGGGTCAGCAGTGAGGGCGCAGGGGTCAGCAGTGAGGGCGCAGGGGTCAGCAGTGAGGGCGCAGCGAGGGGTCAGCAGTGAGGGCGCAGCAGGGTCAGCAGTGAGGGCGGGGTCAGCGGGGGTCAGCAGTGAGGGCGGTGGCTAGGGGTCAGCAGTGAGGGCGGGGCTCAGGGGTCAGCAGTGAGGGCGGTGGCTCAGGGGTCAGCAGTGAGGGCGGTGGCTCAGGGGTCAGCAGTGAGGGCGGTGGCTCAGGGGTCAGCAGTGAGGGCGGTGGCTCAGGGGTCAGCAGTGAGGGCGGTGGCTCAGGGGTCAGCAGTGAGGGCGGTGGCTCAGGGGTCAGCAGTGAGGGCTGTCAGGGTCAGCAGTGAGGGCGGCCAGGGGTCAGCAGTGAGCTGGAGGGCGCAGTGAGGGCGTCAGTCAGTGAGAGGCGCAGGGGTCAGCAGTGAGGGCTCAGGGTCAGCAGTGAGGGCGCAGGGGTGTCAGCAGTGAGGGCGCAGGGGTCAGCAGTGAGGGCGCAGGGGTCAGCAGTGAGGGCGCAGGGGTCAGCAGTGAGGGCGCAGGGGTCAGCAGTGAGGGCGCAGGGGTCAGCAGTGAGGGCGCAGGGGTCAGCAGTGAGGGCGCAGGGGTCACAGTAGCATAGCTGAGGGCGCAGGGGTCAGCAGTGAGGGCGCAGGGGTCAGCAGTGAGGGCGCAGGGGTCAGCAGTGAGGGCGCAGGGGTCAGCAGTGAGGGCGCAGGGGTCAGCAGTGAGGGCGCAGGGGTCAGCAGTGAGGCAGGTCAAGTAGGGCGCAGGGGTCAGCAGTGAGGGCGCAGGGGTCAGCAGTGAGGGCGCAGGGGTCAGCGCAGTGAGGGCGCAGGGAGTCAGCAGTGAGGGCGCAGGGGTCAGCAGTGAGGGCGCAGGGGTCAGCAGTGAGGGCTCAGTGGTCAGCAGTGAGGGCGCAGGCTCAGTGGTCAGCAGTGAGGGCGCAGCCTCAGGGGTCAGCAGTGAGGGCTGAGGGGGTCAGCAGTGAGGGCTGAGGGGTCAGCAGTGAGGGCTCAGGGGTCAGCAGTGAGGGCTCAGGGGTCAGCAGTGAGGGCTCAGGGGTCAGCAGTGAGGGCTCAGGGGTCAGCAGTGAGGGCTCAGGGGTCAGCAGTGAGGGGTCAGCAGTGAGGGCTCAGGGGTCAGCAGTGAGGGCTCAGGGGTCAGCAGTGAGGGCTCAGTGGTCAGCAGTGAGGGCGCAGGCTCAGTGGTCAGCAGTGAGGGCGCAGCCTCAGGGGTCAGCAGTGAGGGCTCAGGGGTCAGCAGTGAGGGCTCAGGGGTCAGCAGTGAGGGCTCAGGGGTCAGCAGTGAGGGCTCAGCAGTGAGGGCTCAGGGGTCAGCAGTGAGGGCGCAGGGGTCAGCAGTGAGGGCGCAGGGGTCAGCAGTGAGGGCGCAGGGGTCAGCAGTGAGGGCTCAGGGGTCAGCAGTGAGGGCTCAGGGGTCAGCAGTGAGGGCGCAGGGGTCAGCAGTGAGGGCGCAGGGGTCAGCAGTGAGGGCGCAGGGGTCAGCAGTGAGGGCGCAGGGGTCAGCAGTGAGGGCGCAGGGGTCAGCAGTGAGGGCGCAGGGGTCAGCAGTGAGGGCGCAGGGGTCAGCAGTGAGGGCGCAGGCTCAGTGGTCAGCAGTGAGGGCGCAGCCTCAGGGGTCAGCAGTGAGGGCTCAGGGGTCAGCAGTGAGGGCTCAGGGGTCAGCAGTGAGGGCTCAGGGGTCAGCAGTGAGGGCTCAGGGGTCAGCAGTGAGGGCTCAGGGGTCAGCAGTGAGGGCTCAGGGGTCAGCAGTGAGGGCTCAGGGGTCAGCAGTGAGGGCTCAGCAGTGAGGGCTCAGGGGTCAGCAGTGAGGGCGCAGGGGTCAGCAGTGAGGGCGCAGGGGTCAGCAGTGAGGGCGCAGGGGTCAGCAGTGAGGGCGCAGGGGTCAGCAGTGAGGGCTCAGGGGTCAGCAGTGAGGGCTCAGGGGTCAGCAGTGAGGGCTCAGGGGTCAGCAGTGAGGGCTCAGCAGTGAGGGCTCAGGGGTCAGCAGTGAGGGCTCAGGGGTCAGCAGTGAGGGCTCAGGGGTCAGCAGTGAGGGCTCAGGGGTCAGCAGTGAGGGCTCAGGGGTCAGCAGTGAGGGCTCAGCAGTGAGGGCTCAGGGGTCAGCAGTGAGGGCGCAGGGGTCAGCAGTGAGGGCGCAGGGGTCAGCAGTGAGGGCGCAGGGGTCAGCAGTGAGGGCGCAGGGGTCAGCAGTGAGGGCGCAGGGGTCAGCAGTGAGGGCGCAGGGGTCAGCAGTGAGGGCTCAGGGGTCAGCAGTGAGGGCTCAGGGGTCAGCAGTGAGGGCTCAGGGGTCAGCAGTGAGGGCTCAGGGGTCAGCAGTGAGGGCGCAGGGGTCAGCAGTGAGGGCTCAGGGGTCAGCAGTGAGGGCTGAGGGGTCAGCAGTGAGGGCTCAGGGGTCAGCAGTGAGGGCTGGAGGGTGCAGAGCAGGGCTGGAGGGTGCAGAGCAGGGCTGGAGGGTGCAGAGCAGGGCTGGAGGGTGCAGAGCAGGGCTGGAGGGTGCAGAGCAGGGCTGGAGGGTGCAGAGCAGGGCTGGAGGGTGCAGAGCAGGGCTGGAGGGGGCAGAGCAGGGCTGGAGGGGGCAGAGGAGGGCTGGAGGTGGCAGAGGAGAGCGGAGGCAGGGTGGCGGAAGACTTACTGGGCTGTTGGCGGGCGGCGGGCAGCGGCAGTGCTGTTGGCGGTTCCGGAGGCCGGGGGCGGAGTGTGGGCGGGGCTAGCTGGGTGATGGAGGAGCGTCAGCCGGTCTGTGGAGAGAGCGGCAGGACTGGGAGCTGTGCCGGCGGAGGCCCCACACTCGTTCCGGGCCGGTTGGCGGATGTTGGTGGGCGGTGAGCTGCAGGGCTGTGGGCGGGATGTGGGCGGCCGCAGACGGGGCTCTGTGCAGGGCCGGTGGCGCCGCTCGTGGGTCTGGTGCTTCCGGTTCCGGAGTTGGACACAGGAGGGAGGCCATCACGGAAGCGGAAGCGGATTTTGGGCGGAAGTGGCCTTCGGGTTTTATATAATAGATAACATTGGTGAATGAACTTGTGGTGCTATGAGAGTCATATTTAATATTTTGTGTGACTTCCATGAACCTGAAGGACTGCATCCAAGTGGTTTAACAATGATTCATACAATTTATTAATGAAGTCATCAGGAATAGCAAAGAATGCAGTCTTACATGCCTCCCAGAGTTCATCTAGATTCTTTGGTTTTATCTTCCAAGCTTCCTCTTTCATCCTACCCCAAATATCCTCAATGATGTTCATGTCTAGTGACTGGGCTGGCCAGTCCTTGAGCAGCTCGATCTTTTTTGCTTGCAGGCACTTTGTTGTAGAGATGGGTGTATGAGATGGAGAACCATCCTGTTGCAGAACTTGACCCATTTTATGATTTGGAATCTAAGAGGTAGTTAATACTTCTTGATATTTTAGGCTATTGATATTGCCTTCCACCTTGCAAATGCTTCGTACACCCCCATACTGAATGTAACGATAGACCATGATCTTTTCATTATCAAATGTAACTGTTTTCTGCATGTATTTTGGATCCATATGGGCTCCAGTAGGTCTCCTGCAGTATTTGCGGTGGCTGTGGTGTAATTCTACTGAATATTCATCAAAGAAATCCACCTTCTGCCACTTTTCCAATGTCCATCTGTTTAGCAGGCTGTGGGACTTTGCAAATGCCACACAGTTTTTAATTTGCCTTTTGATTAGTGCTGGCTTCTGGGCACTGATATGACCATGGAGGCCATTTCGAGACAGAATCCTACAAACTGTTCTAGTTGACACAGGGACTTGAGGTGACCAGGCCTGTTGGAGTGCTGCAGTGGAAAAGGGGCTTGCTTTGGATTTTCTAACCAACAAACGTTCCTCCTGAGCAGTTGTCTTGTGGCGTCTGCCAGACCTGGGCTTGTCAAACACATCTCCAGTCTCTTCAAATCTTTTTTTAATTCTTTTTACTTGACGCTGAGACACATTAAAGGTGCCAGCCACCTCTGCAGTGGATCAGGTCTTCATCCTCTTGATAATCAAGGCTTTGGTCGCAGGGTGGATTTTTGGCATGTTGTCAGAGCTCAAGTTGCAGTTCAAGTGAAGGTTTGGGGTGCTGTGTTTCTTTTTAGATACACCAACTAATTAAGCAATCATTTACTGAGCACAGGTGAGGATGTAAACTAGGATTGGGTGCATTATATGACCAGGTGACAAAACCTTTGTCTTGCTAAAATCTGACCATTCTGTGTTCATTAAATGATCAATATTTCAGCATTGATGGATGCCAATTTATTTTCTTAACCTAAACCAAATTTCGGAGGGTTTCAGCTTTCAAAGAGTAATTTATAAAACCAATGGATGAATTTAACGTCAGGTTATAAGCTTTTATTTACATAACATGGATAAGCGACATAACTTGTCAGGGGGTGTACTATGGACATTGTCTCTATCACCCTAGGCAGCAGAACCTGTAGCACAGATCAGCAATAGAATCATTGTGCCAGTGGAGATGGACATCATGTCTTCCAAGAACAAAGGCTGACTGTTCATGTCTTCCAAAATATAAACTAAAAGACGTTTTTCTGTTGTAGTATGTTCCTTAGGGGGTCTTTGTGACTGCTTGTTTACCTTATATTTCCAATTCCTCTTCCCCTACGCCTCTTTCCTTTATTTATTGATGTCTTTCTATTCTTAGAGTTAGAGAACGGCAGAGACAGATGGAAAACAAGCAGGTGAGAAGGAGCACCTTAGTGTTAGGCCAAGTCATGTGTACCTGGTTTGAACACACATTCTGTGCTGACAGGGTCCTATCACCTTTTATTTTATTTTTTTTTATATTGGCAATCAAACGAAATGAAAATTAAGTTAAAAAAATCTAAAATGCTAGGTGGCCACACACACTACTTAGCCTCATTTTCTTGTCTTGTGGTATTTCCACTGAAGTTGGATCAGCCTGGAATTTGATTTTCCTCTCTGATTTTGAGTATCATTTCAAATCCAGACCTTCATGGGATATTATGGGTGCTTTCTTATCAGCGGTATTGCAATTTTGCGGTAGATCTGGCAGATGTTGCCGCATCTGCCGGATTATCGCATAACGGCTGACTTGCGGCACCATTCCGGTAAGCCCCATTCATTCTCTATGGGGCTTGTCATCTGGTGCGGCAAGTGCGGTATTGCGGAATCCGCCACTTGAGGTACTTGCGGCCATACAAAAAAATGCTGCTAGCAGCGCTTTTTTGCACGGCCGCTAGTGCCGAATCTGCCGGATTCGGCAATGCCGCACTTGCCACACCCAACCACAAGCCCCATAGAGAATGAATGGGGCTTGTCAGATCGGTACCCCAAGTCGGCCGTTACAGGATGGATCTGGCAAGTGCGGTGACATCTGCCGGATTTACTGCAAAATTGCAATACCGCTGATGTGATAGGAACTAGGGATGGGCGAATCTACTCGCTAGGACTCGTTACTCGGCGAGTAGTAAGGGACTCGCAGGACTCGTTACTCGGCGAGTTTCCCAGCAATTACTCGCACAGTAACGAGTCCAATGCAAGTCAATGGCAATCCTAGTTTTGTCTGAGTTTACTTTTTCTCACTCGCTAGACTCGCTATATCACATCGCTATGTAGCTTGAATCTCCCCAAAATCATTTAAAGAATCGCACCGCTTCATGGATACCCGCTGTCAGCAGCGAGTCTGAGCGAGTCTGAGCGAGTCTTAGCGATTCTGAGCGAGTCTACGAATCCGAGTCCTGTATTCTGTATTCGGGACTCGCGAATACAGAATCTGTTATGTTCTGACAAAGCTTCCGAGACCGCCTAGCGTGTTAGGTCAGAAAACTTGTGAAGATGGACAAGCATGTTAGCCAATCATATTCAGTAATGCCACAGCCATGTTGGTTGTGGCAGGACTATGATTGGCTTCTGTCCATCGTGATGCCTATGTCATGTATGACAGGCAAGGCTGTATATAAGCCTTGCCACCGCCATTTTGGGCACATTTCTGTGAAGATCTGAGCTACAGCAGGGTGAGGTAGTTGCTGGAGCAGATGATAGGGATTGTCAGTCAGTGTAGGGAACCTTAAAAATTCCTTATATTTACCCCAAACAGCTCTTGTGAGAGCTACCAGGAGGACAAAGGAGTACTGTGTAGAGGACTGTAGGCAGGCAGGGAAGCAGGGAGGTGCAGCCTTACAGTGCTCACAGGACCGACCTCATAGCTTAGCTTACTCACTCAGCTGTCCTAATAGCTGAAGTCAGAGGCTTAGCTGAGGTACTATTTACAATTTTTTTGCAGCTGATAGATTTTGGGTCCTAAAAACCCCTTCAGCTTTATTTTGTCTGTGGCAGATCAGTGCGTAGCTGCTCTCCTAGCTGCAAATAGCACGTACGCCACCTACTTGTGCGACTACTTGTGCGCACTTAATAATTTTTTCAGGGACTAGTGTGCTGCTTTACTGCCAAGTGTTAGCACACACTTAACCCGCCAGTAAGTGACGCCTACAGCAACACCTAACTCCATCTCGGTGGCTGTGCGCACTTAATAATTTTTTCAGGGACTAGTGTGCTGCTTCACTGACAAGTGTTAGCACACACTTAACCTGCCAGTAAGTGACACCTACAGCAACACCTAACTCCATCTCGGTGGCTGTGCGCACTTAATAATTTTTTCAGGGACTAGTGTGCTGCTTCACTGACAAGTGTTAGCACACACTTAACCCGCCAGTAAGTGACGCCTACAGCAACACCTAACTCCATCTCGGTGGCTGTGCACACTTAATAATTTTTTCAGGGACTAGTGTGCTGCTCTCCTGACAAGTGTTAGCACACACTTAACACGCCAGTATGTGACGCCTACAGCAACACCTAACTCCATCTCGGTGGCTGTGCGCACTTAATAATCTTTTCAGGGACTAGTGTGCTTCTTCACTGACAAGTGTTAGCACACACTTAACCCGCCAGTAAGTGATGCCTACAGCAACACCTAACTCCATCTCGGTGGCTGTGCGCACTTACTAATTTTTTCAGGGACTAGTGTGCTGCTTCACTGACATGTGTTAGCACACACTTAACCCGCCAGTAAGTGACGCCTACAGCAACACCTAACTCCATCTCGGTGGCTGTGCGCACTTAATAATTTTTTCAGGGACTAGTGTGCTGCTTCACTGACAAGTGTTAGCACACACTTAACCCGCCAGTAAGTGACGCCTACAGCAACACCTAACTCCATCTCGGTGGCTGTGCGCACGTAATAATTTTTTTCAGGGACTAGTGTGCTGCTTCACTGACAAGTGTTAGCACACACTTAACCCACCAGTAAGTGACGCCTACAGCAACACCTAACTCCATCTCTGTGGCTGTGCGCACTTAATAATTTTTTCAGGGACTAGTGTGCTGCTTCATTGACAAGTGTTAGCACACACTTAACCTGCCAGTAAGTGACGCCTACAGCAACACCTAACTCCATCTTGTTGACTGTGCATTTGTCAACAATGTCCCAAAAACACCAAATGCCCAAAAAAGAGTTTGCAAAGGGACAGGGACGAGGTTGTGGCCCTAGCAGTCGTGAACAACAAGGCACTGGTAGAAGTAGACAGACGAGGATTGATCGATCCACCTTTCTGCTGTCTAAATTTCCCAGTACTCAACCTAAACGTGTCTTGAGGCCAAATAACATTTTGGATGGCTGACAAGACCTCAACCACTGGTTCATGCAGCACACAATCATCCTTGACACCATATTCAAGTGCCGCTACTGACAACGCGGGGTCATCTAATCCGCAAAATCTTCCTATTTCCTCAAGCCATTGCCAGACAGAGGAAAATGTTGACCGCGAACTTGGACACTCGGATGATTTATTTGGTTCTTATCAGCCATTCATACAACCTGACCTTTCTTTGTCACTGCCCGACCAGATACTTGAACAAGACGTATGTTCTATTCATGGACAAAGTTTGGATTCACCTCGTCCTGAAGAACGTCCCTTTCAACAAAGGCATACACCGTCTCAGGAGGTGGAGGATGATGATGATGATGAGACACACATCTCATCTGGCCAGCCTGAACAGTCACGTTATCCAGAAGACTTTGAGGAGGATGGGGTGGATGATGAGACCACTGATCCAACCTGGACACTTGACATGCATAGCCAACAGAGCAGCCAGGAGCAGGAAAGTGGGTATGTACCACCGCCTAAAGCACCCAGGCTTACTCCTTTATCCAGAATCCAACCTGTGACAACAGTAGCCAAAATTGTGTCAACTGTTGCACAAACTGTACCAACTGTTGCCCAAACTTTAACAACAGTTGGCCAAACTGTGTCTACAGTTTGTGTTGGCCAGAGTTATCCTCCAGTTCTTCCAACACAACCTAAAGGACGAACATCCATTGTCTGGAAATTTTTTAAAGATAGCCCATCAGTAGCAAATGTCGTTATATGTAACATCTGCTATGCCAGGCTAAGCAGAGGCCAGGGCAAAGCAAACTTGAGCACCAGCAGTATGCGTAAGCACATGACTGTTAAGCACCCAAGTCAGTGGTTGGCCCATCAGGGTTCGACATCAGGGCCTTCTGATCTCAACACCGTTAGGCCACCTCCGATCCCTCCTTCACCATCTACTGTTCATGCAGCAGCTCCTACTCATACGATCTCCTCACAAGCTGCGTTACACGAGAGATATGACAGTAGTCAAGTGACTTGTGAGTCTGCCCCAAATGTCCAGTTGTCTGTTCCACAGCTGTATGACAGGCAGCGGAAGTACCAATCAACACACCCTTTTTCTCAACAAATGACAGCGCAAATATCTAAGCTGTTAGCTGTTGAAATGCTGCCGTTTAGGCTTGTGGCTACTGAGGCTTTTCGGGAGTTGTTGGCTGTGGCAGCACCACGATACTCTGTCCCCAGTCGCTACTTTTTTTCACGTACTGCCGTACCCGCGTTACACCAGCACGTCGTTAACAACTTGAAGCGTGCACTAACAAATGCTGTAAGCGGAAAAGTTCACCTGACAACTGACACCTGGACAAGTAGTTGTGGACAGGTCAGATACATATCACTAACGGCTCACTGGATCAACCTGGTCGAGAGTGTCCCAAAGTCTAATAGTGGAATTTCTGCGATCCTACCAACTCCACGAATAGCGGGCACAACATCATTCCGGGTGTCCGCGTCCTCATATACTTCAGCAACACAATGTGCGTCTTCTACTTCCTTGACCACTGCTGACTTGTCCGCAACATCACGTCAAAGTTGGGAGCTTTGCAGTACTGCATCAGCAAGGCGACAACAGGCTCTTCTTAAGCTGATCTGTCTAGGTGACACACCTCACACTGCAACCGAGCTGTGGAAAGGTGTTAAGCAACAGATAGATGAGTGGCTGGCCCCACTGCAACTACAAACAGGTCTTGTTGTCAGCGATAACGGACGAAACCTTGTTGCAGCAATAAAGCTCGGTAACCTTCAACACGTGCCTTGCATGGCTCACGTGCTGAACCTTGTAGTTCAGAAATTCATGAAAAATTACCCTGAGTTATCTGATCTACTAGAGAAGGTGCGTAGAAATTGCGGACATTTCCGACATTCATCCACGGCACTTGCAAGTCTATCTGCCCTTCAACAGCAATTTAATTTGACCAAACACAGGTTAATTTGCGACATGCCCACACGATGGAATTCTACATTCCATATGTTGGCAAGGTTCAATGAGCAGCAGAGGGCAATAGCGGAATATCAGCTGCAACATGCCCGTCACCCCAGAAGTAATACAAGACACATTGGTACTATGGAGTGGGTCTGGATCGCTGACCTTTGCGAGGTTCTAGAGAACTTTGATTACTATAACTGCGGTGATCAGTCCATTATTAGTCTCACCATCCCCATGCTCTGTTTGCTTAAAGAATCTCTCCTGAATCTTAAAACAGAATCATTGAGGGCACAGCGGAGGGCTATGGAGCCAGATTTTAACATCCACGATCAGAGCCAGCAAAGCCAATTTCAGCCGGCAACATTGGCTGCAGAACAAGACAGTGATGAGGAAGATGAAGACGATTTATTTCTCCATGGTACTGATGTGAACCCTGATGGTACTCCCAACCCCAGGTTTATGTCGGTACAGCATGGGTGGGCTGAAGAGGAGGAGGCGGAGACCGATTTTGAGACCATGATGCCTACTGTTCATCAGTCAGGTGACACAGAAGAGATGAGTCTTTGTAGCCTAGCACACATGTCTGACTTCATGCCTCAATGTCTGTCCCAAGATCCACGCGTCATTAACATCTATGACAGCGACCTCTACTGGTTGTCAACATTCCTTGACCCACGCTACAAAGACAAGTTTCCATCGCTGCTGTTGCAGTCACCAAGGGGCTTAACGATGGATTATTTCAAGAGTGTTGTTGTTGAGAATTTGATGTCAATTTCACCCTCTGACTCCGCTATACCCCGAACAAGCAGCTCTTTGCCTCAGCAGCCTTTGGTTGGGACACAAATGGCCACAATGTCAAGAAGAGGTGGTGGTAAGATGTCCACCAACTGGGCGATGTTCAACAGACCTTCCAATCTGCAACGGATTGTGCCTACGGTCACCTTGAGTAGGAGACAAACATTGCCAAACATGTTGAACGAGTATGTGTGTGACACTACCAGCTTCTTAACCAACCCCGCTGTACCCTTTAATTACTGGGTTTTCAAGCTTCACACTTGGACTGAGCTGTCTTTGTATGCCTTGGAGTTGCTGGCCTGCCCAGCTGCTAGTGTGACATCAGAGCGTGTTTTCAGTGCCGCTGGGGGAATTGTCACTGATAGAAGGTCACGGCTGACTACAGAAAATGCCGACAGGCTGACTCTCATTAAGTTTAACAAGGACTGGATATCATCAAAGTTCTTAACCCCTCCAGACGACAGTGCCCAAACCTAGAGGGACATAATCAAATTTGATATGTTTGGCTGACTGCGGTTTAAACATTATGTCCTTTTCTGACACGAAGGATAAACAATGTGCCTCTAAGAAGCTTTGATAACTCATGTTCCTGCTACACTTGCTGCATGACAACAAAACTACACAATCAGTTTCAGTAATGTTACTTTACTAGTGCATGCACTTGTGATGATTTTTGAACGTTGATTTTTGTCAGACAATCCAATACAGTCTCTTGGCTGAATTTTTCAAGGCAACAAGCCTATGCCTGCATAGTGGGCATTCTCTCAAACTGCAATAAAATATATTGTTTGGCTCAAGTGCCTTGCATTAATTTTAAAAATTTTGATCCCGCCCCTTGGGCTAATTTTTTGAGGCAACAAGCCTATGCCTGCATCGTGGGCGTTGCTTGTACTATGCTCTCAGGACAAGCAAGAATATAGTATGGGCCACGCGCCCTCCTCTATTTCTAAAAAGAGTTTATGAAGCCCTTTGAGCTAATTTTTTGAGGATACAAGCCTATGCCTACATCGTGGACATTGCTTGTACTATGCTCGTAGGACACGCAAGAATATAGTATGGGCCACGCGCCCTCCTCTATTTCTAAAAAGAGTTTATAAAGCCCTTTGAGCTAATTTTTTGAGGCAACAAGCCTATGCCTGCATCGTGGACGTTGCTTGTACTATGATCCTGCTGGAGCCTGGCGAAGGGTCCCACTGTACGCTACGGAGATAACGCGTAGACGCGCTGTGTTGCAAGTAGACGTCCCAGCCTCTCGCATCTGTGTTCCTAGTGTCGTTGCCATACCGAGTCATTAAGTAACCCCCCCCAAACACAGGCACTATTTATTTGTCAGCAACATTTGTATGCGCAGTCATGATTTTACACATACTAACCAAGGTGCCTTCATGCGCCATGCGGGCCGTAAAGTACTTGCTAATGATGATGACTTTAAGCCCACCCACAAAACAACCTACACATCCATTCCCTGAAAAAATACAGACACAAAGCAGTTTCTTAAAAATGTGTATTATTACGCCTTAATGGCAAAGATGTCTGTTTTTTTTTTTTTTTTTCTTTTTTTTAGCTTTCTTAAAGCTCACAAATAAACCAGAAAAAAACAAAAATAAATTGTGCAATGCACCTTTTCGATAACAAAACAAACGAACAAACAAACAAAAAAAAAAAGTGGGCCCTACAGCTGGTGGTAGGTTGGCTCATTGTGTGGGGTAGCCTCTACCGGGCCACCATCACCCTGGTCATGGAGGAGGTCCAGGGCCCCATGGATTACCTCACCCAATGTTTGTAACCCTGTGGGGTGGTTCATCTGGGCCGGTTGGCCTTGGGTTGGTAAGCCCATGTTTGGTGGACACCACCTCTGGGTCGCCACGTAGCTGGGTGTGGGCCTGTCCAGTCTGTTGGAGCTAGGCTGCCACCCCTCCAAATAAGAAAATACCTGGCCAGGGTGGTTTGGGGGCCTACAGGCATCAAAGACAATGTGGATTGCTGACCTTGCCCGCTGTCGTCTCTCCAATGGAATGAGAGACAAGAAAGGTATGAGACTGCGGGCAAAGTCAGCATCACATTGTCCTAGGTGGTAATTTTGTGCCCCCGGGATCTGAGCAGGGCTTCTGGGGTTCTGTTGACTCCCCACACTGCTAGCAGTCGGCAGTGGAGGAAGGTGGATGGCCAGAGGTTGGTTTTGGTGGGGAGCCGGTTGTGGTGGCCCTTCAACCTCCTCTTCTTCCTGTGGCCGGCCATGCCCCAAAGGTGGTGGTGGTGGTGGTGGTGGTACTCCCTCCTCCACTCCAAGTTGGGGTGGTTCAGGGGCCTCCCTCGCCTCCTCAGGCAGCTGTGGTGGCGGGTTACGACGCCGCATCTGGTAGTGAGCAGCTCTGTGGGTAAATATAAAAAAAATTTGGTGAATGGGTTGCGTTTGGAAACAAAACCATAGGCCAAACATAAAATGTACACGCTTTTTTGACTCAGTGTATCTGTGTATTCTGTGTCTTGTCATTGTTGGCCTTAAGATGGAATTGCAGCAAATACATTAAGGACATTTTGGCTCATGCCTCAACCAATATTCTATGTGTGGGTGGTGTTGGTCCACGATTTTTTGCCATTACATTAGAAATGTAAAAATTTGTCTGCACTATTACACTGTGCTCTGCCTTAGGCAGGACAGCTATTTAGGCACTTGAAGACATATTAGTGGCCACAACTATTGCTTTGACTTTTTGTGGAAACTTTATGTGAACAAAGCTATAGCCTGACACTGTGAGGCAAACACATTCTTCAGGGTTGTTTGCCATCAGATGGACACAAAAAGACGCAGTGTGGGCGCCCTTGGTCTCAATGCACATAACCCAGATCTATAGGGCAGATGAGCAAGACAGGAAATGGAGTCCTGCAGCATAGGTGACACATGAGCATTCGGCGTTAGTGGCCTACACTCCTTTTTGCTGCCATGTATGCTAATCAGGAATGTCTTGGTAAGAAAAACACACAAAACAGATGGCTTGGCTTTTGAAACGACTGTAATGGACATAGAGTATGGGGTTGTTTTTGAGCAGCAGGTCACACATCGTTGGTGCCAAACAAGGTGGTATGCACAGATGGACAGTTTTACAGTTATTCCAACGGGGCCGAACAAAAAACCGGGAGCAGCAAGGGCAAACCTCGGGTTTCCTAAAGGACCTTGGACATAAAAGGCTGGGGTCACACATAGAAGTCCGTTTTTGGAAGTGATTTTCATCACCAATCCGTTTTTTATAGGGTGCTTTTTGAGCCTCCTGCACCCCTGAACGTTTTTGGACTTAGTCATTTTTTCATTAAAAACGCATATGCGTTAACGCATGCGTTAACACAGGTGCCTATATGTGCCATGCGTTAACGCATGCGTTTCCCATAGGGCCCCATGTTAAAAAAACGCATGCATTTTTTAACTGATGCCAAAAACGTTGCTAGCAACGTTTTTGGCTCAAAAACGGACAGAGCAATGTTTTGAGGTACAGAAAAAACGGACAGGGTGTTTATTACATCCAATCCGTTTTTCTGTCAGTTTTTGGACTTAGAAAAAAAAATGACAAAAATGAAGCCAAAAACGGACCAAGGGCTTATGTGTGACCCCAGCCAAAGCCTGTTGCACTTAAAATATGGCCCCCTTTAGTTTGATTTTATACAGCATTAATATACTATGTTTTCCGGAGGATTCGTAATGTGGCCATGATTTAACGACAAAAAAACTAAAATTCACATGTGGGCCCTAATATCTACACCATCACCTTGCAGTCCCAAATATACCCATGGGAAAACTGAACCACACGTATTTGTAGTGATAGAGGGTATGTCCTGAAATGTGTGTGACTGTGTCAACAATCTGGGATGGTGTACAAACAGTTTAGTGCAAAAGGGGTATATCCTTGCAACGTTATTTAGCCGAAAAAAACACCCACAACTAAACGTGTAGGGATGTATGTGGCCCTTATGCAAGTCGAGGACATTTGGAACAGATACAAATGAGGCTTATGACAGGCAAAGCAGACACACCTTAGAGGCCATTGCAGGGAAGAACATGGCTTTGTTCCACAAACATGCCAACAATAATAGCTAATTGTGAGGTCACGGAACATTGTGTCTGACCACCCTGCAGAACATTGCTTATTTGTCCCAACGTCACAATGTGACTATAAATGTGTATGTCCTGGATCATTGCCAAAGGTAATAGAATTGTGTTGCACCATGGCAGAAACAAACCGCAGTGTGGGTATGTAAACCACGACACTCATTATAGAGCTTCATACGTAGACTGTGTGCCCTCGTGGACAGGGTCCTCTCCTCTTGTACCTGTATGACCTGATTGTCTTCATGTACTGTTTTTTGTCGTTAACCCTTATCCTCATGTAAAGTGCCATTGAACCTAATGGCGCTATATAAATAAATATTAATAACAATAATAGTACACAATAGTGCAGCAGACACATACCTTGGTATACAGACCACCGGTTCAAGGAAGGACAACCGGTCGTAGTGGCAGTAGATCGGCCCTGGATCAGCTTCCGGTCCCCCCTCCATGATCTTGCGGTGTTGCCTTTTATGCTGATCCCGACAGCTCCTCCACCGTTTGATAATCAGGTCAACTGTGAAATGATTTCAAACCGGGTATAGACCTCTGTAACATTTGAAACACTAAAAGTATGTGTACAAATCAACAATAACATTTTATTCATGTTGTGTGTGTAATGTGTATACAAGGCACAGTGACACGACAGTGTGGAACATCATCAACAGCATTACGGACATTGAGCTCACGTGGCCACAATCACAAATGGGGCAGGGCACATGTCAACGCATAGAGAATGTAATAGTGCGGGCACCAGACTCCGCTCATTAGTGGTATTTATATACACCCAACCCCCTGGCCTTCAGAGCCAGGAGGACCAGCCCTTAAAACTAAGTGTACTATTGTGACCCCATCCAAATATAGGCAACCATGCGACGGCGCATGATAACACATTGAGGGCCCTGTTTACCCTACTATGGGGGCCCTGTATACCCACGGGGGCCCTGTATACCCACTGCTGGGGGGCCTGTATACCCACTGCTGGGGGCCCTGTATACCCACTGGGGGCCCTGTATACCCACTGGGGGCCCTGTATACCCACTGCTGGGGGCCCTGTATACCCACTGCTGGGGGACTGTATACCCACTGCTGGGGGACCTGTATACCCACTGCTGGGGGCCTGTATACCCACTGGGGGCCCTGTATACCCACTGGGGGCCCTGTATACCCACTGCTGGGGGCCTGTATACCCACGGGGGGCTGTATACCCTACTATGGGGGCCCGGTATACCCACTGCTGGAGCCTGTATACCCACGTTGGGGCTGTAGACCCTACTATGGGGGCCCTGTATACCCACTGGGGGCCCTGTATACCCACTGCTGGGGGGCCTGTATACCACGGGGGGACTGTATTCCCTAATATCGGGGGCATGTATACACACTGGGGGGCCTGTATGCTCTGCAGGTGGAGCTGTATACTCTGCTGGGGGGCTGTCTACCAGTGATAGCCGCTGTATACCAGGATGGCGGTCAATATGTTTTCCCAGTTTTTTGGGGCTAAAGTAGGGGGGTCGGCTGATACACGTGTCGGCTTATACACGACTATATACGGTAAATGCAATATAACGTGTGAACACATTTAACTCACCCATATTGCTCTGTGCATCATGGCCACTGCGATGGAATGCAGGGAACACGACTTGAGCGACCTCCCTCCAGGCTGTAGTCTGCTGGACGTTATCCCCATAGGCAGGGTCAGTGGGCAGCCAAAGCACGGGCCGAGCCTCAACCAGAGCAATCAACTGCAGGGTGTTGACAGGGGCCATGCTTGCTCTGTGTGTGTGTGCGTCCAGCCTGGCAGCTCGAGTCGGCTTATTTCCTATTTGCTAAAAGCATGGGGTTTGCTGGAGAAAATCGCTTGCCTCGCCTCATCGGCGCCAAATAAGACAAACACATGCGAGTTTGGCCTCGGAGACAGCAGCAAAATACAGTTGCGAGTGGGGTTTCCAACACGGCAATGCGAGCGCTTTCCGAGACACATCTGCGATTTTTAAATCGCACATTGCTCGCTATTACTCGCTTACCCATTCATTAACATTGGACTCCCTAGACTCGCAACGAGCAGCGAGTCCCGCGCTCGGACTCGCTAGAGTCAAGCGATTCTGAGTAATTTAGGACTCGCCCATCACTAATAGGAACCTAATTTTTATTTACATTGATGATCTTGTTTTATTGCGCTCAACATATTGCCACTATGTAATGAATAAAGATTTACAAGTGGAACATTTCATTCATTGAAGTCTAGAATGTGGTATTTTAGTGTTCCCTTTACATTTATTAGTAAGTATTGTCTAACCCTCCTCAGACTGTGCACACATGTTGCATTTTTGACACTTTTTTATGTGATTTTTAATAGCTTTGACACAAGCTGCAGGCAAATCCTGATGCCAGCAAAGTCAATAGACATCCTGAAGAGTAGCGCGCACATTCTGGATTTTTATCTTGTAGATTTGGTACAGAAAATAATCTGTAGCATGTCAATTCTTTCTGTGCCTTGGCTGCGTTTTTTCTTTAAGGCTGGAAACACACTGTCTGAGTGACATGCGAGTTACTCGCACGAGTCTCGCATTATTCACCCGGCCAGACCTGACCCCTGCCTCTTTGGATGGGATACTGTCAGTGGTATCTTTTTCTCTTTAGCTCTACTGCTCACATCCAGAGAGAGGAGGCCCTCCCAGGTGAATGATCCGAGACTCGTGCAAGTAACTCGCATGTCACTTGGACAGTGTGTTTGCAGTATAATTAAATCAGTCAAAGATGCATGAAAAAGCCAATTGAAAATGCATTGAGAAACGCGTCAAAATGTGCATTTTTGCTGCTATACTTTTTCTGCCAAGACATACAGAAATGGTGAAAAATGGTTTGCAACCAAAACTGCAATGTAGGCTCATGGACTAAAGGCCCCGTTCTCACACTACGATATCGGTAATGATATCATTAGTACATTACAGGTTTTCAGTTGTTCTAACGACGTCGTAACGATGTCATTCAGTGTGACATGTACAAACGATTAACGATAATCGGGAAGATCGTTGATGAGAGGTTGGTGAACTGGACCTTAAGCCAAATGATGAGCGTTCTTTCAACCTGCAGCATGGGTGTGTGTGACACCTCGATAACAATGCCATTAATGACCTCGCCTACTGAGAACTGAAGGACGGAGGCGAGCTAACGACCACAAGTATTGTTTGCTTGTCACGGAATCATTGCTATGTCGTTAATGAGATCTATATGTGTGACATTTCACTAGCGATCATTGAACTTCGTTCTAGCGATCTAGGTCAAGTCGGATCGTTGGTCAGCTTGCCGACACATTGAAGCGTGAGACGGGGCCTCAACTCAATGTGTTGCTGTATATTGCTCCATATAGTGCCATATTACTTGGTTTCCCTTCCCTAGGAGCAATGCTTTTAAAGCAAAATAGCTTTATTATAAAATACAATTAAGTCAAGCTATAATTTTTTCATATTAATGGTTCTATAAAATTTGGAAGATTGTACAGAAACATGATACTTTCATTTAGGCCCAATACTATATGATAATAGTGACTATATTTTTAAATCTATGAAAAGATAATCTCTCAATTGATTTTCCAACTTTGCAAATTGTTTCTATTATTTCTTAAGTGATTAATCGCCATCCATTTTACTTATTATATTTTTTATGGCTTCCTATAAGTTATTCATAATGTTCAGAAATTATTACATATGAAAATGTTCTACAAAGAAGACAATGTTCTACTTCATAATGACTCACAATGCGATTGCTTACTTAATTGTTTTGAATTACACTTATTGCAATTTCTTTGACGTGTCCCATATGCACCAGTCACCTGTTAATTACTGGTTTCCATACAAGCTGTTCATCTTGACCAGTTGCTAGTTATTAACTCCGTCCTGACCAGCCCAATTTTCAATTTTTGTACTTTTTTTCTCTCCTCCCATTTTTCAAAGTGTTATACATACAAGTGTTTTATAACATTATCATCAACACCATATGAAAGCTCATTTTACCATTCAATGCAGCTAACAACTGGACAAATTTCTAAGGGGGACAATATGATTTTCTTTTATTGAGGAGGGGGGATATGTGGCATTTTTAACTGGTAACGTGCTTTTTCAGGTCAGTATTATTAAGATTATAAATGTTTTTTTTAGTTTTTTTAAGTATTTTTAATACATTAATACTTTGTAAAATTAAATAGGTTTGTGTCACAATTCTCAGTGTCATAACTTTTTATTTTTCTGGTAATAATCTTGGCTTATTTTAATGCGGTGAAAGCTAATATTTCAATAACTGAAATAGGTCTCCTCCCATCTGGCTGGGAGTGCTCTTTACGAAAACCCTTTAAAAATTTCTTTACAGGAAACAAATCAAATAATGAACTGTTACCAAACAATTTCAAGAACAACATGCCCGCCAAGGACTTATACATCCTCGAATAATGTATTCCACAAGACAAATTTTTTCTTTCACCCACTGAGCCAAGTGGAACCGCAATGGTGAAACTTAGCATGTGATAGCTTCCTTCAGAAGTGATGCAGACACTGCCAAAAGCCTCACATAGTTATTCTCAGCTGGGATATCACTTGGAGTATGCTGATTGGCCAGTGCCTGCTGCATAGCCTACTGCACTGCAGCTTGCAACCCTCCAGCTGTGTCTGTCACCACATCCCACACATGTATCAATGTCTAACCCAGTCCAAAACATTCCTGGTGACCTTGACGCTGTCCATCCATTCTGTGGTGTGACTGTCCCCCTCCCCATCCAGATGTAGCACTGTATCCCCTTTGTCGTCACTAAAAGCCCCAGGAGACGCCCAGGCTTGTGCCAGCATCGCACTGGAGAGTGGTGTCGGCTATGGGAGCAGTGTTGACTCCGGATGACAACATACGTCATAGAGGGGAGCCTCTGACAGGATGTCCCATACCTCCATGCCTTGTGATATGTTCGGCCAACTTCTGGTCTCCTCAGGGGGCCCAGACATGCTCATCTTCCTCGTCCCTGAGCTCATCCACCCCCTGCAGCCAGATGCCACGTTGTATCCTGCAGCCTTGATCCACCGAGATTTGTACCCGTGCTCTTGCAAAACTTTGGGCATTATGTGGCCCACAGGGCCATCCCACGCAGCATGATCCTTCTTTCAGTGGGTCCCGCTTTGCTGTCCACTCTCCCCCGGCAGGGAATAAGCCTTCTTCGACCACCTCTTCCACAACTCATGATGAGCGGTCCCTGGTGGAGCCTCAGCTGACGGAGCTGCAGGAACAGGAACACCTGCTGGGCATGTAACGGGTGCCTCTGCAACTGAATCGCTCATAGGGAGTGGTGTAGCAAGGCGTTTCTTCAGCCAGGCTAAGCCGCCATCCACCTATTCCCACACTTTTGCAGCCAATCCAGTACATTCTTTCCTCAGACAACTTGACCCAGCACGGGCTTATCCAGCTTCTGTTACCATACAGTTAGGTAGTAACCCACTACCTACTCATGAGGATACTTCATGAAACCAACATACGGTAACCTAAAGAGTTAAATGGGAAAGCATTAGCTCAAAATTAATGCCTGTTGCCATTACCCAGAAACTTCTAGGGCTAACATTCCCTTGTAGCCCTCTAATCTATTCGCTTCTAGGACTATTCATTATACCCAGCACGTGTGATCTGCACACCTGGTGATGCATGAGCTGGACTTTACTACATAATATTCTTAGTATTAATACATTACTTGGCTTATTTAAATTATCATTACTTTATTAGGAATTGTTAGGTTCCTTTAAATGAAAAATGAGTCTTTTAAAGATCTTGGGATCTTTCTTTGCAGTTTCAATATGTTTTAACTGCAGTTCAGTATGCATAATATTTTTTTTAACTATAGAAGGACACTAGGGATGGGCGAATCTACTCGCTAGGACTCGTTACTCGGCGAGTAGTAAGGGACTCGCAGGACTCGGTACTCTGCGAGTTTCCCAGCGTTTACTCGTACGAGTCCAATGCAAATCAATGGCAAACGCTGACAAAACTACGATTGCCATTGTCTTGCATTAGACTCGGCTACTGAGCCAGTGATAGCAGGGAATCTCGCAAAGTAACTGCTGTTTCTTTGCGATCCGAGTCCAGCTGTCTTCTCTGTGCAGCTCCAGGGTTCTAGAGCCCGCCTGCTCACAGAGATGATGTAGCAGTGCTGAGATTGTTCTCAGTCTGCTCATTCCCTGTGCATAGACATCTATATCTATGCACAGGGGATGTAGCAGAGAGGACATCGCGTTTTGGACTACGTCGGACAGAAGAGGGTTTTTTTAATTAAAGATGGAGTCCCTAATGGCTTTTTTTTTTTTATTTCAAATAAAATTTTTTCTCTGTGTTGTGTTTTTTTAACCCTTTATTGGAGATTCTTAGTGGCTGGGTCAAACGTGGCCTGACATTAAGAATCTCGGGCTTAATACCAGCTTGTATAACAAAGCTGGTATTAACCCCTTTATTACCCAGCGTGCCACCGCCACCAGGGCCGCTGGAAGAGCGGGGTTCAGCGCCAGAGGATGGAGCTTCAATGAACGCGCCATCTTCTGGGGCGGCTGCGGGCTGCAATTTGCAGCGGGGGGTGCCCAGAAAGCTTGGGCATCCCTGCGCTGTGGATTCCAGCCCCCAGCTGCTTAGCTGTACCTGGCTAGACATAGAAATTGCGCGGCGCCCCACGCATTTTTTTTTATTATTTCATGAAATTCATGAAATAATTAAAAAAAAGGGCTCCCCTATATTCTTGTATCTGGCCAGGTACAAATAGGCACCTGGGGGTTGGGGGCAGCCCGTCGCTGCCTGCTGGATCCGGCTGGTTCCAGAAATACGGCGAAGCCCACGTGAAATTTTTTTCTGACAAATCCATAAAACAATGTAAATAAAAGGGACTGCATCTTTATTAACCCCTGGACCATGGGCGAGGGGTTAATAAAGATGCAGTCCCTTTTTTAGGATTGTTTTATTGATTTTTCAGAAAAAAAATTACATGGGCTTCGCCGTATTTCTGGAACCAGCCGGATCCAGCAGGCATCGACGGGCTGCCCCCAACCCCCAGGTGCCTATTTGTACCTGGCCAGACACAAGAATATAGGGGAGCCCTTTTTTTTTAATTATTTCATGAATTTCATGAAATAATTTAAAAAAAACGCGCAATTTCTATGTCTAGCCAGGTACAGCTAAGCAGCTAGGGGCTGGAGTCCGCAGCGCAGGGATGCCCAAGCTTTCTGGGCACCCCCCGCTGCAAATTGCAGCCCGCAGCCGCCCCAGAAGATGGCGCGTTCATTGAAGCGCCATCCTCTGGCGCTGAACCCCGCTCTGCCAGCGGCCCTGGTGGCGGTGGCACGCTGGGTAATAAAGAGGTTAGGGCCAGCTTTGTATTATCAGCTGGCCCTAAGCCCGAAATTTATGGCGGTCACGCCAATATTAGACATGACCGCCATGAATTTCTATTAAATTGTTTTAAAAAAAAACACAACACAGAGAAAATTTTTTATTAGAAATAAAAAAAAAAAGCCATTAGGGACTCCATCTTTAATTTAAAAAATCCTCTTCCGTCCGACGCAGTCAAAACGCGATGTCCTCTCCTGCTCATCCCTGTGCATAGATATAGATGTCTATGCACAGGGAATGAGCAGACTGAGAACAATCTCAGCTCTGCTACATCAGGCAGCAGGCGGGCTCTAGGACCCTGGAACTGCGGCAGCCAGCACACAGAGCAGACAGGACTCTTATCTGTGCGAGTTTCCCAGCGATTACTTGCAAAGTAAACGAGTCCAATGCAAATCAATGGCAAAACTAGGATTGCTTCAGGCTGAAGCTTCCGAGACAAATCTGTGATTTGTAAATCGCACACTACTCGCTATTACTCGCTTCCCCATTCATTAACATTGGACTCGCTAGACTCGCAACGAGTAGCGAGTCCCGGGCTCGGACTCGCTAGAGTCAAGCGATTCTGAGTAATTTAGGATTCGCCCATCTCTAAAGGACACCATTGTTATTATTGTAGATTTGAATCATATAATCTACAACATGAAGATGGTTCCTAATAATAATTTATATAACACCAACATGTTCACACATCAATATACAATTCCAAAAGTACATGTAAAAAAAATTCAAATAATTGGAGTGAGGGCCGCGCTTACAAAAGATTATAATCTGTAGAAACCAGTGTTGATTAATAGAGATACTTTTTTGAAATTTGAATTTGTCAAGCTCAAGAAATTTGATGAAAATACTGCGAAGCCTCTGAGGCCAGAGGTGTATCTAGGTTCTCTGGTACCCGGGGCAAATTTCAGTTTGGCGCCCCCCCAGCGGCCTGAGTAGTCGTCATGTGACCACTCATTCATATACAATTTGAACACTTACAGTCATATGTCGACGAGCTGCAATACCTAATTCTCTCAATGTTCAATGAAAAGCAATGTATATTACATGCTCTTAGGATTGGGCTACAGGACTTAGTGTTTGAATTAAAGGGCTCATCCAGGTGTGAGATGAGTCTGTAGTCCCTCTAGGTGACTGAGGGCCTCACAGAGCATGGTCTGCACACTGTCAGGATTCTCCTGTGTTAATAGCAAGATTGGATGGTCGTGTGAGCACAAGAATGCAATTCTTCATTCTTCGTTCAGTTCATTTTCATTGATCGAGACCTCGCATGTCTAGTCAGTACGCGAGTGCATGTATGTAAATCGCATACTTACAGTTGCATACCTCTCTCCACCAGCATCAGAGAATCCTGACAGTGAGCAGTGTGTGCTCTGTGAGAATTCAGAAGTCTGCAGTCACATAGAGGGACACATGGAGCGACTGCAGACTCATCATAAATGTGGGACAACCCCTTTAATGCTTCTAACAAATGAAAACATAGAACCCTTAAATCTTCAGAGGGCACAACATTTTATGAACGTAGGCATGTATCACATAATCGTACAGGATATAGACTGTTACATGTGTACAGGATTAGAACCAATAACAGCACAAAACTGCATCACCAGACCCACCAGAGTTACAGAAATACATCCATTTAACCTCCATCAGTACAGAAACACGGCATTGCAACCCTCATCAGTACATAAATACATCACCAGACCCACCAGAGGTACAAAAATGCATCCATATAGCCCTTATCAGTACAGAAACATAATATCAAAACTATCATCAGTGCAGAAATACAACACCAGACCCACCAGAAGTACAGAAATACATCACCAAAATCCTCATCAGTAACAAAATTAATCATCACAATCACCACAGGTGCAGAAATACATAACTAGAACCCCCATCAGTACACATATACATCCATATAACCCCCATCACTATAGAAACACAGCATCACAATCCTCATCAGTACAGAAATTCATCATCAGAACCAACATCAGTAAATGGTAAAACAATTGTAATGTCAGGTCAGACCCAAACATATTTGTGCAGCATGAACCTACAACTCCTACTACATCTTTAACAATGGTAAGGAGTACTGGGAGTTCTTAGCAGTCACCATCAGATCATACAGGAACTACAGCACTGATGAGAATTAGTCAGTATCTTAAATACAGTAATCATTTAAATCCAGGTACCTTATAGATGACTGTCTCTGATCGGGGTCGTCTTTTTCTTTTCTTCACCTTGTCCAGATGCCATAATAACTTTTCACATCCACAGCTCATCTCTTGAGATGTCCATATTCTCTGGTCTGCAGCACAACCCGACACAATAGCCTTAAAAATAGCAAAATGATCAAAATTCTCATGAGTAAAAATATCTGCCCTACACTGTTCCCCATAATAAATAATTGTTCCTGCTCAGTGTTAACTGCACAAAATATGATTTACACACTGTTCCTCTTCTGGCATATGCCCTTCACAGTGCCCCCTCATCACACTGACCACTCCTTTCCATACTGGACTCCCTGGTCACACTGTCCTCTACACTGTTGGCTCACATATTCTCCACCCCAGCCTTGGCTCAAATATACTCACCCACCCTCTATCCCCAATTTGGCTCACATATCCCCCCCCCCCCCTTCCTCCAGTTTGGCTCTTATTTCCTCCCTCCCTTTTTGGATCACCTATCCCCGTTCTCCCTCCAGTTTGGCTCTATACTCTAGACGGACCTCGAAGGGCAAAACCCTGGGCTGTGCTAGTTTCAGAAGGAGTTTTATCTTTGCCTTCTATATTGATTTTAAAGAGCTGTTTTCTTTAACTATGTAAGCATAAAGCCTTTTAAATAATAGACAAACATTGCTGTTTAACACTATGATTGGATAGTTATGGTCCAACAGAAGTATTTTCGGAGGGTTACTTCCCTGAATACACTGCCTTGTGGACATACGGATGGTGATCAATGATGGTTACAGTAGAGACATCAATCTCAAGAGACTCGTTAATGGACTAAGAGGACACCTAATCTTGGTCAAGAGTGGATCTCAGTAAATGGGTTATCTTATGTTTAGCGTGTTCTTACACTGCATTTATTGTGACTTCTTTTACATGATATTTTTGGAGCATGTTATGGAAGCTTTTCATTTCTAAACACACATATATTACACTCAAACATGCTTATAGAAATACAGGGTATACTTGTCTCCACAAATAACCACATTGAAATACGTACAGTATTGAGGTTTACATTGTGATTTAATACAAACATAATGTTACAATTAATAAATAACATTTCATGCCCATTCATTCTTCCAATACACTCATTCTCTGCAAAGCATCAGTCTATGATTTGACTTCCAGGATAATATATATGCAAATAATAACTAAATCTATTTGTACTCTTCTAATATTAGTCCTGAAACTTAGACACAAATCTTGTGTCTTATGATAATATTCCATATGAATGGTCCATTTGTCATTTTTCCACCTAAACCAACATTCAGTTTTATGATCATTTTGAGGTAGCTAACATAATCAGCACATTGCCAAGAATTTATGTGAAACCTGTCTGTATGTCTTATGAGATTAACAGTTTGGCAAAAAGCTTATTTTTCCTGCATGTAAAAGAAATGCCAAGAGATGACATTCTATTTCATGCTAGTATTAAAATCATTGTCAAGGTGCACCATTCCTCGTTACCTTGGCTTTCTTAAAATGGGAAAAAGTAAGCAGAGAATTCAACAACATTATGATGTGCCATCGAAAAATTAATTATGCCAAGTGTTAAAAGAAAAACATTTCAATAGTATGACAGCTTGATGGCATCTTTCATGATATGACAGCTTCCAATACAGAATGAACAAGTCATCATACAACTGGACCTGATCCAAAATTTACCCAAGAAGATTAATAACATATTAAAAGATATTTTCATCTAGATTTAAAAAATAATATCCACATTATAAGGTGTGGCCATCATCAAAGTTTCAATATACCGAAAGTTAGTAAATGAAAAGTTTGTATCATATCAATACTGTACTTTTTCCTCTCTAAGAGGCAAAGTATCAATGCTTAAAAGCCTTCTTATTGCCTCTCAAGAAATCCATCTAATGTAAAATAGGAAACAGAAGACAGAGATAATAAGGATGCAGTTGTCTTAAATTTTTATCAGCTACTGTTCACACCAGCATTATTTAAAACGTAACTGCTGTTTAAATTTCTATTTAATAATAATTATTAATATTATTATTTTTTTACAGAGCACAATTGAATCCATAGTGCTGTACATGAGAAGGGGTTACATACAAACAAGTTAAAAATACAATGAACAAGCTAACAGTGACAGACTGATACAGAAGGGAGAGAGGACCCTGCCCTTGCAGGCTTACATTCTACAGGGCAGTGAGGAGAGAGACAGTAGGTTGGGTCTGCTCTGGTGGTGGTGGAGCGCCGGGTCCAATGGTGGTGGAGCGCTGGGTTCAGTGGTGGTGAGGTGGCACCATGTAGAGCAAAGGATTTTAATAAACTTTCAAATATACTTCATTAGAGAATTTTGGCTGAAAACATTAATAAACCTTCCACAAGGAGTCCTTATTACACTGCGTGTGAAGAAAACATATGTTCATTATCAGTCAGATCCGTCTTCAGTAAAGACAGGGCATGTAACCATATTAGGTAAAAAGGGATGGAGCCTACACTGCTGACTGCAGCTTGTGAGGGAACAATGTATAATATTAGGTCAGCATACAACACAGTTGCTAAGCACTGTCAGAATGTCAGGATCAGTGCAAACTCCTCAGAAACTTGTGCCAAGGAAAGATCTGTCATCTGGCTCCAAACAGTTCGGACACAATCTCTGTTAACCCCTTGTCTGCTGGTTCCCTACACAGCTCCCCCCCTTTGCCTGCTCTCAGAAGCTGTGGAAATATACACACAGTGCTGGAAGGCATTGGCCACACCTACACGGACATAAAATGCAGTATTCAAAAGAGCACAGAAAAATGTGAGAAAATAAGTCAAATGGCACAAAAAAGCTTTGCGACCCATCATCCAGTGCAGTATTTTTTTTTCAATGAAATTACATTTACTTGTTAATTCTTCTACAAAAGCAGGCCAAACTTAAAGGGAACCAACCATCAAAAAATAGCTATCTAACCTATAAATATCTGTCCCTGGGGCCCTAAATGACTATTCTAACCATCCCTGACTGACTAAATCTAACTAACTACATGCACAATAAATCACTTTTTTACTTCCCAAATTCTTGTCGGCTGGGCGTTCCTCCAGGCTCTTTGTCAGCGAGGTGGCTCTCCTCGCTGCTGTCCATCTTCTTTTCAGGGCAGCATCTTCTTCCCACAGATTCAAATTACCCACCCAGTGCGTCCTCGCAATGAGCAGGTCACGTGCTGCAGGCCCTGCGTCACTTCCGCCCGCCGCGTCGCTGGTACACCCAGGCCAGCTTCAGAGCATGCGCAGATGGTATGCTGAAGCCGGCCTAAGCGCGTCATACACCCAACAACGCGGCAGGCGGAAGTGACGCAGGGCCTGCAGCACAAGACCCGCTCATTGCGAGGACGCAATGGGCGAGTAATTTGAATCCGTGGGAGGAAGATGCCGCCCTGGAAAGAAGACGGACAGCAGCGAGGAGACCCAACTCGCTGACAAAGAGCCTGGAGGAACGCCCAGTCGACAAGAATTTGGGAAGTATAAAAAGTGATTTATTGTGCATGTAGTTAGGTAGATTTAGTCAGTCAGGGATGGTAAAAATAGTCATTTAGAGCCCCAGGGACAGATATTTATAGGTTAGATAGCTATTTTTTGATGGTTGGTTCCCTTTAAAGTGAACCTGTCACCAGATTTGAGTGTTTGAAACAAAAAGGGCCACTCTTAGCACTGCCTATGCTGCATTTTAATTTTAATTAACTGCCTCCAGTCTGATGGGTTTGATTGCAGCTCGTTTTATCCCACCTCTCCTCGACATCCATTTCACCTTTCCTAGCCACCCGCAGCCTCTTCTTCTGATTGATATCCGATTTATGCGCCTACGTCAAGGCTTCTCTGGATTGCACAGGTACACTGTGAACATGCACAGAGACATTAGAAGACATATGCAGTAGACTTTTAATCTCTGCTCACAGTAGGGCAAAGCACAGTGCACCTGGGAGATCCAGAGTAGCCTCTGTGCAGACACGTGATTTAGATGTAACTCAGGAGAAGAAGCTGTTAGATGGCGAAGAGAGGTGGGAGTGGGGCAGATGGTGTGGAGAGGAGAGGAGGAACGGAAACAGGTAATTATTATACAGGATGGGAAGTTTTACAATCGTATTTATTTGCTGTACAGAGGCAGTCAAGGCATAATAGCCACCTTCTTAAAATGCAGCACAGCCGCTGCTGAAGGTGGTGCTTTTAGTTTCAAACACCCAAATCTGGAGTCAGGTTCACTATAAAGTTGTTTTCCACTACTCAGATAACCCCTTATCAATCTTAATATTTCCCCACAGTAAAATAATACAACTTATATTCACTTCTGGTGCCATCTTGATTGGAGTGGTGTCAGCACTGTCTCTCCCACATTCATGTACCTGTGTGACGTCACATGATCCCTGCATCAAATGAGAAGCCACTTCACTCTCCATGCAGTTGGATGTATCTCATACATGTGGAGGGAGAGGGAGAAGCAGCACTCACTTTCTTCAGATGTAAGCAATTTGTCCAAAGGTTTGGATAATGAAGTGGCTGCTGATTGGTTTCTGCATTCGCATGATGTCACACTGATACTTGATCCTTGGAGAGACAGACAGTGCTGACACCCTCAAATGAAGCTGGACCAGAGGTGAGTATAGGTTATACTATATTAGCTTTTCAGACACTCTGCATCATATGTACCAGTGTGAATGGTGCTATATGCAAGCACAGTGTATGCATTGCAGGTCGCCTTCCACATCTTGCTGGTAGAGGTGATTTATCAGCCTGCAGCTGGGCTTGCTTCACATTTGGGCTCTGACTGCATCCTGTAAGTGCTCTTGGTTTCTGTTTTTGGCATTGATGGTAAGGTTATACTATAATAACAAGGAGAAACAGACAAATTGAGGAGTCAGAGTAGTGGACAACCCCATAAAATACAACACTAGACCCTTTATATGCAAAGATCAGCAGCCAGGAACAGACCCCACTGACTATTGTACTATTGGATGCTTATTGGGTTTCTGTCATGGACTGTGACGTGGCAGAGACTTTAGAGGGATCGTACAATGGAGATGTGAACAGAACTTTTGACAGATTAGCCAATTCAGCCGTCATGTTACATTGCAGTTAATGCATTAGAATTTTGATGTGCAATAATAAGGGATACTGAGATTATATATATTTTTAGCATTCCAGGTTCTGTGGGATTTTATAGTACAAGTTTTATTTTTTTTCTCTTGCTTTAAGCAAACACTATTAATCTGGAGATGTGAGAATTATTTGAAGTAACAGCAATCAAAAGTAGAAATTAAATTTTAATCTTCCCGGCAGCCACAGCTTTCAGTCACGCAGGTGTGCTGGCGTGGCTACAGTAACCGTAAGTGGAGACTGTAACCATGCCCCGGCATACTGACTGACAGCTGTCTCTGCTGGGTATCAGTCTAGAGACAACTGGCAATCAATGTGGCAGGGAATAGTTACAGCTGCCATTCACTGTAAACTGAGCAGTGATTGAAACAACATCAGCACATCTGTATGACAGATAGCCAGAGGCTGCCAGGGAAATAAAGTTCATCATTTTCTCCCAGTAGCCGGGTTTTCAGTGCTGTATTAACCTACAGAATTATCCTACATTTGCAAGTTAGTAGCATTTGGGGAATGGCATGTTCCCTTTAACATTCACACAGAATCTTTTATTACATTTACACTAATGGGTATAAAAACCAAAAACTCATTTTAGATGTCTATACAATAAATATAAAATATCTATGTTAGTATTATAAACATCAATAAGTCACAAAATATAGAAAAGGAATATTTGCACAAATATTGTACCTTCTTTGCCTTTTAGCATAAGCTCCCTATAGTTTTCTATGCTAAGTATAAACAGACATGGCAACTAAAGGGCAACTTATTTATTATATTGTACTGTATGCAAAAAACTGATACACATTGTAGCTGAAGTCTACTCCATTTTGTACCTGGTGTAGATTTCAGTTTTTGGCACACAGACAGCTCAAAGATGCAACAAAATTACTAAGGTATGTGCTTTGGGTTTAAAGGGAACCTGCCACCCCCCCCCCCCAGGTCCTATTAAACTAAAAGAGCCACCTTCAGCAGCACTTATGCTGCATTTTGTGAAGGTGACTCTTATTCCTCTACCACCCAGCGACACTAAACTAATCACTTTATAATATTTCCTGCCCTGTATGGTAATACCTCTAATAGGTCCAGGAGGTACGCTCCCTTCCCTGGAACTAAATGCCCGATGCTCCTCCTTCTCTGTCCGCGGGGAGCCTCCTCCTCATCCCCTCTTCATGACATCATCAGCGCTTGAGCACATTAGTTAGTTCTCGGGCATGCTCTGTTCGCTCTGCCCGAGAACATACAATAGATCAGATTATGTTAGCAGGTTGCGCCTACATATAGCGCAGCCCCAGATCCCTCCCTGTAGTGTTATGCTGTAGACACACTGTGGAGCTGTGAATCTGGCACCTGCGCAGAAAGCATCACTGAAAGAGGCGGAGGGAAGAGGGAACAGGTGCAGTGATGCTGTCATTGCAAGCACCAGCTTCCCAGCCCCACAGTGTGCATACAGCATAACACTACAGGGCAGGATCTCTTACCTGCGCTATATGCAGATGCAACTTGGTGTCATCATCTGACATACATTTTTGGGTTGAGTGAATGGAGCATACCCGAGAACTAACTAATCTGGGCAGGCGCCAATGATGTCATGAAGAGGAGAGGAGATGAGGAGGAGGCTTCCCTGAGGAGGAGGAGTAACAAGCTGCAAGGTGTTTAGGTCCAGGGAAGGGATTGTACCTCCCGGACCTTTTAGAGGTATTACCATATAGGGTGGGAAACATTATAAAGTGAATATTTTGGTGTTCCTGGGGGCCAGACAGATAAGAGCCCCCTTCACAAAATGCACCATAGGCGCTGCTGAAGGTGGCTCTTTTAGTTTAATAGGCCCTGGGAGGGTGACATGCTCCCTTTAAGATTGGTGTATAAAATACTTGAAAAATGTCCTCTATAATGTGTATGACATATAGCATTTATGTAATTCTTAACCCGCAGCAGGTATAAGAGCTGGGCTATTAAGATTAGTTATATACAAGATTTAATAAGGCTTCATGCAGGAAAAAAGCAGAGAAAAATCTGACTAGGCAGAAGCATGAAAACCAACTGTGAAGTGAATGTACTCCATCCATGACAACTCTCTGCTTTTAATACTGAAGCAAATTACTGATCTCTTCAGAAATTCTCAATTAGGATCCTATAGGTTTCCACTTATGCAGGAATATGGTTATTAATTAGCACATCAAAATTTACAACTAAAGTCCTGTTCACACTAGCCATGTTTTAATGTTCAGTATATGCTCAGATAAAACTTGAGAATCAAAAAAGTCCCGAAAGACACAAAGGCGGATGTAAACAATTCACAATTTTTATTTTAGGATACTTGAACAACAAGTTTATTCCATATACAATTCAGTAAATAAAAAGACAGGGGAAGACATATAAATATCAGCAAAAAAAAGCTTCTGGATATTTTACAATAGCAAAAAGTATATAAATAGAAGCAGTATCCGGCGGTACCGTTATAGGGAAGGCCCGGTGACTATACGGTAGCCATGCAAGTATTGAAACTTATCATTAGACATAAATACTGGGCCAATTAGTCTGATATACCGTATATACTCGTGTATAAGCCGACCCGTGTATAAGCCGACCCCCCTACTTTTGCCCCCAAAACCTGGGAAAACCTATTGACTCATGTATAAGCCGAGGGTGGACTCCAGCACAGGTATACAGCCCCTAGCAGTGTGGTATACAGGCCCCCCAATGGTAGTATACAGCAGCCTCCCCAGTGGTAGTATACAGCAGCAGCCCCAGTGGTATATACAGCAGCAGCTCCAGTAGTTAGTATACAGCAGCCCCAGAGGTATATACAGCCCCAGTGGTAGTATACAGAATCCCCAGAGGTATATACAGCCCCAGTGGTAGTATACAGCATCCCCAGAGGTAGTATACAGAAGCCCCAGAGGTAGTATACAGCAGCCCCAAAGGTATATACAGCAGCCCCAGTGGTAGTATACAGCAGCCCCAGAGGTAGTATACAGCCCCAGTGGTAGTATACAGCAGCCCCAGAGGTAGTATACAGCAGCCGCAGAGGTATATACAGCCCCATTGGTAGTATACAGCAGCCCCAGAGGTATATACAGCCCCAGTGGTAGCATCCAGCAGCCCCAGAGGTATATACAGCCCCAGTGGTAGTATCCAGCAGCCCCAGAGGTAGTATACAGCCCCAGTGGTAGTATACAGCAGCCCCAGAGGTAGTATACAGCAGCCCCAGAGGTATATAGAGCCCCATTGGTAGTATACAGCAGCCCCAGAGGTATATACAGCCCCAGTGGTAGCATCCAGCAACCCCAGAGGTATATACAGCCCCAGTGGTAGTATCCAGCAGCCCCAGTGGTAGTATACAGCAGCCCCACAGGTATATACAGCCCCAGTGGTAGTATACAGCAGCCCCAGAGGTAGTATACAGCAGCCCCAGAGGTATATACAGCCCCATTGGTAGTATACAGCAGCCCCAGAGGTATATACAGCCCCAGTGGTAGCATCCAGCAGCCCCAGAGGTATATACAGCCCCAGTGGTAGTATACAGCAGCCCCAGAGGTATATACAGCCCCAGTGGTAGTATACAGCAGCCCCACAGGTATATACAGCCCCAGTGGTAGTATCCAGCAGCCCCAGAGGTATATACAGCCCCAGTGGTAGTATACAGCAGCCCCAGAGGTATATACAGCCCCAGTGTAGTATACAGCAGCCCCACAGGTATATACAGCCCCAGTGGTAGTATACAGCAGCCCCAGAGGTATATACAGCCCCAGTGTAGTATCCAACAGCCCCAGTGGTAGTATACAGGGCCCCAGAGGTATATACAGCCCCAGTGGTAGTATACAGCAGCCCCACAGGTATATACAGCCCCAGTGTAGTATACAGCAGCCCCACAGGTATATACAGCCCCAGTGGTAGTATACAGCAGCCCCAGAGGTATATACAGCCCCAGTGTAGTATCCAGCAGCCCCAGTGGTAGTATACAGGGCCCCAGAGGTATATACAGCCCCAGTGTAGTATCCAGCAGCCCCAGTGGTAGTATACAGCCCCCCCCCCTCCTTATCATGTCCCCCCAGGCTGCGGCAGCTCTCAAAATAACAAACACTTTATACATCACCTTCCGGCGCAGCTCCTCCGCTCCTCCGGTCCTCCGCTCGCCGACTTCTTCTTCTTGTGCCAGCTTCTGTGACCGCGCGCAGGAAATGACGTCATCTCCTGCGCCCGGTCACATGACACCGGCACAACAAGGAAGAAGAAGCCGGCGAGCGTAGGAGCGGAGGACCGGAGGAGCTGCGCCGGAAGGTGATGTATAAAGTGTTTGTTATTTTGAGAGCTGTCGCAGCCTGGGGGACATGATAAGGAAGGGGGGCTGTTTAATACTACTGGGGGACCCATATTAAGGAGGGGGGGCTGTGTAGTGCAATCTGCACGGCATCCCCCCGCCGCTGATGGACGGGGGGATGCCGTGCATATTCATTGCACTAATGAGGCGGCCCCACGTGACCGCCTGCGGTCACCGCGGCCCCCTCCTGCCTCCTCCAGCCCCCGGTCACAGCTTCCCCCCCACAGCATACCGTATGACCCGTGTATAAGCCGAGGGGGGGACTTTTCAGCCCAATTTCTGGGCTGAAAAACTCGGCTTATACACGAGTATATACGGTACTTAGTGACGATCGAACCAATATGATCAAATATAAAATGCTATTTGTATGTCGCAGTATGCTCAAACGTGGACCCTCCACACCAATAATAGATCTACTCCAGGCAACTGACTGACACAAAAGGCCTTACACCTCAATATTAACCCTTTTTTGTCATCTAAAAAGACCTAATTAGGCACCAATGCAAACAATGGATCAGCAATGATAAATCTGAAAATAGATTCCCATTTACGCTTCACACTTCATAGTGTCATGTGTTTAGACTGCGCCCTAGTCAGTGAGGCTGCATGAGGTTCAAAGTAGTGGATGTACAGCAACACACTAATCCACCACCACTATGACCAGATGACAATACCACCTGAACAAACTCTGCACAGTAAAAAACCATGTCACAAATATTGAAGCGTAGCATCTAGGGAGATCAGAAATAAAGCTACCACTCTCTGCATAATATCAATGATGGACAATCATTACATACCTCCGTGGATGTTAAAGGGAACCAACCACCCCAAATGACCCCCCCGGATTGTTAATATGTGTACCTACACCCAGCACACATATTTGGGGCAATCGTTTTTGCTAAAAAAAACTGTTTAGTAGAAGCTAAGATTTAGCTTTATAAAGTTTAAAAAATCTTGCCGACTGGGCGTTACCTGGCTTCTGCTGCTGTCGAGTGCATCTGCCCGTCAGCCTCCTCTCCCCCCTCCATTCAGTAAAGCCCTGCCCTTTCTGCCTCGTCACAGGCTGGTGCACGGAGTCTCATGGCCGTGCACACGTCATCAGCTACAGCCAGGGTCACGAGCACATGCTCTGTGACTTCCTGCCTGTGCAGCTGTGACTCAGTCTGCTGGGTGATACAATGCATCATAGGCTCAGCTGTGGATGAGAGCAGAAGGCTGCAGCGATTGTACAGAATGTAAGTATCCACTGCAGGCTAGCAATATACCAATTACTCCCGGTGTCTGCTGTAACACTTTCTCCATGCCCCCACCGATAATAATTGTTACCCCATGGCCGGATGATCTTATAAAACAAAGCTAGTGCAGTGCACATCCCAGACAACAATAAGGGAACTAAGCAGAAATGGTACAAATATAAAGAAAAGGGGTGCTACAATAGTGCTGTGTGAGTGTGTATCATGCTGGGTATTGTAGTGCTACACTAGTGCTGTGTGAGGGTGTATCATGCTGGGCATTGTATCACCCGGCAGACTGAGTCACAGCTGCACAGGGAGGAAGTCACAGAGCGTGTGCTCGTTACCCTGGCTGTAGCTGATGACGTGTGTACGGCCATGAGACTCCGTGCACCAACCTTTGACGAGGCAAAAAGGGCAGGGCTTAACTGAATGGAGGGGGGAGAGGAGGCTGACGGGCAGATGCACTCGGCAGCAGTAGAAGCTAGGTAACGCCCAGTCGGCAAGATTTTTTAAACTTTATAAAGCTATATCTTAGCTTCTACTAAACAGTTTTTTTAGCAAAAACGATTGCCCCAAATGTGTGTGCTGGGTGTAGGGACACATATTAACAGTCCGGGGGGGTCATTTGGGGTGGTTAGCTCCCTTTAAAGACAGTCACCTCCAGGCCTACCCTAGACCCCTACGCATTTCGTCGTAGGACTTCCTCAGGGGGTGGTGTACCAGATGGGGACCTATCTCGGGGGTTTTTATAGTGTATAGGGGTGATTAATGATTTAGAAACGCTGTGCGCTGCCTCCACCGCCGCCATTATCGGCGCCGGGATCACGTGACGGCTCCCGATCATGTGACCAGACTGGGACAGACTGAGAGCAAGTGGATCTACAGGCTCAATACTGTGGCTCCATTAGGTCTTAGTGAACACTTTGGTTTTGGTGTGTTTTTGTAGCTTGTATAGATATAGATTCCTACTTTATGCATCAGTAAATTGGGTGCTGATTGTGGTTTTTAGATGTTCTTAATGATGATTTTAACAATTTTTGTTATTATTTTGTAGATATTTATTGTTTTTCCTGAATTGTCATCATATGAATATCCAGATAGTGGACCGGTTGAAAGGATGAAATAGAAATATCCTGGACTTCTGCAAGGGGATAATGTACTTCTGCACTTGATTCACCTGCTATTATATTAATTATTGGCCTGTATCAGGGGCGTAACTACAATAGGTGCAGGGGTTGCGATCGCACCCGGGCCCTGCAGCCTAGGGGGGCCCCAAATGTCCCTTTGGCCCATAGAAAATGACTAATATTATTAAAGATTTGCAATAATTGGGGGCCCCGTTGGAGCTTTTGCATCGGGGCCCCTGGGTCTGAAGTTACGCCACTGGCCTGTATACCACTGCACAGGGGCCTGTATACAACTGCACAGGGGCCTGTATACTACTGCACAGGGACCTGTATACTACTGCACAGGGGCCTGTTATACCATTGCACAGGGGCCTGTATACCACTGCACAGGGGCCTGTATACCACTGCACAGGGGCCTGTATACCACTGCACAGGGGCCTGTATACTACTGCACAGGGGCCTGTATACCACTGCACAGGGGCCTGTATACTACTGCACAGGGGCCTGTATACTACTGCACAGGGGCCTGTATACCACTGCACAGGGGCCTGTATACTACTGCACAGGGGCCTGTATACCACTGCACAGTGGCCTGTATACCATTACTGAGGGGGTGCTATATACCAGTGTCGGGGGGCTATATAATAGGATGGGGGTCTGCTGCATTTCATACCCTAGGCTTATACGCGAGTCAATAACTTTTACCAGCTTTTGGGGGCAAAAGTAGGGGGGTCGGCTTATACAAGGGTCGGCTTATACACGAGTATATACGGTATATCAGACTAATTGGCCCAGTATTTATGTCTAATGATAAGTTTCAATACTTGCATGGCTACCGTATAGTCACCGGGCCTTCCCTATAACGGTACCGCCGGATACTGCTTCTATTTGTATACTTTTTGCTATTGTAAAATATCCAGAAGCTTTTTTTGCTGATATTTATATGTCTTTCCCCATCTTTTTATTTACTGAATTGTATATGGAATAAACTTCTTGTTCAAGTATCCTAAAATAAAAATTGTGAATTGTTTACATCCGCCTTTGTGTCTTTCGGGACTTTTTTGATTCTCTGGTGTATCCGGGTTGGATATTTAAATGAGATATTGATTAATCAGATAAAACTTATAGAGTAAATAGTGAATGTCCAATGCAACCAGTATATATAAGATAATGTCCTCCCTGGAAATGAGCAGTTATGCTTTGGCATCCAATGTTTTTTTGCTTTACATAAAAGCCTAGTCAGATACTGTTGGAATATGTTTAGAGCAACAACTCCAATCCTATATGTGTAAGGCCGGCTTCACACTGCGGCGTGATCCGGTCCGGGCTGTCCGGGATGCCCCTTAGAGCCGCGGACCGGATCAGCACACAGGACTGGGGGGCTGCCCTCCGGTCCGGTGTGCAGCCGCACGCAGTTCCCGCTGCTGATAGGTATGGACTGCGGGCGCCGCGGTCCTCACCTGTCAACAGCTGCAGCTGCGTACGCTGCACACTGGACCGGAGGTCATATTAGCCCCCCAGTCCTGTGTGCTGATCCGGTCCGCGGCTGTCAGGGTCCTCCCAGACAGCCCTGGACCGGATCATGCCGCAGTGTGAAGCCGGCCTAAGTGTTGCATTGCATTGTCAGTAAACTTTGTTTAAAAAAAAAAAAGAGGAACACTCACAGAGGCTCACACACAGGAAATACCATGTGACTGTAACTAGTTTCCTGTGTCTGTGCATGTGAAGAGAAGCACAGCAGCTTGCTGATGCTGCAAAGGGACATTTAAATTGTATATTCCTGTTTCCATAAAGCTCTTCATATCTGTACCTGTTTGTTGTTAATTAAAGCTAAGTTCTGTTGTCAACACGCTTTCAGTGTATCCTGAATGATCTGCTGCCAACAGATACCCAGGGACACAATAAAGGAAAAACATACATACATATTCATTGTTCATGCTTGATGCAGTCCTCTGTATATCTTTAGACTAGAGTGAAATACATAAGAGGTTTCTATTACATGTAAAGTATATGACCTCATTACAAGGAATCTGTCATGCATTAACCTGCAGATATCACTTCAAATTGTACAACTTAGGCTAGGGTCACACTTAAATATAGGATTGCATTCACCGCATCCAGATCCGGATGCGGTGAACGCAATTGCCTTTCGACAAGCAGCAATCTGGGAACCGGATTGCTGAAGCCGCAATCCAGTAACCGGATTGCTTAGGATGTGTAATCCTGAGCAATCCGTTACCGGATAGTTTGCTCATCCCTGCTGCCACAGGGATGAGCAAAGTGTTCTGTGCAGTGTGTAAACTTTTAATTTTATTAATAAATGTTTCTATAATGTCTCTAGGGGGTGCCCACTCCCCCTAGAGACTTACCACCCACTCAAGTGGGCATATAATGCTTGAATCAGTTATGTACAGCAGCTGACTCCTGTCAGCTGCTGTACAGTTTTATCAATGAAGGCACCGGGCTCCTCAGAGCAGCGCGCACAAACATAAACTGATTCAAGTATTATATGCCTACCTGAGTGGGTGGAAGGTCTCTAGGGGGAGTGGGCACCCCCTAGAGACATTATAGAAACATTTATTAAATAAAATTAAAAGTTTACACAAACACAGAACACTTTGCTTATCCCGGCGGCAGCAAAGTATATGCGGGAACCGCATTGCTCAGGATTACACATCCTGAGCAATCCGGTTCCCGCATTGTGGATGTTACAACCGCTCCAAAAACTGCAGCCTGCATGATTTTTCACGCAGGCTGCAGAGCCGGAGACGGAAACCGGATTACTTGTGAAGCAATCCGGTTTTTATCATAGGCTCCTATGAGGAGCATTTCCTGATCCGGTTTTGAGCTTTTTAAAAGCTCAAAACCGGATCAGGTTTTAAAAAAAAATCTGGATGTGTGACCCTAGCCTTAGCGACTCTTGTCAATATCTGTCTATTGGAAGCTTTTTTAAAGGATACCTGTCAAATTCCAGTTGCTATTAATGTGCTGTTATGGGGTTAATCTGCAGGTTAATCTCATCCAAACCTTGACTGGTCACTGCAGTGAGAGCCCGGCCAGTAGGAGAAAATTAACTTTATTCCATCCGGCATCCTCAGGCTTCCAGTCATACAGGCGCAGCTTCAGCTACCGCTCAATATTACAAACAGGGATCTATTTCAAGTGTTATTTTTGTTAATGTTGATGATTATGACTCACAGCCAATGAAAACCCAAGGGTCATTATCTCAGAAAATTAAAGTAGGGAGGATCAATGGTCTGAGAGGTAAAATATTACCTAAATAAGTATCAGAGGCTCACCTTTTGTGGTTGTGAGAGTCGCAACCACTATAAACGCATATCACGGCTGCGGCAGTCCCCATCATAGTGCATATAGAGTGGGGAGGATGAAGGTTTAAAAACCGCGTTGCTTTACTCCACAAGTTATTAAAGGGTGAATATAATATTGATTTATTAGTCATTTAGCGTTTTAGGGCTCCCTAGCCCCTTCCTCAGGACAAATTAATATCACATTGCCATGTTTCAGGGTGTTTCAGGGAGCCCTAAATGCGTTGACTAAAAGAAATCAATATTATATTCACCCTTTGATGCCTCGTGGAATACGGCAGCATGTACTTACTTTAATTTTCTTAAAAAATGACCTTTGAATATTCATTGGCTGTAAGCCATAACTATTAACATTAATGTGGAGCCCACTGGGACGGGGTACTCGGTACCGGACTGGGGTACTGCTGGGGGATGTCACGGCGGTCCTGGTCCGGACCGTGTCCCGGGTTCACACAACTAAATGGGGTGTATTTACAAGGAATTAGGTTTGTCGTGACGCCACCCACGGGTTGTGGTCAGGGTGACCACCGCTGCTGCAGAACCTCCGGGGATGATGTTTGGCAGCTGTAGATGGAACGGCTCTCCGCAGGTAGGGCCTGATTCGCGGGGTGTCAGTGATGGTGGTTACAGATGTTGCAGGAGAGTAGGGGTAGCAGTAGAGATGATGAGAGTGGAGGCAATGGCAGTTTATGAGGGAGAGTGGAGCTTCAGCACAAGGATCACACACACTCACGTTTGTTGTCGTTTTCCAAGTCTTTACTTGCAGATGGTATAACAAAGTATTGTCCATGGATTCTGTACCGGGGCCGGGTTGCTCCCACCCTGACCGGGTCCTTGGCTTCCTACTTCTGCGCTTTGTGTGTGGCCCTGCTGCCACTTTTAGCTGAACTGCTGGCCCTATCTCCCCTCACGGGTACCAATCTGCTAGGCAACTTGAGTCCTCTGTGTCACTGACCTCTCCGTGTTGCTTTGCTATGGTACAGTCAAGATGGTGGACCTTCACTATCCCGGTATTCACTGTCCTGTCTGTCTCAGGCACAGCCTCGGATCCGGTATCCGTCCTAAGCGCCTCTCGGGGTTGAGTTTAGGGTAACTCCTTGTCCCGGGTATGTTCCGCTGTTTCTCTGACTCCTTTCCTCAGACCTCTCAGGACCTCCACTGCCACTTGACTCTCCTCAAACTCCAGACTAGACTAAACTAAACTCACTAACTGTCACTCCTGCTCTGAGGTAAACAACATTAGCTCCTCCCTCTCTTGCAGGTGCCACCTAAGCTCCTCCCACTTTCTAGTGTAGTGTTGTGTGGGGAGTAAACCCGTGTTGCTGTTTCTGTGGCACATTAACCCTTGGGGTGCCACATTAACATAAATAAACAATTGAAATAGATCACTCTGTTTGTAATGAGGGAACATTTAAAGGGAACCTGTCACCTCATCTAGCTCTCCTAACCTATCACTACCTATCCCTTCAGCGCCCAAGTACTTTCCTAACCATCCCTCTCTGAGCTAATAGAAATTTATAATAGTTGAATAGATCAGTTCAATAACTTACAGAGCCCGTGATAAGGGAGCGTTCCTGACGGAGGGGCAGTGTGTCCCGGAACGCGTTCCCCCCGCCTTGCTGCTCTAACTACGCCCCAATGGGCAACATCATTGATTTAGGAGCGGGGCTGCAGATTTGAATTTTCCCGCCCTGCTCTTCCGAGTTCTATGACGCAATGCCGGTGGTCGCGTCATTTCTGGCGCATGCGCAGTGCGGCGGGTGAAAGGAGCTTTGTGACAGTGGCGTTGCTAGGCAACGATCCGAAGTCTCGTCAGAAGGTAAGTAATCTCCTCTCCCGAAAATCTAAATATATGTGTGTGTAATCCATACACATATACAGGGAGCCACAGGGGGAGAGGCAGAGGGGAAGAGACGCAGGGGGAAAGCTACAGGGGTCCACAGGGGAAAAGCTGCAGGGGTCTACAAGGGAAAAACCACAGGGGTACACAGGGGAAAAGACACAGGGGTCCACAGGAGGAGAGACTCAGGGGTCCACAGGGGAAGAGACACAGGGGTCCACAGGGGAAAAGCCACAGGGGCCCACAGGGGAAAAAACACAGGGGTCCACAGGTGGAGAGACACAGGGGTCCACAGGGGGAGAGACACAGGGGTCCACAGGGGGAGAGACACAGGGGTCCACAGGGGGGGAGACACAGAGGTCACCAGGGAAAAAGCCACAGGGGTCCACAGGAGAAAAGACACAGGAGAAAAATACAGAGGGAGAGACACAGGGGAAAAGCCACAGGGGTCAACAGGGGAAAAGCCACAGGGGAACAGACACAGGGGTCCACAGGGGAAAAGACACAGGGGTCCACAGGGGAAAGACACAGGGGTCCACAGGGGGAGAGACATAGGGGTCCACAGGGGGAGAGACACAGGGGTCCACAGGGGGAGAGACACAGAGGTCCACAGGGGAAAAGCCACACGGGTCCACAGGGGAAAAGACACAGGGGAAAAGACACTGGGGTCCACAGGGGGAGAGACACAGGGGTCCACAGGGGAAAAGCCACAGGGGTCCGAAAGGGGAAAGCCACAGGGGTCAACAGGGGAAAAGCCACAGGGGTCCGAAAGGGGAAAAGCCACAGGGGTCAACAGGGGAAAAGCCACAGGGGTCAACAGGGTAACAGACACAGGGATCCACAGGGGAAAAGACACAGGGGTCTACAGGGGAAAAGCCACAGGGGTTCACAGGGGAAAAGACACAGGGGTCCACAGGGGGAGAGACACAGGGGTCCACAGAGAGAGAGACACAGGGGTCTACAGGGGAAAAGCCACAGGGGTCCACAGGGGAAAAGACACAGGGGTCCACAGGGGGAGAGACACAGGGATCCACAGGCGGAGAGACAGGGGTCCACAGGGGAAAAGCCAGAGGGGTCCACAGGGGGAAAGCCATAGGGGAAAACACAGGGGTCCACAGGGGGAGAGACACAGGGGAAGACACAAGGGTCCAAACGGGGAGAGACACAGGGTAAGACACAGGGGTTCACATGGAGAGAAACGGTACACAGAGACAGCGCACAGAGAGAGAAACGCCACCGAGAGGAGACAGCACACATATATTTATATATGCATAGCCCGAGCAATGACCTCAGGTGAACTCTGACTGTCACCTGTCTACTGCTGGAAAAGTGTACTGCAGTTATCTATAATAGAGAATTGCTGGAACCTGTAGTTCTACTGCTAGAGAAATGTACTGAAACTAATTACAAGGCTGTGTTAAAGTGACTTTTGATTAAACTAAGGCTAGGGTCACACATCCGTTTTTTTTTTTTAAACCTGATCCAGTTTTGAGCTTTTAAAAAGCTCAAAACCGGAGCAGGAAATGCTTCTCATAGGAGCCTATTATAAAAACCGGATTGCTTTACAAGCAATCCGGTTACCACCTCCGGCTCTGTAGCCTGCATGAAAAATCATGCAGGCTGCAGTTTTCGGAGCGGTTCTGTGCCCCGCATTGTGATAGCCGGATTGCTCAGGATGTGTAATCCTGAGCAATCTGGTTACCGTATTCTTTGCTTATCCCAGCTGCCACCAAGATAAGCAAAGTGCTTAAACTGTTAAAAAAGCTGTAATGTTAATATTAATTTTGGCCATCATGTCTCTAGGAGGTGCCCACCCCCCCTAGAGACATGCTACCCACTCAGGTGGGCATGTCAGGGGTTAATTCCTCATGTACAGTATTGCCTAGTCCTGTCGGTTCTGTACAACTTTTATCAATGAACCCGGCGGCTCCCCCGACAGCTGCGCATACTATACCTATTAGGCCACGTGCACACACTGAGAATTTGATGAGTTTTTCACCTCAGGATTTGTAGCCAAAACCAGGAGTGGATGATTAAATCCAGAAGTGGAGCAGGTGTTTCTATTAGACTTTCCCTCTGATTGCTTTACTCCTGGTTTTGTCTACAAATCCTGAGGTAAAAAACTCAGCAAATACTGAATGTGTGCACGTGGCCTTATAGGTATAGTATGTGCGCTGTCCAAGGTCCTGCAGGCTTTTACATTAGATCTATCCCATCTATACACAGGGCATTTCCTGTCCATTGGTCCATCTGAAGCCAGAAATAAAGGACTACTGAACTGAAAACACCAAGGAGTGATGCAGTGAAATTTTTTGACAGGTATGTATATCTACTATATAATTGCCGTAGGCATTTTCGTGTCGGCCCCCGAAATCGCCGTGGCTATGTCACACTGTGACGTCACCACGGCGAAGCATTGGCCGCGTAGCGGCCAATGCGAGTCGTTAGCTGCGCGAGCAATGGCCGCGAGGCCATTGCGAGTCGCTAGCTTTGTGCGAGCAATGGCCGCGAAGCGGCCATTGCAAGTCGCTGGCCGAAAATAGAACCAGAGGCTCGGCCACAAAGCTAGCGATTTCCCGCTCAGGTAGCGAGTCGCTAGCCTCAGCGGGAAATCGCTAGCTTTGTGGCCGAGCCTCTGGTTCTATTTTCGGCCAGCGACTCGCAATGGCCGCTTCCATAAGGATTACCGCAACCGCGCCGCATTGCGACTCGCTGGCTGAGTGCGAGCACTTGCGGCGCGGTTGTGGTAATCCCCATAGAAAGTATAGGGGGACTTGCGGCAGGTGCGGCAAGTGCGGTTTTGCCGCACCTGCCGCAAGTCCCCCTATACGTTGTATGGGGATTACCGCAACCGCGCCGCAGATGCGGTTTTTTAATAAAATAAAATAATTTAAATACAAATAAATTCACTTAAAATAAAAAATAATAAATAAATTTAATAATAATAAAAATAGTAAAAAAAAAAATATAAATAAATAATAAAATAAAAAATAATAATAACAAAAAAAAAATAAAAATATATTAAATTAAGATATTAATTACATTAACTAATTAAAATATAAGTATTGGACCCCCCCCCAAAAGTATTGGACCCCCCCCAAAAAGTATTGGACCCCCCAAAAAAAGTATTGGACCCCCCCAAAAGTATTGGACCCCCCAAAAAAAGTATTGGACCCCCCCAAAAAAGTATTGGACCCCCCAAAAAAAGTATTGGACCCCCCCCCAAAACTATTGGACCCCCCAAAAAGTATTGGACCCCCCCAAAAAAAAGTATTGGACCCCCCCAAAAAAAGTATTGGACCCCCCAAAAGTATTGTACCCCCCCAAAAAAGTATTGGACCCCCCCAAAAAGTATTTGACCCCCCAAAAAAGTATTGGACCCCCCAAAAGTATTGGACCCCCCACAAAAAGTATTGGACCCCCCAAAAAAATTATTGGACCCCCCCAAAAAAGTATTGGACCCCCCAAAAAAAGTATTGGACCCCCCCAAAAAGTATTGGACCCCCAAAAATAGTATTGGACCCCCCAAAAAAAGTATTGGACCCCCCCAAAAAGTATTGGATCCCCCAAAAAAAGTATTGGACCCCCCCAAAAAAGTATTGGACCCCCCAAAAAAAGTATTGGACCCCCCCCTCCAAAAAAGTATTGGACCCCCCCCAAAAAAAGTATTGGACCCCCCAAAAAGTATTGGACCCCCCAAAAAAAGTATTGGACCCCCCCAAAAAAAGTATTGGACCCCCCCAAAAAGTATTGGACCCCCCCAAAAAAGTATTGGACCCCCCAAAAAAAGTATTGGACCCCCCCAAAAAGTATTGGACCCCCCAAAAAAAGTATTGGACCCCCCCCAAAAAGTATTGGACCCCCCAAAAAAAGTATTGGACCCCCCCAATAAGTATTGGATCCCCCAAAAAAAGTATTGGACCCCCCAAAAAGTATTGGACCCCCCAAAAAAAAGTATTGGACCCCCCCAAAAAGTATTGGACCCCCCAAAAAAAGTATTGGACCCCCCAAAAAAAGTATTGGACCCCCCCAAAAAGTATTGGACCCCCCCCAAAAAAAGTATTGGACCCCCCCAAAAAGTATTGGACCCCCCAAAAAAAGTATTGGACCCCCCCAAAAAGTAGCTATAACTACTATAATCAAATTAATGCACGTTCTAGAATCCCGATGCATTTGCATGGGGCTTACAGCTAGTATATATATATATATATATATAGTGATTTGGATTCATGAGAGTTATGTCAATATTCCAGCTTCTTATGGTAGTTATTAAATGATACTCATAGACAAATTTGGTAAGAGGGCTTCTCAGTGCCTATATTTAATCTGTAATCCACATTGCATTACAATAAAGGTTTCACTGAGCGGTTGATGGAGTAATGGTGGGTTTACACGTTTCAATATCATTGCGATATCGCAACTCAATGGCGCGTGAGCGCGCATTTAGTGCACGTTTCTCCCGCATCGCATCGGAGGTTTACACACTGCGATATCAGAATATAACGTCCGTGCGATGTCTACGCCCCCCAACCCAGGAACAACCATATAACATGGGAGTGAATGGGTGACGTTGAACATCGCATCGTAGTTGGGCTGTCACACAGCACGATCCGGCTTCAATCTCTATTCAATATCGGAGCATTGAATAGCACACTCATTCAATCCCCGATATCGCATTGACATCGTTCCTGCATCGTATTGGACGTTCACACCATCCAACGCAGGAACGATATCGGCTCCAACAATCGAACCACGTGACTTTTCATTGAAATCGGACTCCGATATCGCAACGTGTAAACCCGCCATAAGAGATCTATTCTCCTGAATCCCTAACTAAAGATAATTATAAATGTAATTGACAGGAATCTATATGTAAAAACTGGTACTTGCAGTTAACTTTAATACTGTCACAATGTACTAGAGTCATACAAGATAGATTATAATGACAATATCGCTTTGTTTCATTGTATCATTCTGGATAGATTCTCAACATAAATGTGGGTGTTGCACACAATATAATTGTATGTTTTATACACAATATAATTGTAGCTGCACTAGAAATAAAAAGAGGTTGTCAGGTATACAAAGATCAATAATTGTCCAGTTGCTGATGGAATTAAAGTTTTATCTTCCTGAATCTCACACTAACGGTAATTGTAAACGTAATTGGCGGAATTTATATGAAAAAAACTGGCCCTTTCAGTTACCCTTAAGGCAACCTAAGACTGATAATATTGACAATGTCATGTTCATTACGTCATTTTAGGTAGGTGTTACACACAATATACTGTAATTGTAGGTGCTCTGAAAATGAAATTCATTTCAAAGTATTGCTTCTTGGAGAGCATATGACTGCTGTATGAAGGCATCAGCCTCAGGCATATAAACTGCTGTGCTGTATTATAATTTGTGATGAAAAATATTTGGTATGAATTCTTTGTTCCATTTTTCCTCCTTAAGAAGTATAAAATACCATTCATAATAATTAATCTTTAAGTCGTACGAGTTTCAATTTTGGCATACTGTATTTTTTGCTTTATAAGATGCACCTGATTATAAGGCGCACCCCCAAATTTGGTGAAGGAAAAGAGAAAAATTGTTTTAATGTTAAATGGGGTCCGTCTTATAATGCTAGTGTCCGTCTAACAAATCATATAGGGTATATGTCTCTCATAGACCCCCATCCTAAAATTAGCCCCCTTAATCTGGATATGGCCCCCTTATATTGGATATTGCCCTCTTGTGCAGGCACACATCCCTCAGTGATGCCACATGTCTCCCAGTGATGGCACACATCCCCCCTGTGCAGGCACACGTCCCCTATTGATGGCACACCTCTCCTATTTATGGCACACATCTCATATTGATGGCAAACATCCCCTATTGCTGGCATACGTCCCCTATTGCTGGAACACATCCCCTACAGCTGGCACTTGTCCCCTACAGCTGGCACATATCCCCTACAGCTGGCACATAGCTCCTACAGCTGTCAAACATCTCCTACGGATGGCACATGTCCCCTATAGCTGGCACATGTCCCCTATAGCTGGCACATGTCCCCTACAGCTGGCACACATCTTCTACAGCTGGTACATGTCCCCTATGGGTGGCACATGTCCCCTATAGCTGGCACATTTCTCCTATAGCTGGCACACGTCCCCTATAGCTGGCACTCATCTCCTACAGCTGGCACAGGTCTCCTATGGATGGCACACGGCCCCCTCTCCTGGCTATGGCCCCCTATGGATGCCACACGGTCCCCCTGTGCTGACTATGGCCCTCTATTGATGGCACACGGTCCCCCTGTCCTGGCTCTGGCCCTCTATGGATGGCACATGGTCCCCCTGTCCTGGCTATAGCCCCATATGGATGGCACATGGTCCCCCTGTCCTGGATATGGCCCCCTGTGGATGGCACACGGTCCCCCCCTGGCTATGGCCCCCCATGGATGGCACATGGTCCCCCAGTCCTGGCTATAGCCCCCTATGGATGGCACACAGTCACCCTGTCCTGGCTATGGCCCCCAATAGATGGTACAAGGTCCCCCTGTGCTGGCTATGGCCCACTATGGATGGCACATGGTCCCCCTGTCCTGGCTATGGCCCCCATGCTGCTTCACCCCCTGTCCTGGATATGGCTCCCATGCTGCTTCCCATAGTAAAATAAAAAATTATTTACTTACCTCCTCTAGCGCTGATCTCCCGGTGTCTCCCTCCGTGTTGCTGAGCTCCTCCACTTCCTGCTTTTCGGTGTCGGTCATGTGATTGGCACAGCAGAGTGACATCATCTTTGCGTACCTGATCACAGCGGGAAGCAGGCATACAGGGGAGACACCAGGAGATTAGTGCTGGAGGAGATAAGTAAAGAGTTTTTTATTTTAATTGGTAGCAGTATAGGGGCCATATTGAACACAAGAGGGGCATGTGCCATCACTGAGAAGGGCGCAGGCACATATAATATGCACCACTACCCCAGTCCATCACCGCAGTGCGGTTTCAGCACCACGGTAATGGAGAGCAGCAGTGCATATTATATGAGCGGGAACAGGAGACCTCACGCTGGCTTAGCAGCCCGCAGCCAGCCCGCCCCAGCCCCCAGCACCACTCCAGAGCTACCCCCACCTCCCCTGAGCCTTGCAATATATAATCTGTATATTCAGATTATAAAATGTACCCCCCACTTTCCCCAAAAATTTGGGGGAACAGAAGTGCGTCTTATAATGCGAAAAATACGGTATGTGCCGGGTTGCTAACAGTAGAGAAATTCCTGGAAAGTCTGTAAAAATAGGGCACTTTTTTGTCCTGTCTGCAAAAAAATTTAAGGTGTCTGAGATATTTTTGAAGCTGTAGAAAGTTATACAAATTAATTTGACTGTATTTATCATTTTACAGATTACAGTGTATTAAGTATCGTATTTTTCAGATTATAAAACACACTTTTATTCCCCCAAATTTTTGGGGAAAGTGGGGGGTGCATTTTACAATCTGAATCTATGGACCTATACTGCAGGGGAGGGCAGGGACAGCTCTGAGAGCGTCCGGAGGCTGAAGGAGGCTGGCTGTGGGCTGCAGGAGGCAGTGGGAGGTCATGTGCCCCTCATGTGCTCATTAGCCTCATATAATATGCACTACACCTGCTGTCCATTACCTTGGTGCTGAAACTGCACCAAAGTTATGGACTGGGGGCGCATATTATATGTACCTGCACCCCGACATTCTGGATATGGCCTCCTCATCACTCTATATAGCCCCCCATGCTGCTCCCCATACTAAAATAACAACCCGCTTTTTACTTACCTCTCTGGCGCTGTCCCCCATGACTCCCTGCTTACCACACTTCCTGAGTCTCAGGGAAGCCGGTCAGGTGATCGGTAGTGATGGGCGAATCCTAAATTACTCGGAATCGCTTGACTCTAGCGAGTCCGAGCACAGGACTCGCTACTCGTTGAGAGTCTAGCGAGTCCAATGTTAATGAATGGGGAAGCGAGTAATAGCGAGTAGTGTGAGATTTACAAATCGCAGATGTGTCTCGGAAGCTTCAGCCTGAAGCAATCCTAGTTTTGTCATTTATTTGCATTGGACTCGTTTACTTTGTAAGTAATCGCTGGGAAACTCGCACAGATAAGAATCCTGTCTGCTCAGTGTGCTGGCTGCCAGCTCCAGGGTCCTAGAGCCCGCCTGCTGCCTGATGTAGCAGAGCTGAGATTGTTCTCAGTCTGCTCATTCCCTGTGTACAGACATGAATGTCTGTGCACAGAGATGATGTAGCAGAGCTGAGATTGTTCTCAGTCTGCTCATTCCCTGTGCATAGACATCCATATCTATGCACAGGGGATGTAGCAGAGAGGACATCGCGTTTTGGACTGCGTCGGACGGAAGAGGATTTTTTTAATTAAAGATGGAGTCCCTAATGGCTTTTTTTTTTATTTCTAATAAAAAATTTTCTTTGTGTTGTGTTTTTTTTAAAACAATTTAATAGAAATTCATGGCGGTCATGTCTAATATTGGCGTGACCGCCATAAATTTCGGGCTCAGGGCCAGCTGATAATACAAAGCTGGCCCTAACCTCTTTATTACCCAGCGTGCCACCGCTACCAGGGCCGCTGGAAGAGCGGGGTTCAGCGCCAGAGGATGGCGCTTCAATGAACGCGCCATCTTCTGGGGCGGCTGCGGGCTGCAATTTGCAGCGGGGGGTGCCCAGAAAGCTTGGGCATCCCTGCGCTGCGGATTCCAGCCCCCAGCTGCTTAGCTGTACCTGGCTAGACATAGAAATTGCGCGGAGCCCCACGCATTTTTTTTAAATTATTTCATGAAATTCTAAGATTCTGACTCTGACTCTGAGACTCTGACTCTGAGACTCTGACTCTGAAATTCATGAAATATTAAAAAAAAAATGCGTGGGGCTCCGCGCAATTTCTATGTCTAGCCAGGTACAGCTAAGCAGCTGGGGGCTGGAATCCGCAGCGCAGGGATGCCCATGCTTTCTGGGCTCCCCCCGCTGCAAATTGCAGCCCGCAGCCGCCCCAGAAGATGGCGCGTTCATTGAAGCGCCATCCTCTGGCGCTGAACCCCGCTCTTCCAGCGGCCCTGGTGGCGGTAGCATGCTGGGTAATAAAGGGGTTAATACCAGCTTTGTTATACAAGCTGGTATTAAGCCCGAGATTCTTAATGTCAGGCCACGTTTGACCCAGCCACTAAGAATCTCCAATAAAGGGTTAAAAAAACACAACACAGAGAACATTTTTTATTTGAAATAAAAAAAAAAGCCATTAGGGACTCCATCTTTAATTAAAAAAATCCTCTTCCGTCCGACGTAGTCCAAAACGCGATGTCCTCTCTGCTACATCCCCTGTGCATAGATAGATGTCTATGCACAGGGAATGAGCAGACTGAGAACAATCTCAGCACTGCTACATCATGTCTGTGAGCAGGCAGGCTCTAGGACCCTGGAGCTTGCAGCCTGCACACAGAGAAGACAGCTGGACTCGGCTCGCAATGTAACAGCAGTTACTTTGCGAGTTTCCCTGCTATCACTGGCACAGTAGCCGAGTCTAATGCAAACAATAGCAATCCTAGTTTTGTCAGCGTTTCTGACAAAACTAGGATTGATATTGATTTGCATTGGACTCGTGCGAGTAATCACTGGGAAACTCGCAGAGTACCGAGTCCTGCGAGTCCCTTACTACTCGCCGAGTAAAGAGTCCTAGCGAGTAGATTCGCCCATCCCTAGTGATCGGGCAAGCGGTGATGTTGTCTTTCAATAAAGAGGAGACGGCACTCACCCATACGATGATCGGTCTTTTATTCAGGGAGCTTTAAACATTCGGTAGCAGGGAAGGGAGGAGAGGGCCGAGATGACGACGGCACCGTTTCGCGCTCAGTGCGCTTCCACGGGTCACTTGCTGTTTGTTTGCCTAGTGACAGGCACCCCCTACGGACCGCTGATTGCTCCTTTTATTATCCGCCATGAAGCGGCGTGCAGTGGTGCCTTAACCTTCCTGCTGTTTTGATTGAAGCAGTGATGTTGTCACTCTCCTGTGCCGATCACATGACAGGCTTCGGGAGGCCATATTCCGCACACAGGGGCCATGTAGCAGTCACAGGGGGCTATGGATCCAGCACAGCAGGGCCATGTGCCATCACAGGGGAACGTGTGCCATCACAAGGGACGTGTACCATCGCTTGAGTATGTGTGCCATCACTGGGAGATGTGTGCCATCACAGGGGCCATGATCCAGCACAGGGGGATGTGTGCCATCACTGGGAAACATGTGCCATCACTGTGGGGGGGTGCCATCAATGGAGGTGTGTGCCATCACTGGAGGTCGGGTGCCATTACAGGGGGACATGTGCCATCACAGGGAGACATGTGCTATCACTGGGGGACATGTGCCATCACTGGGGGATGTGTACCATCAGTGAGAGTTGTGTGCCATCACAGGAGCCATGATCCAGCACAGGGGGACATGTGCAATCACTGATGGACATGTGCCATCACTGGGGGACTTGATCCAGTACAAGGAGGCCATGTGCCAGCATCGGAGGGGGGGGCATGTGCCAGCACAGGGGGCTATGATCCAGGACATGGGGCCATGATCCAGCACAGATAGACATGTGCCATCACTGGGGGACATGTGCTATCACTGGGGAACATGTGTCAACACTGGGAAAAATGTGCCATCACTAGGGGACATGTGCCATCACTAGCGGCCATATTACAGCACAGGGGGCCATGATCCAGCACAGGGGGCCATGATCCAGCACAGCGGGGGCATGTGACATCACAGGGGGGCATTATCCAGCACAGGGGGCCATGATCCAGCACAGGGGGACATGTGTCATCACTGGGGGACATGTGCCATCACTGGGGGGGGGTGCCAACACAAGGGGGCTATATCCAATATATGGGGGCTATATCCAATCTAAGGGGGCCATATTCCAGATTAAGGGGGCCATATTGAGGATGGGGGGCTGTATCCCAGGATGAAGGACCATGTACCAGGATGAGGGGGCTATGAGGGAACATATATAGGATTTGTAAGATGGAAACTGGCATTATAAGACGGAACCCATTTAACATTTTTCCTCTTTTCTTTCACCAAATTTGGGGGTGCATCTTATAATTCAGTGTGTTTTAAAAAGCGAAAAATACGTTATATGAGGCGCCCCGCCAGGCAGGCCACCACCAGAGGTACTACACTCCTCCATTTGCGGGAGAATTGTGCCTCTGCTCTCCAGATGCTGGGATGGTGCAGTTGAGCTTCACACACACACACAACACTTAGGACCCCGGGACGGTGGGTGGACACAATGGGAGGACCCGAGCGTAGCCGGGAGGGGAGAAGGAGCTGGAGGTAGAAGTAGTAAAAAGAGAGGAGAAAAGGAGTAGAGGAGTATGGAGGAGAGAAGAGTGAAGGAGTGAGGAGGTGTTGGCTCCTGTGAGCTTGAGCATGACTGCGCTCAGCCTGGGAGGAAATGACCAACGGGTGAGGAGGAAGGACAGAGCCCTCGGGGTATGGAAAGAGACGTAGATCCCAGTACGCCCATATCTGGTGAGAGAACAGAGGGGCTGGTGGACGAAACAAGGAACCTGCCCTCAACACGGTGCGGATGCTGTAAGCCTGAACTGTTGAAACCGGAGGACCCACATTCCTAATGAGAGCTGTGGCTGAACACCCGGCTCAACTTGGAAAAGGTGGCCAAACTATGGAGCAGTACCAGGGAGTGGTACAATGCAGCACTCGTGGCTGTCAGTACCTGAGCTCTGTGTGTGGAGGCACTGAGAGTAGCGGAGAGATTAACTTATAGCGCTGAGGGACCATCAGAGAAAGGAACATTCAGAAAAGAAAAACAAAGAGAAAACCAGAGAGAGAGAGATACAGGAACACCAAAAGAGGCTCGACTGCACTATCCCGGTTCAGGAGACAATGCTGAACTGGAACTTGGCAAGGGGAAGCACCTGGTGGCCATGCTGAAACAACAAAGTAAAGGTAACGGAACTCCAGTAGTGGTGTGTGAGGCTTTTCTTAGTGGCGAGCACTGGCCACAAAGGCGGCATTAAACACCAGGGTGCTGATGATCTAACTAACATCTGTCAAGGTATTAACTGACTTCTCCTTCCCACTGCCCTGGGGACCATGCTCCACCTGCATGGAGCGAAACCATCCCAGCTGCCGTTCATTTTTCCTAGAGGTTCTGAAACGGTGGCGGCCGCTCATGGCCGCGCACTGCAGTTGGTGTCACGATTACCCCTTTTCCCTGTCATCCCTGTCAATCATTCCCCTTTTGTAAATGACACCACCAGGGTCACGGGACCGGGTCTTGGCCCCCGTCCGTCCCCGTGAAAAGAACTGAGCACAACTGCTGTCCGGTTCCTGAGTACCCCCGTCCTGGAGTGGGTGTGTCATATATATCTTATATATAATAACAGCAATAGACTAATAGTTTTTTTTTTAAAAAGTGCCAGTTGTCACTGATCTGAACAGCAAAGTGATTAAAATATAACTTTTAATAGATATTGTAAAAGGGAAAACAATATCAACTCAAGTATCCTAGAGGATAAATTAAATAAAGTCCAACCAGGTACTGATACGGGATAATCTAAAGCCGGTTCCACACCATGATTTTTCGGCTCCGGGGTTGTCCGGTGTAAACCGAACAGCCCCGGATCCGATTTTGCTCCCCATGTATCCCTATTGCGCCGAATTGTGCATATTTTGCATCCGGTTTGTTGGTTTTCCAAGAGAATCCGGTTTTGTCCGATTTTAGCATCGGACAGAAAACTGGAGTTTGCATCATTTTTGTGTACGATGCAAAACTCGGACAAAATCAGATCTGGCGCCCATAGCATTGGAGTTTATGGGCGGTGGATTTGACAAAACAATCAGTCCTAGTGCCTTGCCTTAGTACGGCTGCCTTCTCTGAGGTATGCTGAGATTTTGGGTCACAGTTCCCTTAAAGAGTTCATGGCCTCTGGTTTTAACAGTTCAGGCCTACAGCTACCGGGCCATGTTCACGGCCGGTCCACTGTTTCGTCCAACAGCCCCTCTGCTCCTCTGCCAGATACTGGTGTACGGGTGATCTTAGCCTTTTTTCCGCAACCCAAGGGCTCCTTCTCTCTTCTACACCCATTCCGTCTTTCCCTCCTGGGGCGAGCGTGACCATGCTCCAGCCCACGGGAGCTAACATCTCCACCACCTCTCAACTCTCAATCCAACTTCCTACTCCTTCACTGTCCTCCTCCTAACCCTCTCCCTTCTAACCCGTGTCCCTTTAGCTGAGACTGGGCCCACCCTACCGGGTCCACTCACCATCCCAGGTCCACCCACCGTCCCTGCCTAGGGTCCTACATGTGTGTTGCGGTGTTGGCTCTCAACTTCACCATCCCAATTCAGAGAACAGGAGCACTCTTCTCCCGCTAATGGAGGAGTGCAGTACTCCCAGTGGCGGCCAGACCAGCTGGGCACCACATGAATATATATGGTTCTCTTTGTCTTGCAAATAACTACGGTCACTTTAGACTAAATTTGATTTATCTATATTAAGCTTTTTTCATATTTTTTTTTTCACTTACAGGATTTGTCCATTGCCTAGTCTGACATTTGGCATATGCATCTTGCTTCTTAATATTGTGCTTTTCTTTTATGCTTTTTCAATATACAGTTGTGGCCAAGAGTATTGACACCCCTGCAATTCTGGCAGATAATACTCAGTTTCTTCCTGAAAATGATTGCAATCACAAATTCTTTGGTGTTATTATCTTCATTTAATTTGTCTTCAATAAAAAAACAGAAAAAGAATTGTCCTAAAGACAAATTGGATATAATTCCACACCAAACATAAAAAGGGGGTGGATACTGATGGGCGAATCCTAAATTACTCGGAATCGCTTGACTCTAGCGAGTCCGAGCCCGGGACTCGCTACTCATTGCGAGTCTAGCGAGTCCAATGTTAATGAATGGGGAAGCGAGTAATAGCGAGTAGTGTGCGATTTACAAATCACAGATGTGTCTCGGAAGCTTCAGCCTAAAGCAATCCTAGTTTTGCCATTGATTTGCATTGGACTCGTTTACTGTGCAAGTAATCGCTGGGAAACTCGCACAGATAAGAGTCCTGTCTGCTCTGTGTGCTGGCTGCCGCAGCTCCAGGGTCCTAGAGCCCGCCTGCTGCCTGATGTAGCAGAGCTGAGATTGTTCTCAGTCTGCTCATTCCCTGTGCATAGACATCTATATCTATGCACAGGGATGAGCAGAGAGGACATCGTGTTTTGGACTGCGTCGGACGGAAGAGGATTTTTTTTAATTAAAGATGGAGTCCCTAATGGCTTTTTTTTTATTTCTAATAAAAATTTTTCTCTGTGTTGTGTTTTTTTTAAAATAATTTAATAGAAATTCATGGCGGTCATGTCTAATATTGGTGTGACCGCCATAAATTTCGGGCTTAGGGCCAGCTGATAATACAAAGCTGGTCCTAACCTCTTTATTACCCAGTGTGCCACCGCCACCAGGGCCGCTGGAAGAGCGGGGATCAGCACCTGAGGATGGCGCTTCAATGAACACGCCATCTTCTGGGGCGGCTGCGGGCTGCAATTTGCAGCGGGGGGTGCCCAGAAAGCTTGGGCATCCCTGCGCTGCGGATTCCAGCCCCCAGCTGCTTAGCTGTACCTGGCTAGACATAGAAATTGCGCGGAGCCCCACGTATTTTTTTTTTATTATTTCATGAAATTCATGAAATAATAAAAAAAAAGGGCTGCCCTATATTCTTGTGTCTGGCCAGGTACAAATAGGCACCTGGGGGTTGGGGCCAGCCCGTCGCTGCCTGCTGGATCCGGCTGGTTCCAGAAATACGGCGAAGCCCATGTAATTTTTTTTCTGAAAAATCAATAAAAACAATCCTAAAAAAGGGACTGCATCTTTATTGACCCCTCGCCCATGGTCCAGGGGTTAATAAAGATACAGTCCCTTTTATTTACATTGTTTTATGGATTTGTCAGAAAAAAATTTCACGTGGGCTTCGCCGTATTTCTGGAACCAGCCGGATCCAGCAGGCAGCGACGGGCTGCCCCCAACCCCCAGGTGCCTATTTGTACCTGGCCGGACACAAGAATATAGGGGAGCCCTTTTTTTAATTATTTCATGAATTTCATGAAATAATAAAAAAAAAATGCGTGGGGCTCCGCACAATTTCTATGTTTAGCCAGGTACAGCTAAGCAGCTGGGGGCTGGAATCCGCAGCGCAGGGATGCCCAAGCTTTCTGGGCACCCCCCACTGCAAATTGCAGCCCGCAGCCGCCCCAGAAGATGGCGCGTTCAATGAAGCACCATCCTCTGGTGCTGAACCCCGCTCTTCCAGCGGCCCTGGTGGCGGTGGCACGCTGGGTAATAAAGGGGTTAATACCAGCTTTGTTATACAAGCTGGTATTAAGCCCGAGATTTTTAATGTCAGGCCACGTTTGACCCAGCCACTAAGAATCTCCAATAAAGGGTTAAAAAAACACAACACAGAGAAAAATGTTTATTTGAAATTAAAAAAAGCCATTAGGGACTCCATCTTTAATTAAAAAAATCCTCTTCCGTCCGACGCAGTCCAAAACGCGATGTCCTCTCTGCTACATCCCCTGTGCATAGATATAGATGTCTATGCACAGGGAATGAGCAGACTGAGAACAATCTCAGCACTGCTACATCATCTCTGTGAGCAGGCGGGCTCTAGGACCCTGGAGCTGCGGCAGTCTGCACAGAGAAGACAGCTGGACTCGGCTCGCAAAGTAACAGCAGTTACTTTGCGAGTTTCCCTGCTATCACTGGCACAGTAGCCGAGTCTAATGCAAGACAATGGCAATCCTAGTTTTGTCAGCGTTTGCCATTGATTTGCATTGGACTCGTGCGAGTAAACGCTGGGAAACTCGCAGAGTACCGAGTCCTGCGAGTCCCTTACTACTCGCCGAGTAACGAGTCCTAGCGAGTAGATTCGCCCATCCCTAGGGGTGGACAAAAGTATTGGCACTGTTAGAAAAATCATGTGATGCTTCTCTAATTTGTGTAATTAACAGCACCTGTAACTTACCTGTGGCACCCAACAGGTGTTGGCAATAACTAAATTACACTTGCAGCCTGTTGACATGGATTAAAGTTGACTCAACCTCTGTCCTGTGTCCTTGTGTGTACCACATTGAGCATGGAGAAAAGAAAGAAGACCAAAGAACTGTCTGAGAAACCAAATTGTGAGGAAGCATGAGCAATCTCAAGGCTACAAATCCATCTCCAAAGACCTGAATGTTCATGTGCCTACCGTGCGCAGTGTCATCAAGAAGCTTAAAGCCCATGGCACTGTGGCTAACCTCCCTAGATGTGGACGGAAAAGAAAAATTGACAAGAGATTTCAATGGATGATGGTGCGGATGGTGGATAAAGAACCTCGACTAACATCCAAACAAGTTCAAGGGTACAACAGTGTCAACCCGTACTATCCATCGGCGTCTGAATGAAAAGGGACTGTATGGTAGGATACTCAGGAAGACCCCACTTCCTACCCGGGACATAAAAAAGCCAGGCTGGAGTTTGCCAAAACTTACCTGAGAAAGCCTAAAACGTTATGGAAGAATGTTCTCTGGTCAGATGAGACAAAAGTAGAGCTTTTTGGGCAAAGGCATCAACATAGAGTTAACAGGAGAAAAAAAGAGGCATTCAAAGAAAAGAACACGGTCCCTAGAGTCAAACATGGCGGAGGTTCCCTAATGTTTTGGGGTTGCTTTGTTGCCTCTGGCACTGGACTGCTTGACCGTGTGCATGGCATTATGAAGTCTGAAGACTACCAACAAATTTTGCAGCATAATGTAGGGCCCAGTGTGAGAAAGCTGGGTCTCCCTCAGAGGTCATGGGTCTTCCAGCAGGACAATGACCCAAAACACACTTCAAAAAGCACTAGAAAATGGTTTGAGAGAAAGCACTGGAGACTTCTAAGGTGGCCAGCAATGTGTCCAGACCTGAATCCCATAGAACACCTGTGGAGAGATCTAAAAATGGCAGTTTGGAGAAGGCACCCTTCAAATATCAGGGACCTGGAGCAGTTTGCCAAAGAAGAATGTTCTAAAATTCCAGCAGAGCATTGTAAGAAACTCATTGATGGTTACCGGAAGCAGTCGATCACAGTTATTTTGGCTAAAGGTTGTGCAACCAAATATTAGGCTGAGGGTGCCAATACTTTTGTCTGGTCCATTTTTGCAGTTTTGTGTGAAATGATCAATGTTTTGCTTTTTGCTTCATTCTCTTTTATTTCATTTAAGACAAATTAAATGAAGATAAAAATACCAAAGAATTTGTGATTGCAATCATTTTCAGGAAGAAACTGAGTATTATCTGACAGCATTGCAGGGGTGTCAATACTTTTGGCCACAACTGTATGTTGTATGTATACCTGTGGTCCACCTAGTTAATTGATAATTAATACTCTATGTTCTGGGATTCCTTTGATTTATCCATTTCAGTACCTGGTTGGACTTTTTTATTTTATCCTCTAGGATACTTGAGTTAATATTGTTTTTAGAATAACTAATAAATGTTATAATTTAGTCACTTTGCTGTTCAGATAAAATAAATCTTCATACAAGAATTAAGGGCTGAAGACTTGTACCATATAATCAATGATTTATTATACATGTACCATATATAGTCAATGATTTAGAATAACTTTCGAATGTTTCCACAAAAAATATTGTCTGTTATCTTTTGGTAAGCTGTGCATTAAAAGTAGAAAATCAAGTTGGCAACCCTACATATGAAATGGATTCTATTGAGTTGTTAAAATGGTTGCACCTGAATATGTCACATTTTATGGGAATCAAATGTATATCTTTAATCCTTAAATGGTCTCTAAACTTTCAGATAACGATTTAATTTAATAATGTACTATCACTTCAACTTCACTGTAACTTGCTATACACTTTTTGATGTCCACTTGCGATCTTCTTTAGAAGCGGGGGCCCTGAGATGTAGATGAAATGAAGTGAGACTAGGGCTCTCTCTCTGCTCCTGCTCTCTTATTTATAAAACTTCATTTCGGCAATACATGGTAACCGTCTTTCAGTTCAGTCATCCAAACCATCAGCTAAGCCTGATTCAAACATCCGTGAGTCATACCCTTGTTCTAGCCATGTCTTCCAGAGGTAGAACTTGTACTCATTATTGTCTGTATGGCCATTCACATGGTCCTGGGAACATGTCTGTGTTCAATCCAAGACATGGATCATTATTACCTATACAGGTCAATCTATCCGTGAAAAATCACTGACAGCAGACATTACCAACCATGTGTAGCTTTTAGGCTATCCATTTTAACATGTTAGTGGGTAGGAGAAGCTTTGAAAAATATTTACACATTTTTTTCCATAAGAGAAAATTAGTGATAAAAAAGACCACTGACCAAACACTGATGGAAATTGGATCTAAAACTCCAATAACACAAAGCTGGCATTAACCCCTTATTACCAAGTTTGCCACCGCTATATGGCAACTGGAAGAGGTGGGTGAAGTGCCAGGAATTGCGGTGTCTTATGAATGGGACAATTTTGTGGGCAGCTGCTGGATGCTATTCTATAGCATGGGGGTCCCAACAACAATGGGCCCTCACCCTGCTGAGAATACCAACCCTCTGCTGCCTAATTTAACCTTGGCTAGCAATTAAAAATAGGGTGGAAAGCAACAATTTTTTCCCCCATTTTTTAGTTATTTTATTTCAGACCATTTTGTGTATACATGAAGTTATCTGAATGAGGTCTTACATAAGCTATTCAGAATCAGAAGTGAGATAAAAGAAGATCCAGCTCCAATAGTCCTGGAAGAAAGCTAAAAAAAATAAACCACGTGTTAAAAAAGAAATTTAATCAGTTGCTCAACAAAGTAGACACACATATTCATCAAGATTAGTTTCAATTTGTAAGGGATTATGGTAGCAAGGTCATGCTTTTCTACAAGTTTAATAAGAAATTTCTAGAACAGATCATTGGTTATTTTTGTATATTGAAAAAGATCTGTAAGATCTTAAAATTTCATAAAATTAGACCCTTAGTAATAAAGTCATTAGGAGACATTAGAGTTATTAAAAATCAATTCACAGGATCCAGGACAGTAATCTCTGCATGCTCTATGGGACCCCTAAGAACCTCCTACTTCGCAGGTCACTCGTCTTCATTTTAGGGCAGTATTGGCTTGCAGGACAAATATAACCACTACCAGGCACAAGGGTGGACATAACTTTTGTGCAACCTGTGCAGCCACATAGGGACCCAACAGAAAAAGGAGGGCCATTTCTACCCCAGAGAAGCTAGAATTGTGCATTATGATGAGGTTTAACACTGCAAAGGGCCCATATATTATTCTTGCACAGGGTCCCTTTTCTGACCGTGCCACCAGTGACGGGACAGTCATGGTATTACAATATTTTCTTTCAAACCATGAAACACTGAAGTAAAAAGATATACCCTGCTTTAGATTTTACAGATTTTTGTTGCATACAGTATGAAACAAAAAATACAGTTTTTATGTCAATCAATATATCAAAATGTATGTTCTGGAGGACATCCAGAGAAAATTCTTCCTATTTATGGAATATTGATTCACCTAATGATGTTATGTTAGGGATAGGTGATCAGGTCAATGATCCTCTGCCATTTACATTAGTTGGATCTATAAAATCATCTAATGGCTGGAAATATGAACTGGACAAAGCAATGATAGAGTCATGGGTCAGTGATATGTATTAGGGACAATTTAGAAGAGGAGTCATACATCTTATAGAAGTTTTGCACAAAGCAATAATTGGCCCACTGTGAATTATAATACGATATTAATAGCAAAGTTACATAACAAACCTCATTAAAAAGTCTAAAAAAAACAGATACAAAGGGTCCATGAGCTCTGCACTTTAATAAATACATAGCACTGTTATGTCAATCCATAAAAAACACACGAAACAAAATATACTAGAACTAACTAAAGGTGTGGGAGAGGATTCAATGAGAATTAAATTGTGTTGAGTTTTTAGAAACTCACTTAACCCTGAGATTTTCAACAATTTGTGATATCATTGCCATCATGTAACACATTGCAAAAAATTGTATCAGTCCGAAAAGGCTGACATGACCACAGTCACAGCCTGGTGGGCTTCCCATAATGCCTTGCAACTATCATATCACAAGGTTAAGAGTACCTTTACAAGTCACAATATTGCATGCAATTTCACTTGCAACTTACTGGTTGCAGTGAAATCATGGACACATTGTTACATTTGTACACAGCAACAAGGTAGAACAATGTGTCCATGATTTCACTGCAACCAGTAAGTTGCAAGTGAAATTGCATGCAATGTTGTGACGTGTAAAGGTACCCTTATGGCCAATCAGGAGGGTCTGTCATCAAAACCTATATAAGGCTACATTCCCACAAGGAGCCTTTGGTGAGTTTTTGATGTTGCAGAGTTTTTGAACCATTTCTGAACCTGTTAAGTAAGTTGTTACTTGTTTTTTCATTGTATTTTTGTGTGTTTTACTAACATGCAGTTTTATTTCGTCTTTGATGCTACTGTGACTGTCTCCTTTGATTTAAATAAAGTTGCTTTGTTTTTTGATACTAACTGGTATTTGGCAAAACTTTATTGATATGCTTAAGTGTGGAATACATGTGTTTATAATGCATTCCAGGTGCGAAAACAGATTAAAAACGCATGAGAATTTTTTGCCTGTGGATTTTCTGCATCAAATACAAGTCTATGAGTAAAATCTGTGCATAAAACTTGGCCTACACCCAAGAGAAATTGAGAAGTTGTGGATTTGAAACACACACCGCAGGTCAGTATACGATGAGTAAAAAAAAAAAAACTGTGGGCGTGAGATTTCTGTAAGGGCCGCTTTACACACACCAACGTCTGTGACCAACCTCTGAACAGGTCTCTGGTTGCAGAGAAATCATGGACACATTGCTCCATTTTGTGGCTGTGTACAAATGTAACAATGTGTCCATGATTTCACTGCAACCAGAGATCTGTTCAGAGGTTGGTCACAGATGGTGTGTGTAAAGTAGCCCTAAATTCAATCCACTTTGCTGTAAGATGCTGGAGATAGAGATCATCGTGAGAATGTATTCTAAAAGCAGAGGTAGGGAATGCAGCAGCCATTTTGAGTTGAATCAAAACAGTGAAAATATGCTAAAACTCATAGCTAAGCAATAGAAATAGGGATAGACAGCCATAAACAGTGAAGAAATTGTACACATATTGTGTGTAATAGCGTAACAGTGAAGAACAGTAACCTACCACTGACACATATTTTGAGGTCACTTTGACATTACTAAGTCTGTGTTTCCATTGAAGTGCTTGAAAGGGATTGAATATAGTCGTAGAAGACCTCAGAATATGATACATGTTTTTTCAGGGGAACTCGTAATTCATGGTAAATCCATTTACTGCAAATATAATTGAAAAATTCATCGAGCTTGAGAATGCAAATGTGAAAAGATTACCTCATTTCTAGAGTTAACCCTTTCGTTCATATAAAATTGCATGCAATACCTGCCAAAAATCATGACAGTGTTCAGGTAATTTAGGATAAATATGGTAGGTGGGCATACGACCAGACCTATCCCCCAGCATTACACAGTCTGATGCACATGAAAGGAGTAGCTTTAGTTTTTTCTTTCAGGGATATGATGGTCGAAGTGAAAGTGTTATAGGGGTCATGAGGAGGCCTTTTACTAACCAATATTATTATAACATGACAGACCTCAGCACGACATACCAGAGATAGAAACCAATCCTTTGGAGCACCCTCATGTTAAGACAGAGAAGATTTGTGTTTTGAGGAGCTTCTTATACTTAAGGCCCCGAATACACTTAGTGACATTCCAGCAATCCCGACACGATACCACCTAGCAGGGATCACTAGAATGTCACTAAGTAGTCGCTGGTGATCTATTCAACGATGCGGCGACCCTCGACGGTCGTTGGGATCTGTCACTGTCACGGGCGTAGCATGGAGATCGTTGGTCGTTTTCCCTGTCACACACTTGCTGCTTGCCACTTGCTGCTATATGTCACATGCAGCGATATCACTGGCGAGGTCGTCGCAACGTCACAAAACCTGTGACGTTGCGGTGATATTGTTAGCTATATCGCTATGTGTAACGGGGCCTTTAGAGACATGCTAATTAAAGGTACAAACTGGATTTGACAAATAGGGGGTAAGAGTACTCAATTTTGATGTAGGACTATTTAATATAGTACTTTATTTGCTTGCAGTTTTATCAAATTTAGCTTTTTATCTACCAAACTGATTGCGCAATTGTTTTTTAATTTTCTTGAAATAAAGTGTTTCGGACTATAAAATGCAACAAGATTTTAGAGGAGGAAAATAGAGTACAGAAATTAAAGCAAAAAATGTGGTTATGATACACTGTTGTGGAAGAAGATCTTCTACTCACAATGTTATGAGGGTAATGTTTCCAAAATCCCAGACCCATCATCCTGTCCACCTCTCTGTGCCGACTTCAGTGTTTAGAGGCGATTGGCCTGGAGAGAAGTGAATATTACATTTTCTGAAACAGCAGGAAAACATGATCACCAACAGGCACTCCTACAATGTGCTTCTGCCTCTGGTTACCTGCTCAACTCACCACACCGTTTGCTCCCCACAACACAGCCAGGTATTGTACATCTGGTCTATAAGCTGCACCCTGACTTTCCCCCTAAATTTTGGGGGAAAAAGGTGTCTCTTATAGTCCAAAAAATATGGTATGTTTTATGAGTGCACTTATCTGTCCTACATACAATATTCTTTGAAATTAATTAATGCACATGTCTTCCACTAAACCAATTTCTGCTAGCCTATTCCCGGAGTACTGTCTTCTATTTTTTGCACTGTAAAGACACTATTGACCAATGGCTGATTGGAATAATTAAAAATCATATCTGCTCCTGCCTTTTTTCACCAGTCTCTAATGTCTTTTGCAATCATAAACTGAATCAAGGGAATGCTCACAATTGACCAGTCCAGGGATCTCAAACTCCCGCCTACAGTTCAGATTTTTTGGATCTCCTTAGTATTGCACGTGATATTGTGGCGACCCTGCAGACTGGTTGACACAGTGATGCTGCACCTACTCCATAGTTGTGATGTCACCATTCCCATTCCCAGGTGAGAGGAGTCACAAATCCGAGACACATAGAATTGCACACAACATCATCCCAATTCCAGGCTGGGGGATTCGGGTGTACTCTATTGAGAGGTATGGCCCCATCTTCTGGTCTGGAGGAAGGGTGAGCAGTGGGTTAGTGAGTAGTGAGTTGGAGGTAGATCGTCAGAGGAAGACATCCGAAGCGGACGCAGGACTGAGAGAGTCCTAGGGGACACGGGAATGGGGGATCCACCTGTGTGCCCCAAATATGGTCCTGACATGAGTCGGATGGAGGGACTGGTTGGTGGAGGGAAATGGCCGAGACCTGGCGTGGGTGCTCCAGACCCCTACCAGGAAAACTGGAGGCTACTGGCTTTGCAAGAGCAGTGGCCACAAATGCTGAATAATCTGCAGGATGGTGGCTAGAACTATGGCCAGGGGACGTGCCGCTGCAGTTGTGCAACAAGGCCAGCAACCATCAGCCTGGGACCCTGTTCACCACAGTGCAGGGCAGAAGAGGCGAGTAGCCAGCACAGGGAAGAGCAACCCAGGAAGGCCCATGAAAGGTGTCTCAGCAGAGCGATACTGATCTCTTGGGGGCTAACCTTGCTGCACGCTGGAGAAGCAGAGCACTCGGCTGGGTAACCTTGACTATACAGCAAGTAAAGGTAAAGAACTGCACAAATTGTTTGTGTCTCCTCCTTTTACATCCTGTGGACCTCTCCATCATCAAAGCCCCGTCCCTGGTATAGATGTGGCGCCCTTGCGACCAGGGGTGGCCACAGGGTGAACTGCAGCCAGATGAGGAAGACGGTCGACTTAAAGTGATCCTAAACCCAGAAACTGACCCCCCTTATCTTTAGACCTGTCCCTGCACCCCCTCTTATCATTTCTAGCCATCCCTTTTGCAGAAAAAAATCGCTTTTGTAAAGTAAGAGAAAAGGTTATAATACTTTGTCCTGTGTGAGTTCTCTCTTTCTGTGGAAGCTGCAAATACCCCGCCTGTCTGCTGCTGCCTGGTAATTATGCTTCTAAGAGCCTGGCCGCATCATGAAAGGGGCGGGGCTAAATCGCGTCATGCCGGAGCCCCGCCCCCTTTCATGACGCGGCCAGACTCTTAGAAGCAGAGAGGGGCGTGCATAATTACAAGGCAGCAGCAGACTACGGGGCATTTGCCGCTTCCACAGAAAGAGAGAACTCACACAGGACAAAGTATTATAATCTTTTCTCTTACTTTACAAAAGCGATTTTTTCTGCAAAAGGGATGGCTAGAAATGATAAGAGGGGGTGCAGGGACAGGTCTAAAGATAAGGGGGGGGGTCAGTTTCTGGGTTTAGGATCACTTTAAACACACACCAACCCAACGCCCAGAACTCTATGTCAGGTAAGGGGTGGCGGGAGTTTAGAGAGAAGTGTGGGTGGAGAGTAGGACAGATCTGGACAAGTGGGTGGAGGAACAGTACTAAAAACACTGGAACACTAAGTTGGAGGAGTGGATTCCCAGGAGGAGAGGTTCCCTGGGGGACGCAGAACCCTGGAGGCAGTTACCTAAGGGAGAAAGCTCGCTCTAGAGACAGAGGTGAGGAAAGAAGCACCACAAGCAAACACACTCCACAGCTGAACACTTAAGAATAGTGGGAGATCAATGGGCCCGGCAGCCATCACTAATGTAGCTGTCCAGAGGACCCAGAGCTGTGAACCAGAGAGAGAGGGAGCTTAGTGAGCCCAAATCACACCTGGGTCACTGGAGGGCTAGGCCAGGAAAGCCAGAGAGCTGGCTCTGTAGAGGTGACCGGGGAGACCCTAATCACAAGTCACACTGGCGTGGTGTGGGGACTCTATGGCCAGCGACCTACCTACCACCACAGAGTAGAAACACAGCCATCGTACTAGGGTTAGTGACCCTAAAGCAGAGGGAAGCATGACTAAAGACCCCATGATGGCCAGACCTAACCTGTGAGCGAGGACAGTGAGAAAGACAAAAGCAGGGCCTGAAAGGTACTTGAGGGAAGCGACGCAGAGGAACCATCTGAGCTGCAGTAGAAACCAGGTCCCTGGATAGGTGTAAGAACTAAGACTGAGAACTGTGAACTTTAACCTGACTGCTAAGAACTTGAACAGTAAAGTACCTGGTAAGCTCAAAAGTGCCTGAGACTGTTCCTTTACCGCACCACTGCAGTGTTCCCCCCACCTGCAGAGCCACATCCCTGCTGTCCCTTGTGTGCTGGTTGGAGAAGCTGCAGGAAAAGAGCCGGTGAAGCATCCAGAGTACGCAGCCCCCACTACACCTGCCCATGGGACACCCAGCCCTACCCATGGAGGGTTTACATCTACGTTGCCCCTCATCCCCGCCCCCAGCAGGAATACGGCAGCGGTGGTCACCCTGACCACATACTACGGGTGGCGTCATAACAACCTCCCATGTACACATCCCCTTTTTCAACTGACACCCAGGCCACAACACCGGGTCACGGCTCCTGTGACTGCCAGCGACAGTAGCAGTGATCTCCCTAAGAACTGACTGGCCCGGTCCCGAGTACCCCACGGCCTTGGTGGACTTCACATTATAATTTAATCACCTTCACCGGTGATGATTCCAATCCTTGTGCAATGCTGAGGAAATCCTTAAAACCTGCACAGCTGGTGGCCCTCGAGGCCTGGAGTTTGAGAACCCTGGTACAGTCTGAGTGCAAGCTATTTTGTTTCTAATAACTAAACTATTATCCTTTTAAATAATTTTGTTCAGCATGGAGATATGAAATTTTAAAAATAACATTATGAGAGTATTTGTCCTTATTTATGTAAAACAATTTAGTGAAGTGGCTTTCAAACCCCTGCTTTTACCTAGTCTATTTGCCTGCCTTCTACTGCATTGATACCAGTGAATGGTTCATGACCTACATCCTCCTCTAAGTGTTCTGCTTATTACAACTATCTCCTGCAAGGTACTACCCCTCATATAGTAGTATACCGTAATTGAAGAAATATTGGTGATTTAGAAAATAATTAAATTTGGCACCAAATAATAACACTAATAATTTCATTTATATAGCACCAAATTATTCCGCAATACTTTGCAATTAAGTGGGGACATGTACATGCAACAAAACAATACAAAGTAATGTATAGTTTCATACTTTTCATAGTTTCATAGTTTTTAAAGTTTGAACTTAGATTTTGAGTTCATTGAGTTCAACCTATAGCGTAACATGTTCCCCATTTACAGGAGAGGTCAGGCCCCTGCTCACAAGCTTACAATCTATAAGAAAATAGAGGGGACACAGTTGGTAGAATGCACTTTATTTGTGCAGTCAAGCCATCATTATAATAGCGGTTTTCATATAGAGCTGCAGGATCCGGTTATCAGTCAGGATCGGTGTTAGTGCAGATACCAAGTGCTATTTGGTGCACTGAGGATGTAAAGACATGAATTGAAGGGAGCAGATTATGACTAACATTTAGAAGGAGGGAATGGGGGAGTGTAAGGTTAGTGAGTTGAAGGAAGAGGCCAATATTAGTTTGATCATTTGGGATAATGCATTCCAGAATGCTGGTGCAGCACAAGAAAAGTCTTGGAGACAGAGGTGAGAGGTTCTAATTATGGAGGATGTAATGGTACCTTCACACACCTCAATCTCGCCTGGGAATCCTAAGGGCGATATGTCGCCCCGGTGCAATCGCCGTGAAATTGCCTCACAGTTGCGGCGTGTGATTGGGGAATTTTGCGGCGATAAATCGCCTCTCGTCTGTTGCCTGATTCCTGAGCACTGCTCTGAAATCAGCCTCAATCATGAAGGCGATATTTCCGTGTTGTGGCGTGTGATAGGGCGATAGTGATGGAATCAGCGTCGCCTATGATTTCCCATAGGCGTGCCTCAACCGTTCTGTAGTCGACTCCCCGTCTGCGATGATTGGTGCTGGCTACTGTGGTCCCATTGGCTGTCAGTTGACAGGGCGCCATATTTGAAGAGCTGTCCGTTCAGCAACTCACACATCTTCAATGGCATCATGTATTAGCTAACCTTCCAGAGCAGGCTGCCCAATCGTAACGCTGTTGCGTTATCCAATGAGCGCGTATGGGGCGTGGTGTAATCCACTGTGGCACGCCTATCTCCTCACAGCGCTGACCATGTACACCTACATTGCCTTTGGAATTGGAGTGTGAAGCGGCGATGGAATGAGGCAGGGTTGGTTCCGCTGTAGGTGTCACGCTGGGAGCGGGAGAGACACCCAGCGTAGGACAACGACGGGGGGGGATAAGGAGTCCCTAAAGCTATGGGCACAAGAGGGAGAGGGTGACCCCTAGTCTTCCTGGGGCTGACCCTGTCTGCCCTGACGTCCCTATACAGTTTCCTCAACTGTCGCCGACCACGAACCTCGTCCCTCTCTGATCCTAGCACTACCTTATCTAAGGATCAGATGGGGAGGTTCACTAGACCCCTCCACTAACAACTAAAGACAACACAAGGAAAACAGACAATGGGGAAAGAAAACACTTATCTTGCAGCAGAGCACAGCAACCTCCACAATCTCAGCTTCTGCTTGGAGCAAGGATAATGAGTCCACAAGGAAATATCACCTGCACCGAGGGAAGGCAATGAAACTCCTTATAAAGGAGGGAAGAACCTGCTGGGTCCTAGAGACCCAGAATACTGGTGTAGAAACCAGACCGAGCACAAGACCTTCCCAGCCGTCCTCCCATGATAGGGAGATCTTATCATACCTTCTCTTTATCTACACAGAAGGTAAATGCCCCTGAAAGACGGACCGTCCTCAAACCTTATGGCTGATTGGCCAAACGCTGGGACCGTCTGCGCGTGGCCTCTACCCTGTCATCCGTGCCACCCGTGACAGTAGGTGAGGCGATTTCCGGAGAGACACATCGCCTTATTTTCAGGGTGCAATTGCGGCGTGTGATGCCGCCATCGGCGATCTGAGGCAAGCATGAAAAACGTGCACGTGCATGTTAGATTGCCTCATATCGCCAGGCATTATTGCGGCGTGTGAAGGTACCATTAGGCTGTGTGCTCATAAGGATATGCAGCATTTTGGATACAGCATCTTGTTGCTTCGTCCAAAATGCTGCTTTGTACAGTAGAAGTGAATCACCCAGGGTTGTATGGGGACTCGGGTATCTGGGCCCTTCTGTAAATGGAATGTCACTGGTGGCTGGCCCTGGCGATCAACTTTAAAGGGAAGAAGAAAATAATAAAGTATAAAGTTCTCGTGATGCCACCTGCAGATTCTAGTGACTGGACACCAGCCCTGCTTCAGACCTCCAGGAGGCGATGGTATTGTAGCTTTGATGGAACAGCTCCCTGCAGATGGAGCTGAGCCTCCGGGGCAGGAGTGCACCAATTATGGGGATGCAGACTGCAAATGTCAATGATCTGTAGTACAGTAGAAAAACAAACACACAGAGACTCTGTCACTCTACCTGGGTACTTTACTGGAACAGTTCCAGTGGCAATACAGTTCACAGTGCAAAGCAGTCTTTCTCAAGAGGTAACCAGCCGGGTAGTCACAGCGGGCTGCATGGTCTCTCGGAGACTCCTGTGGTATGCCTTCTTTAGTCTATCCTGTGTCCTGCTGCTGATCCCTGTCCTGGCACTACCCTTACTACCAGGCCCGTTTGGGGGTGCTAATGAGTTCCCGACTTCCCAGTTCTTAAGAAGGGGGTCCTCGACCTTTAGGTGGGCAATCCTGGTGTGGCAGTGATGTATGGACAGGTTGTCGGGGCTGGTAGACTGACCCACGACAGCCGGTATTGGCGGCTCAGGGGCTAGACTCCGTGCACCGCGTTTTCGGAGCCGGCTCCCCATGGTGGACCAGAGTTCCCATCAGAGTATGGGCACTCCGGTATGGGGATTCCCTCTCTCTTTTCCTGGACTGCCTGTTCCTCTCTCAGGCCCCCTCTCTCGGAGTTGCCTTTCCTCACTCAGGACTCCCTTTTCTTCTTCTCCTCGGGGCAAACTAGAAATCGCTCGTTTTTCTACCCCCTCCTCCCCTAACTCTTACCCCAGAGACTGGGCTCCCTCCATTTGCCTAGGTTCGAGTGTGGGAGTGCCAGTGTAGCAGCCTCCTACAAACTTTCAATTCACACTGTGATAGGGATAACCTCACACTCTTTTATGGATGCAGTATCCCAACTGTGACGCCTGACCAGTGGGGCACCACAGAAGCATAGTGGATGAAATTTCAAGAAATCCCATCCTGACTATGGTTCTCCCGACTACAGTGTTTTGACAGCTGTGGTGGTGGGTTGCTTGGCATTCCGCACCTCATCAGCATGGTCATGTCATGTAGTAGGAAGCGAGCCCCCACCGTATGCATGCAGGTAGAAACCAGCCTTCACCCACTACAGATGGTGAGTACAAGGCGTCTGAGGTCTCCCTGCAGACAGCCACAGGTTCCTTCAGGTCCGGAGCACTGTGTCCATGACACAGAGCCTTCAAACTGTGAGCACATACCCTTACTCTTAGATCAGTTTCAGAATGGAGGGCACAGATGGGGAGAGAGACAGAGATGAGACAGAGAATGTAGAACTGTGAAGAGCTTTATGTGAAAGAGATAAGTTTATATTTTATTCTATAGCGGATGGGCAGCCAGTGGTACATAATAATATGCTATATAACAATGTCTTTATTACTATAAAGATATTTTAAATGTAGAACACAGTAAGTTAATCATTTCCAGCATTATTACTCTGAATAAACATGTTTTTGATGCTAATGCAGCTGAAGGAGGCAAATAGAGTGAGAAAAAGGTGAGGTTTTGATGCCACTTACAACAAATTCCCTAATAAACTGATTTGCAAATTCTCATAACTTTCCATTCTGAGTAAAAAAGTTATTTTTAGTTAAGCTATGTACATACATTGGGTTTTTGCTGCATTTTTTTACAATATTTTTTATTCAAATTAAAAGCTGCTTTTTATAGTGCCATTAAAAGTTATGAAATTTCAGAAATCTCATGCAAACTCTTGATTGTTTTTCCTGACAGAATTAAAAAAACTGCTGCATATTTGAAAATTGCAACATGTCAATTCTTCCATCATTTTTGCAGTATTTTTTCACCCACAGAAAGCAATGAGTAAATGCAAAATTGCAGCAAAACGCTATCAGTTTTTGCAGAGTTTTGGTGAGAAATGCTGATATGAATATGAAACCATACATTTTTGTGATTTTCCCATATCTTGGTATCCACAAATGAGCATGGATGTTAGTTTCTCCTGACTTCAAGTACAGTTTTCCTAAATTATTGGCTATTAAATCAGTGATATGTGTAAAGAAAAACATGCCCAACTAAAGCCCACCTTACACATAGCGATGTTCCAGTGATCCCACCAACAATCCGACCTGGCCGGGATCGCTGGAACATCGCTATGTGATCGCTGGTGAGATGGCAAACTTACCAGCAATCACCCAGCGATGCACCCGACACCCAAGGGTCTTTGGGATCGTTCAGGGTCTCGGGCGCAGACTGGAGATCGCTGGTCGCTGCTACTCTCACACATCATGATGCAGCATGCCCAGCGGGAGATCACCGATTGGAAAATGGTCCAGGCCATTCGTTTACCGATCAGCGATCTCCCAGCAGGGGGACGCTCGCTAGTGTGTGTCACACACAGCGATATCGTTGGCAAGGTCGCCGAAACGTCACAAAACCTGTGTTGTTGCGGCGATATCGTTAACAATATCCCTATGTGTAATGCGGCCTTCAGATGTTAAATAAACAATGTCTGACCAATTCAACTCTGCGTGCTGTTTTTATGTTTGGGATGGTGCATTTTATGAAACTTAGTAATCTTAGTTTTCAGCTGAGCTTCATATATGTATGTATCATTACCTGATGAAGGCGGGCGCCACCGCTGAAACGTGTTGTGATTAAATACCCTGAACAATATCCTCCTGCTTGGCCTTTCTCTGGCACCTGCATAAACTATTTTTGTTATTAATCCTTCATATATGTATCCAGCTTTTTTTTCCCAGAATAATCTACTATTTTTTCAGACAAAAAACTTTTTACCCTAAGTAATTTGATTAAATTGACCTTTTTGTTTCCTAAAAGTTTTTTCTAGTGTCACAGAGGCTCCTTGTGGCCTATACACACACAAAAAAGAAGAAAACCATCAAAATAGGCATGACATTTTGGCTGTAGCTTTTTACCCAGGTTTCGGATACAAAAAAAGCAGCAAACAGCATTATTATTAAATGAGAATAATGTGGATAGGGGAAAATACAGTATGTGTAACTAGTTACTTGGGATAAGGTGTGTAGCGATCCGCGCTGCCAGGTTGACCCACATCAAAGAAGACACTTGGAGATGAAGTGTTAATCAAATCCTTCCTTTATTCACCGACGCGTTTCGGTGCCCACCTGGTGATGAAGGTGCCAGGTGGGCACCGAAACGCGTCGGTGAATAAAGGAAGGATTTGATTAACACTTCATCTCCAAGTGTCTTCTTTGATGTGGGTCAACCTGGCAGCGCGGATCGCTACACACCTTATCCCAAGTAACTTAATGCTTCTCCACGCCTGAGTGGTTCGGTGAGGATCCAGCAGCAGCCATCAGGACATTATTCCTAACACGCCTTCTAACCAGTTGTGGGTGTCACAACTGGACCAGGTGAGTGGAATCCTGTTACTCACCAGCTTACAGAGTTAGTGTCCTAGTGATAAGGGCACTATTGCGCCTCTTGTTCCCCCGTACCCTTTTTTGTATGTGTAACTGGGTTAAGACTTGGCTTAGGCCGGTTTCACATTTACAATTGTGATGCAGCGTATACGAACGCAATCAAACATATGCATGCTGCGTCCCTATGTTAAACATGGGGGCGCATGGTACCTGCAGTCAGCTGTGTTTTCATGCATTGCGTTTGGATGCATTTATTCTTGGTGCCCTCCAAACGCAACAAGTTGTATTTTTTGTGTGGCTCAGGATGCTTGCTTTGTACGCAAACGTCTTGAAGCACACAAGGAATACATGCAGCTCAAAGGAACCACACGGGTTTCCAGATGACACCGCAGGCAAACACAACGTTTCCGTCTCTCTCTCTCCTCCCCCTCCCTTCTCCCGCCTCACTCCTCGGCATGATTTCCTATGGCCAGGACCATTTACATATCATTTCCTATGGAGAACTGTCTGTGAATGCATGCAGATTAATAACGCTGCATTCACAAAATTGTGACTACGTTCGGTCATGCGTTTGCGTCTGCATCTCAAGCGCAAGCAGATTGAACGCAAATGTGAAAGCAGCCTAAGTGATAGGAAACAAAATGTGGTTATTAATGGAACACACCAGGACTGGGTCACAGTTAATAGTTGGCTACCACAGAGATCAGTTTTGGGGCCACTTCTTTTTAACACATTTATTAATGACCCTGTAGGGGGCATGCAGAACAGAATCTCAATATTGGCAGATGACACTAAACTCTGCAGGGTAATCAATACAGAGGAGGACAATTTTATATTACAGGAGGATTTATGTAAACTAGACGCTTGGGCTGATAAATGGCAAATGAGCTTTAATGGGGTTAAATGTAAGGTCATGCACTTAGGCAAAGGGAATAAAATGTATAATTATGTGCTTAATTGTAAAACACTGGGCAAAACTGTCACTGAAAAAGACCTGGGTGTATGGGTAGATGACAAACTCACATTTAGTGCCCAGTGTCAGGCAGCTGCTGCAAAGGCAAATAAAATAATGGGATGCATTAAAAGTGGCATAGATTCTCATGAGGAGAACATAATTTTACCTCTATACAAGTCACTAGTGCGACCACACTTAGAATACTGTGTACAATTCTGGTCTCTGGTGTATAAGAAAGACATAGCTGAACTAGAGCAGGTGCAGAGAAGAGCGACCAAGGTTATTAGAGGACTGAGGGGTCTGCAATACCAAGACAGGTTATTAAACTTAGGGTTATTTGTTTGAAAAACGAAGGCTTAGGGGTGATTATTACAATGTATAAATATATGAAGGGACAGTACAAAGACCTTTCTAATGATCTTTTTACTCTTAGACCTGAGACGGGGACAAGGGGGCATCCTCTACGTCTGGAGAAAGAAGTTTTAATCATAATCACAAACATGTATTCTTTACTGTAAGAGCAGTGAGACTATGGAATTCTCTGCTGCAATGATGTTGTAATGAGTGAATTATTACTAACATTTACAAATGGCCTGAATGCCTTTCTTATAAAGTTTAATATTACAGGTTATATATACTAGATCTTGTGATGGGGCGTTAATGCAGGGAACTTGTATGATTGCCATATGTGGAGTTAAGAAGGATGTGACGCTGGTCGCAAGTAATAACTAGTCTCAGAGGATCAGAACACTAACTGAAATAAATGGAAAGTAAATATAACAATTATACTACTTACTGGCAGTAAAGAGAGGTCAAGGCAATCTATGGTCAGGTCTAGGAAATGGTGCAGTAAAGCTTAGGGTTAACAGAAACAAAACTCAATTTAAGCCGAAGTCAGGAAACCGGAAAGACAGAAACAAAGAACATAGGTACAAAACAGAAAAAGAAGTCTGGTCACTAGCAGATGGTCAAGTCCAGGTAAGAAACAAAGTCAGGCAGGGTCTGGTTCATAAAACAAAGAGATCAAGTCCTACACAGCCAAAAGCAAATGTACAATTGACAAACAGCAGAGCTGCAGGCTACTTTAATTAGGCTCTTAATTAAGTGCGCTGAATTGAGGTGATTGAGGAACAGAGCCAGCACTGCCAGACAGTCTCCACAAACCAAGAACAACACAAGCAATGTGGAGATCGTGACAAAGGAATTTTTTTCCACAATATGGAGCTTATTTGCCACCTGGGGTTTTTATGCCTTTCTCTGCATCAACATGTTAGGCTATTGGTTGAACTTTATGAACTTAAAGTCTACTTCAACCTTAAAAACAATGAAACGATGAAACTATGACATAGCATTACTCTGTTTCTATTATCCAATTAGATACATTGGCTTAAGGTGAATTTATGTTGCCCAATAATTGAAATGAGCCTTACTAGGAATATGCATATACTCACTATTGGCTTATCTAAACAGACTGCCAATCACCCAAGGAATGAGCAAAACATTTCTTTTAATGTGGCATTCTGTCACCAGGTTCTCTTTTAGCTAGTCAGAAAAAAGTATAATATAGTGAAAGATACCCTCATTCCAGTTATTTAACACTTACTAAGTTGTTTTCTGTAATATTGATAAAATCAGTTTTAACAGCATACACACACACACATAGGTCTGTAGTATACACACACATAGCTCTGCAGCATATGCACACACATTGCGCAGCACACACACATAGCTCTGTAGTACACACACAGCTCTAGACCATACACATACACAAAGATAAGCAGCATACACACACATAACCCTGCAGCATACACACATAGCTTTGCACCATGCATGCACACGCACACACACACATACACAAGCGCTCATAGTCCTGCAGCATGCCCTTCAGCTATTGATAGTGTATGTACATGTGCAGGTGGTGGAGTCCTGTGTCTCAGGTGTGCAGTATGAAGCCTCCTATCCCTGTAGCTCATGCCCTTCCACTACCTGCTCATGGGGCAGTTTCCTCACAAACAAGAAACTACCTTATGTGACATTTTGTCAGCAGAGCCTGTGTGGCACCAATGCAGGGATCGCCACAGGACCCACCGGTGCAGGAAAGGATGTATACCTTGGCACACACAGCACACAACACCTTCCACCCCAGGCCTGAAGAGGGAGCTCTACTTGCTGCCTTCGGTAAGATTCCCTATAAACAGCCAGGCCTCGGGGGGAAGAGCCAGTTAATCAGTCAGTCAGACAGAGGGAGTCAAGGAGTGACAGTTGAGGAGTCAAGAAGGAGGAATAGCTGGTTGCTGGGACCAAGTTAGGCCCAGAAACAGAAAAGACTAACACCGGAGCTGTGTAGTACCCTAGAAAGGGGTGAAGGCAAGTGGAAATTAGAAAATTCTAGAAAGAGGGGACAGAAATAATTGCCCTTTAGCCCACCCGGACACCGGAGTCCGAATCTGCTGTTGATCCAGTCATAGCAGAGAAATCCTGGACAGACAGGAGGATTTAATCCTCCTGGAGCTGAGGAAACCAAGACCCCAAACTTGGCCAAACATAGGACCAGGGACCTAAGGAAAGGGATAGGGACCCCCACAGAAAAGTCCTCTTTGTCAGTTGTGGAGTATCATTGAGAGAGAAAGAGAGAAAGAGAGAGAGAGAGAGAAAGAAAGCGGCAGGTTCAGCTTGAGGCAGAACTTTCCCAAAGAGGAGGTTTCATAGCTTTCAAAGGTGGATGTCCCAAACTGCACCGGCCACCTGGTTACCCTCCTGGACCGTACCTGCTACCCGCCATCAGTAGAAAAGGTAATGAAACTGAGACTATTGTGTGTGTGCCTGATTCACCGCTGCCACCTGGAGAACTTACATAGAGCCAAGGACTACTACTCCCCTCATCCACCCCACTGCCCAGAGGTAAAGCTCCTCCTGTGGGGAGCTGTATTACCAAAGTCTGCATCACCATCACCTCAGCGGCCGGATGCAGTGCAGCGCTGGTAAGTACACCAGGTACCACAGATGGCATCACGGATAATAATCCCTCATCCCTAATAATTTTTCCCTCAGCCACTGAGTGTACAGGGCATGGCACCGGGACCCGACCAGCCGTGATCCCCACTGAAGTAGCAACCTGTCCCTGTATCCGAGTACCCCCTACCTTGTCGACCTACTCACCTGGACCCAAGCTCTGTCCACAGAGATCGCATGATGGTGATGTCATCAAAGGTCCTTTAACTCAAGAGGTGAGGGGGCAGGGCCTGGAGTGGACTGAACCCCACCCCCTCACCTCTCCTGCAGGTTCTCTTTCCTGTCAATCACTGCAGGGCCCCTCACAGCTATCAAAGCATTCATGCCCTGATGGCGGCCCTGCTTCTTCATCTTATATCTAGGGTCACCTGACGAAGGCAGAGGCGCTTTTTGGCATCCTTCCTACACCCTGAACTCAAGTGTGTGGCTCACTTATTCCTAGCCAAAATTGTAGACAAGAAATGATGGTTCAGGTAGGCAAGTTATGATTCTCTTTGTGTCTATATTTTACAACTGTGCTGACTGTTATCCTACTAATTTAGATCAACATCAGTGTAACCATTAGTACTTTGCTTCCTGTTTGTTTAAAGCTGTAATATCAGACCAGCAGCTTGATATTATTTCATAAATATGCAGTCACACTTAGAAAAATATCTGTAATCATTGTTCTTGTGAATGCCTAGACGGAGGATCACTACCCATGTCACTTCAAATATTTATTGAAATATGCAGGATTCATATTTGTGTTTACTTTGAAATTCAATCTAAATAAAAATAATAACATTTTTGCATAATATGCTTCTTAACATCATGAGTTTACTTTAGTTTCAAATTGGCCTCAGTAACACTTATTTTCTTTATTACAAAAACTTTAAAACATTTCACAAGTCACATACCTGGTATAAAAGCTAAATACTTGCAATGGATTGAGAATGCATTTCTTTAGTTATTTAATTAATATTCATGTGTGGTTTTTAAGTGCTTAAAATAGAAAACTAGAGTAAAACGTAATAAAAATAATTTATACAAATTCTAATGTAGAGAAGGAAGGTTTGAATCCAGCCCACCTATTGCGGTGCATGTTGAAATGGAGCACGGAACACCGTCTGTCTACACACTCCATGCACTTAATAGCACTATATCTTTACTTGTACAGATTCCGGTTGATGACCAGTTCATGCGGCAGTAAATTAATCCCATATTTATTATATTGTTGTCTGGACCATATATGATGGCACTTTTTACCATTTACCTTTTGTGCCTCCCCTATTTCCTCATAGATTGAAACCTTGCCAGCAGGGACCTCACTCCTCTTGGTATCTGAATTTTTTGTTAATCTGTATTGTCTCATATTGTTTGTATATGTCCTCTCTGAATTGTAAAGTGCTGCGTAATATGTTGGCACTATATAAATAAAGTTATTATTATTATTATTACTACTATTATTGTCACTCTGGCAACGTATGTAATCCCCATAAGGAAAAAAGAGGGATCCAGCTCCAAAATGAAATAAAAGCATTACATCTTTATTTGGATATTAAAAGCCAGATCCAAATCCGTGATTAAAGATACTTGATAAGTGACCCAAGCTTATAGGCGCATAAAAAACACATGTGCTTTAACTCTTTTGTTTCATTTTGGAGCTGGATTACCCTTTTATCCTTAGGCCGGCTTCACACCATGGTTTAATCTGATCCGGGGCTGTCAGGGATGAACCTGACAGCCCCGGACCGGATCAGCACACAGAACCGGAGGGCAAATTTGCTTTCCGGTCCGGTGTGCAGCCGGATCCCTCTAATTGCAGCCACAGCTGCTGATTATTCAAGATCACGGCTAGCGGGGAGCTAGCCGCGGTCCTGAAATTACAACAGCGTGCAGCCACCGGTGTCCGGTTCCTGGATCCTCCCGGATCGGGGCAATCCAGCCCCATAGACTCCCATGTTAGGGAGTGCCGGATTGCCCGGATCTGGGAGGATCCGGGAGAATTTGGGAGGATCTGATTTGGGGAGATTTTTCTCCCGGACACAAAAATGCTGCATGCTCCGATTTTGTGACCGGGAGAAAAATCCAAGACCTCCCGGATTCACCTGGACACATGGAAACCGGATAGCAGAGAGCTGCCATCTGGCTTCATCCGGTCCCATAGCATACTATGGGGCCAAAATCCGGACCGGGGTCCCGGTTCAGATTAAACCGTGGTATGAAGCCGGCCTTACAGCTTCGGTAAAACATAAAGAAAGTCATTGCTGATAGTTTATCTTCTTTTCACAACATCACAACAGAGAGTTATCAAACCAGCCACTTAATAATGTATAGACTTACTCTTACTCCATCCTTACTCTCCCCAAACCTTGCTTTTGTTGTGTAATTTAACTTTATTAATGATAGCCTTTACATACTTGAATTACAGTTTTTTCAGCAATACCCATTGATGATTTATGCTTGTAATAGACAAATAATAGTTGCTGCAGATTTCAGCTTTCAGCAGTATCATTGCACACATAATTGTGGGACAATTAACTTTTTACTTGGGAAATAAAGCAACTGCTATCTGCATTTCTACAATATGAAGGATTATACCAGTGATTTTACACAACAATCCAAATAAATGATACAGTAAACTATTAACCAATTGTAACAATTAGCACAGAACGATTTCCTGTTGCTCAGCACAAGCCCTAGCATAAGCCTACAGTTCAATACTCCAACACAAGTAAGGCTGCTTTCACATAACGATTTTATCATTTCCGATGCTGTCCGATAAAAATCGGACAGCATCGGACCGATTTTGGACCCCATGCAGCTCTATGGGCATCGGACCGAATCGGATGTGCACTAAATGCCATCCGATTTGGTCCGATCCGATTCTGTCCGATTTTATTATCGGTGCAAAAATCGGAGCTTGCTCCGATTTTTGCACTGAAAATAAAATCTGACAGATTCGGATCGGACCAAATCGGATGCATTTAGTGCACATCCGATTAGGTCCGATCCCTATAACATGGGGCCTTATGGAGAAGGGTCCGAGGAAACATGTGATGTCTCCTCGGACCCCGTTTTACTGTACTGAGCATGCTCAGTACAGTAAAACTGCTCCTAACTAGGAGCACAAGGGTTAAAAAAAAAAAATAAAGGTTATTCTCACCTCCCCCCGAGCCCCCGCCGTCTTCCGCCATCTTCTTGGAGCTCCCGGTGGCTCCCGCAGGCTGCTGGTGTCAGCAGAGGGCTTCCTCTGCCTTATAGGACCTGCGGTGATGTCACAGTCATGTGACCGCGGGTTACCATGGTGAACCCGCGGTCACGTGACTGTGACATCACCGCAGGTCCTATAAGGCAGAGGAAGCCCTCTGCTGACACCGGCAGCCTGCGGGAGCCACCGGGAGCTCCAAGAAGATGGCGGAAGACGGCGGGGGCTCGTGGAGAGGTGAGAATAACATTTTTTTTTTTTTCTTCACCCCGCAGGCAGCGATTTTATGCCGGAATCGGGTGCCTATTTGGCACCCGATTCCAGGCATCGGCTCCCTTGAAATCGTTATGTGAAAGTAGCCTAAGGTGGGATTCCCAACATTCTCTTCAAGCTGCTGACGAAAAAGGGCACAAAGCTTTCTGATAGCTCAGCTATGGTTATTTAAATGAAAGTACGGTAAGCTGTATTGTCAGGCACAGACACATGTACTGCTGTGCCACTCTGTCTGGATAACAATTTAAAGAGGTTGTCTGGGCTTTTTGAATAATTTCTATGTGTATCTAGGCTGAAAAATGTTGACAGTTTGTAATATACATCCTGTCAATATTTTGCATAGTTACCCAGATATCACCAATTTGCAGCAGCTAGGGAATGTCCAGGGGGAGTGTGTGTGTTGGAGCTTTCATGGAAATGTAGAACTAGATGTTACGCCCAGACTCCAACAAACATGCCCCCTCCCCCAGTCTAAAGTATGCATGTGTGGCACCCCAAGGTTTAATATGCCACAGAAACAACACAGGTTCACTCCCCACACAACACTACACTAGGAAGTGGGAGGAGCTTAGGTGGCACCTGCACTAGTGGGAGGAGCTAAGTTGTTTACTACAGAGCAGGAGTGACAGTAGTTTAGTTTAGTCTGGAGCAGGAGCAGAGTCTAGTAGAAGTGGAGGTCCTGAGAGGTCTGAGGAGAGGAGACAGAGGAACAGAGGAACATACCCGGGATAAAGAGTTACCTCAAAAACTTGAGGTGCTTAAGACGGATACCGGATCCGAGGCTGTGCCTGAGACAGACAGGACAGTAAACACCGTCATAGTGAAGGTCCACCATTTTCACAACACCATAGCAAAGCAACACGGAGGGGTCAGTGACACAGAGGACTCAAGTTGCCCAGCATATTGGTACCCGTGAGCAGAGACAGGGCCAGCAGTACAGCTATAAGCGGCAGCAGGGCCACACACAGTGCTTAAGTAGGAAGCCAAGGACCCGGTCAGGGTGGGAGCAACCTGGTACAGACTCCGTGGACAATATTGTGGTTTACCATCTGCAAGTAAACACTTGGAAAGCAACAGAAACCGTGAGTGTGTGTGATCCTTATACTGAAGCCCCACTTGCCCTCATATACTGCGATTACCTCTACTCTCATCATCTCTACTGCTACCCCTACTCTCCTGCAGCATCAATAACTATCCTCACAGACTTTAACTACTACTACCACTGCCCCGGGGAACCCAGTTCTGCCCACAGGAAGTATTCTATCCAAGCTGCTATCCCATCATCCCCAGAGGTTCTGCAGCAGCGGCGGCCCCATTACTGGCCGCATATAGTGGGTGGCGTCACGAGTGACAAATCCCCTGTAAATAACCCCCATTTTATTGTGCGGGCCCAGGACACGGTCCGGACCAGGACCGCCGTGACATCCCCCAGCAGTACACCGGTCCGGCACCGAGTACCCCGTCCCAGTGGGCTCCACAACCTGGCGTCACGAACAGGATCTTCCTGTGCCCGGTACCGGGCATTGTGTGCCGTGATTAGTGACTGTTTTATATCTGTCGCAATTGCTGGGCGCGCGGTAAGCTGAATTGTAACTGCGCCACAGATACTGTAAATTTCAGAATCCGCCATTGCAGAGCGCGCGACGCGCGGGAAGAAAAACCGCTCACTGCTCTGACGTCATCCGGAAGGGAAGAGAATCCCTGGTGCGCAGCGGAACCTTTGTTAGACATCCGGACGGAAGCGGAAGACGGAGGGCGGATATTAACTAAGGGGGCCCAAGATGTTGCAGCCCAATGCACAAGCCGGCGACGGAACAGCCGGTGGAGCTGTAGCGCCGGACCCAGCGATAGTACCCGGCGGTGCAGCGGCGCAAGGAACAGCACCAATAATGCCGTTCCTGATGCCGTATACTCCAGGGGCAATGTGGCTGCCCCAATACTATGGTGAGCCTAATACATTAACTGACTTTATGCAAAAGATAAAAGAGTATTATGTGATGTACCCCCTCACTGAAGCCCAGCGTGTAGGAATGATAATGGGACAATTAACGGGCAATGCACGGCGTGAGGTTGCGTCCTGGCTGGACACGGATAAGGACACTGTAGGGCATCTAGTAGCTAGACTGAAAGCAACTTTTGAATCTGCTGCTGATACCCGGGCTAAGATGAGGTTCTTTGCATACCACCAGAAACCTAAACAGAGTGCCAGAGACTTTGCATTGAACCTGCAGGAAGCACTCAGAGCCCTTAAACTGGCAGAACCTGCTTTAGCCCCGGGAGCTGATAATATGCTATTTGACCAATTTATAGAGGGCCTCCATTCCCCTTCCCACCAAGGACAGTTAAGCATGATACTTCTGCAGAACCCTGACATGACATTTACTGAGCTGAAAGATAGAGCTATCCGTTTGCAGCAGCTGGAAGAGCCACGGGAGCTACCAACTGTCCTGGACATTGCAGCAGCACCTCAGCAGCCGGCAGCGCCAGCGACATCTGCCATGTCAGCAACTGCTGCTGAGACTGGAGAAATGATTTCTAATGCAGCCCTCAATCAAAAGCTAGATGCCCTGACAAACACTGTGATCTCTATGGCCAAGGTCATCAAGGAACTGCGAGAGTCAAAGCCTGCACCCAAAACTAAGTCGGCGACCATCAGAGAGGATGTCCAGTGGACGAGGCCCAGAAGATACCCAGCAGCAAGAGGACGACCCAGCGATCGCTACCAACCAGATGGACAGCCCATTTGCCGTCGTTGCCAGAAACCAGGCCATCTTGCTCGTGAGTGTCCTTTAAACGACGATTCCCTGGGCAGGCGGGCCGCTCCCCAGGAATGAACCCTCAAGGCCCCTCAGCCTGGTATGACAGATTCGTGGGAGGAAAACCGGTGATCCCTATTGTGTTGGATGGCATTCCCTTCAGTGCCTTGCTGGATACCGGGTCCCAGATAACATCCATCCCACATGTTCTTTATAAAAGGTACTGGGCTGATTCAGACATTACTAATGCGCCAGATGACTTTAACTTTGAGGTATGGGCTAGTAATGGACAGGTAATACCAAAGGTTGGATTTAGAGAGATGAATATTCAGGTTGGGAAGGTAGAGTTGCAGAACCAGGGTGTTATAATCATCGATGTTAACCGGTGAGAACGTGAACCCGTGATGCTGATAGGAATGAATGTAATTGAGAAATGTTTTTCCGAAGTGTTAAGTGTTTTGCAGCAAATTGCCGAGACTGCCAGAACTGGACAACAGAGGCTTCTGCACAAAGAGATCAAAGCCCTGATGTTGAAGCAGCAGGTAGAAATCTCCGGAGGTGAGATCGGCAGTGTACAAGTGATCCAATACCCATTGTAATTCCTCCCAAAACTGAAAGGTTGGTCTGGTGTAGAGCCGCAATAGGCATAAAGGGGCAAGACTATCAAGCCCTGGTAGAACCTGTGTACTCAGATAGCAGACCCACCATACTCACTGCTAAAGGAGTAGTTGACGTACACAGGGGAAGAGTGCCATTACGCCTATTAAACTGCGGAGAAGATGAAGTCACATTACCTACGTATGCTACCATGGCTAAGTTGTACACGGTTGATAATAATAACATCACAGCCGCCGAACCCTTGAACCCGTCATGTCAGGCGGATGACAATGGCTCAGAGGAGAAGCTGGAGGATTGGTGCCAAAAGTTGCATGTAGGTACCAGTTCTACACCTCCCCGTCACAAGCATGGAGTATACCGGGTAGTGAAGGAATATGAACAAATATTCAGTAAACACCCGTTAGACTTTGGGCAAATCAAAGGGGTAGAGCACACTATACCCACAGGTGACCATCAGCCTATAAAAGAGAGGTATAGACCCTTACCACCAGCTCACTACCAAACCACCAAAGATATGCTCAGAGAGATGAAATCTGCAGGGGTAATAAGAGACAGTTGTAGCCCCTGGGCAGCACCTCTAGTGTTAGTTAAAAAGAAGGATGGGACCATAAGAATGTGCGTAGATTACCGGCAGATTAATCACATCACACATAAGGACGCATACCCATTACCTAGGATTGAGGAGTCATTAGCTGCACTAAAATCTGCTAACTACTTTTCCACCCTTGATCTGACTAGTGGGTACTGGCAGGTTCCTGTGGCCGAGGCCGACAAGGAGAAGACAGCGTTTACTACGCCAATGGGCCTCTGTGAGTTCAATTGTATGCCGTTCGGACTCTGCAACGCACCCGGGACCTTCCAACGTCTGATGGAGAGCTGCTTAGGACACAAGAACTTTGAAACTGTCCTTCTGTACTTAGATGACGTCATAGTCTATTCCAAGACGTATGAGCAACATCTACAAGACCTGGCAGAAGTGATCGAAGCCCTATCGAAATATGGCATGAAGATCAAGCCATCTAAGTGTCACCTTCTCAAACCAAAGGTACAGTACCTGGGACACGTCGTGAGTTCAGAGGGAGTAGTGATAAAGTCACAGTGATAAGGGATTGGCCAAGACCTACGAACGTGAAAGAAGTGAGGCAATTCTTGGGCCTGGTAGGCTATTATAGAAGATTTATCAGAGGATTCACAAAGCTAGCAGCTCCTCTGCAAGACATTCTAGTAGGACGATCAAAGAAGACTTCATCCTGTAATTTCCTGACACGGTGGGATGAGGAAAGAGAAGATTCCTTCAATAAGCTGAAAAGTGCACTGACGGGAGAAGAGATCCTGGCATACCCTGATTACCATCAACCCTTCATTCTATACACGGATGCCAGCAACGTTGGACTGGGAGCAGTATTATCACAGATGCAAGGAGGCAGAAAGAGTTATTGCCTTTGCAAGTAGGAAGCTCCGGCCTACAGAAAGAAATCCCGAGAACTACAGCTCCTTCAAGTTAGAGCTACTGGCAGTAGTTTAGGCTGTGACTGAACGTTTTAAACATTACTTGGCAGGTGCAGAATTCACCATCTACACGGATAACAACCCGTTGACTCACCTGGATACAGCAAAACTAGGAGCTCTGGAGCAGCGATGGATAGCCCGGCTATCTAATTACAACTTTGTCATCAAATACAGAGCAGGTCGCAAGAACGGGAACGCAGATGCCTTGTCACGGATGCCGCACCTGAAAGACGTGGAAGAGGAACCAGAAGAGTTGGAAGAGATTGAACTACCGGCCTTTCATCGTTCAAAGGTACAAGATTATCAACCCGGCGCCTACCAAAGAAAGCAGGGAGTAAATCTTAACCCGTTAAGACACTACGGATGGGCCGAAGCCCAAGATAATGATCCAGCCGTGAAGGTAGTGAAAGAACTGCTTACGCAACAACGCGCATACCCTGATCAGAATGCCCCAGCTGAAGCTATACAGCTATGGAAAGATAGAGGCAAGTTGTTTCTACATCAAGGAAAGCTCTGCAGAACGTATACCAATCCTAAAACGCATGAACTAGTCTGGCAGATAATCGTGCCCAAGAGAGCCACTCAAATGGTCTTAGAAGCTTATCATGACGGTGCAGGTCATTTTGGATGGAAGAAGTTAGAAGCGATCCTGAGAGAAAGATTTTATTGGGTTGGCATGAGAAAATCCATTGAACTATGGTGCAGAAGATGTGCCGCATGCAACTTTAGAAGGAAAGATCCACAGAAAGCTCCGCTTCAACCAATAGTAACCAAGCAGCCACTCAACCTAGTCGCATTAGACCACGTCAAGGAGTCACCAAGCCGGTTAGGCTATGTCTATGCCTTAACCATCGTGGACCATTACTCACGCTTCTTAGTGGTGGTATCAGTCAAAGATCTGACAGCGAAGACGGCAGCAAAAGCATTCCAGACGCATTTCTGTAGACCACATGGTTACCCAGAACAAGTCCTTGCAGACCAAGGTCCAGCTTTTGAATCAGAACTATTCAAGGAATTCTGCAATATGTACGGTTGTAAGAAGATCCACACAACAACGTATCATCCTCAAACAAATGGTTTATGCGAGAAGATGAATCATATTGTAATTGAACTGTTAAAGACCTTACCAGAGTCAGAAAGAAATCAGTGGCCAGATAAATTACCTGATTTGGTAGACTTATACAACCATGTCATCGTGAGTTCTACAAACTGCACTCCAGCATACCTTATGCGTGCAAGACCCGGAAAATTACCAATTGATCTAGAAATGGGAATCGTAAAACCAGATACAGAAGTAGAAGAAGAATCAAATTGGGATACCCAACGTCAGAAACAGTATCAACAAGTTCAAGAATGTGTAGAGAGAAATCTTCAGCAAGCAAGAGCAAGACAAGAGAAAACTTTTAACAAACATGCTCAAGCAATGCCATTACAAGAAGGTGATCAAGTTCTCAAGAGAAAGAGACGCACTAACAAACTGGATAATCAGTGGGAAACCGTCCCATACACAGTCTTACCATCTAAACTAGACAATGTTAAAACCTGTTTGATAAGCAAAGATGAAGGAAAAACGTCACAAGTCGTATCTCGTGATCAGCTAAAATTGTGTCCTGAAACACTGAAGACACCTGAAGTAACAGAACCCATACAGGTCCAAACTATGAAAGAAAAAGAAGACGTATTCCACACGGTACTAGGAGATATCCCTAAAACATGGCCAAATTACCATGGAGCAATTGTCATACCAATGATTGCATTCCCTTCAATGGTGGAACCAACACCAGAACCCGTGTTACCTGAAGAAGTCCCAAGACCTGAAGAACTGGAAGTAGAACCCGTAGAGGAAGAACAAATTCCTGGTCCTAGTGAACTTGCCAGTCCTACAGTCAGATCTTCATCTAACATAGTACCAAACACTATAAATAGGTACATGCCTACCAGCACCAATAGGCTACATGCAAGTAGTATACCTGTGTTACGCAGATCCGAGCGTAGTACCAGAGGTCAGTTACCAGCTAGGTACAGGGATTAAAAGGTCAAGTTAACTGTAAAATATAAATATGTTTGTGTAAATATAGATTGAACCCGGTAAACAAATGTACATAGTTAATGCAACGTTAAAAAGCCCAATACCTACAGAGACTATCCTGTATGAACTTCTTGCATATTCTTCAAGCTTTTTCCTTTTATTTTATTTTTATAGACCATACTACCATGGACTGGTTGTGGTATAAACTTTCTTATATATTCAGCAGCCCGGAGGCAAAAGACTAAACCCCCCGGAAGGACTGCTTTTTGAATTTTTGGACTGTTTTTGAAGTTTAGTGATTTTTGTGATTTTTACTTTTAAGTCTTTGTGAATATTAATTGTATTAATTGTTTGTTCTTTATTGTTCCATAGTCCCGGAGTACTGTCTTTAACTAAGGGGGAATGTGGCACCCCAAGGTTTAATGTGCCACAGAAACAACACAGGTTCACTCCCCACACAACACTACACTAGGAAGTGGGAGGAGCTTAGGTGGCACCTGCACTAATGGGAGGAGCTAAGTTGTTTACCACAGAGCAGGAATGACAGTTTAGTTTAGTCTGGAGCAGGAGCAGAGTCTAGTAGAAGTGGAGGTCCTGAGAGGTCTGAGGAGAGGAGACAGAGGAACAGCGGAACATACCCGGGATAAAGAGTTACCTCAAAAACTTGACCCCGGGGAGGCGCTTAAGACGGATACCGGATCCGAGGCTGTGCCTGAGACAGACAGGACAGTAAACACCGGCATAGTGAAGGTCCACCATCTTCACAACACCATAGCAAAGCAACATGGAGGGGTCAGTGACACAGAGGACTCAAGTTGCCCAGCATATTGGTACCTGTGAGCAGAGACAGGGCCAGCAGTACAGCTATAAGCGGCAGCAGGGCCACACACAGCGCTTAAGTAGGAAGCCAAGGACCCGGTCAGGGTGGGAGCAACCTGGTACAGACTCCGTGGACAATATTGTGGTTTACCATCTGCAAGTAAAGACTTGGAAAGCAACAGAAACCGTGAGTGTGTGTGATCCTTATACTGAAGCCCCACTTGCCCTCATATACTGCGATTACCTCTACTCTCATCATCTCTACTGCTACCCCTACTCTCCTGCAGCATCAATAACTATCCTCCCAGACTTTAACTACTACTACCACTGCCCCGGGGAACCCAGTTCTGCCCACAGGAACTATTCTATCCAAGCTGCTATCCCATCATCCCCGGAGGTTCTGCAGCAGCGGCGGCCCCATTACTGGCCGCATATAGTGGGTGGCGTCACGAGAGACAAATCTCCTGTAAATAACCCCCATTTTATTGTGCGGGCCCGGGACACGGTCCGGACCAGGACCGCCGTGACATCCCCCAGCAGTACACCGGTCCGGCACCAAGTACCCCGTCCCAGTGGGCTCCACACATGGCCAACCCCATACTGCTTTAGGCCCGCCCCAGCCCCTAATGACACCATCTACCCACATTGTACACAGCGGTCCCCTACTACACTGACATACTGCACCAAAATAGCAGCTGAGAAGTAGATTTGGTACACTGTCGGTGCAGGAGGGGACTGCTGCATGTGTGTGCGCTCACCCTGTGGCCATTGTCAGTGTAGCTGAGGTCCGCAGCCCGGGTCTCTGTGCCCTGGAGATGCCCCTTTCTATAACTCCTGTACCATAGAGTGGGGCATAGAGCCAGGGGCTGTGGTATAGAGAGGACCAGATCCATCGGCTCTGTGCCCCACTCTATGGTGCAGGAGATATAGAGAGGAGCATCTCCATGGCACAGAGGCCTGTCCTGCAGACCTCGTCTCCACTGACAATGGCCACAGGGTTAGCGCACACACATGCAGCGGTCCCCTCCTGCGCTGACAGTGTACAGAATCTCCTTTACAGCTGCAGATTTGGCACAGTATGTCAGTGGACCAGGGGACCTCTGTGTACAATGGGGGTGGGGACATTAGGGCTTGGGGCGGGCCTGTAGGAGCCTTGCTCTAGGGGGTGGTTGGGCATACTGTAGACTGGGGGAGGAGGTGTGTTTGTTGGAGTTTGTTCATAACGTTCAGTTTTTCATTTCCAAGAAAGCTCCAACATCCTTGCTGATTTTGCCATTTGAATCCAGGACCCCAGCACTGCTAAAGTACAATACTAACCACTGAACCACTGTGCTGTCACAATTGAATACACAAAAATTGAATTTTTTTGGTCAATACAATGCCACAAAAAATGAAAGAAGTGAAAACATAATATTATGAAAACATAATATAATGAAAACAACTGCTGGGGCATGGCCTAGATGTGTGGCAGGTAAGCAGCAAGATACAGTTAGATAGAGAAGGCAAATTACTTTTCCATGTCTCTGATTCCTTGGAGATTTCAACACATCCTCCCAAAAAAGAAAAACTTGCAAGAATCCCAGGACGTCCAAGAAGCTGCCACTGCCAGAGCAGGCCTTGCAACGTGATGACTCAACCTGAAGCGCTGCTCTTCCGAGCTGACATGGGAATTCAGAATATACAAGGGAGATATTCAAGAAGGAGACTTTTCTCAAGCTGGTATGTGTGAACCTAGAAACAAATGCAAAGTCTGAATCCTTGTCATCTTCTATAATCTCTGATAAACACTGACTATGTCTATTTTATACATTTGGATCTAGCAGCTTCACAGAATCAATTTGAACCTTTCTTAAATATTTGTCCATGAGATCACTTGACATCTGGTAAGATTTTTAAATATTTGATGCTAGCATAGGACCATCCCGATGGGGTCACCTTGACATGGTGTGATGGTTTTTACAATTTTTTTATGAAAATATTGTTACCAAGTACCCTATTTTTATTTTCATGCACTTCAATTTTTTTAATTACTTATATTAGGGTATCTGCTCATTTTTGTTTCTTTTCTTTGGTTCTGCTGTTTTATGGCATGCACCTATACATAGCACCTATACACTGCACCTATGAACATGCACCTATACACTGCATACATATACTTGAATTCCAGGTCTGTTTTTTGCTTTCATTGCGTTTGAAAATTGCATAAGAGAAACATGTCTGGAACTTAAAACTTCATCACAAATAGATATGAATAAGCAATTCAACGCCGTACAATTCTCCATTGAATACATCGCATATAGGATGAAATGTACTAGGAATGAAATGCTAGCTATTGCAAAAACAAAGAAAAAACTTTTCTAAGAACAAAACACACTCAAATATAAAATGAAGATATTAAGAATAAAGGTAGCCAATTTAGCAGAATAATCTTAAACTGAGTTGGGTTCCTGAAAATATTCAAACTGATGGATTATAGGCATATATTAATTACAGGATTTAATAAATGACAGCGCACAACATTTACCAAGGACAAAGTTTATTTCAAGAGTTAAGCCAACGGATGTCATCTTTCGTATGCATTTCTTCCATCTAACAGACTAACCGACAATTTATTTAAAGAAGAATAATCCCTATCCACTTTACAGACCTTTCAAGAGAGGCCATAATATTATTAAGAAAAGCATATGGAAAAATAACACATATTCCCTCTGCTAAAAAGGGATAATATACACTGTGTTCCAAATTATTATGCAAATGTTCTGTTTTCTGATTTTCATAAATGGTCGGTGCAAATGACAGTCAGTGTAATAAGTCATCACCCATTAGAGTGTACATCAAATTTTATTCAAGAAACCTCCCAATGATAATAGTATAATCAGTATAATCTTCAAAATTAAAAAAAAACTCTAAATGCACTGTTCCAAATTATTATGCACGGTAGAGTGTCTAAACATGTGATATGTTTGAAAGAACTGAAAATGCTTATTTGTTGAATTTGCAGCATTAGGAGGTCAATTTCACTGAAATAAAAAGCTATTTAACTCCAAAACATCCTAACAGGCCAAGTTACATGTTAACATAGGAACCCTTCTTTGATATCACCTTCACAATTCTTGCATCCAATGAACTTGTGAGTTTCTGGAGAGTTTCTGCTTGTATTTCTTTACATGATGTCAGAATTGCCTCCCAGAGCTGCTGTTTTGATGTGAACTGCCTGCCACCCTCATAGATCTTTTGCTTGATTATACTCCTAAGGTTCTCTATAGGGTTGAGGTCAGGGGAAGATGGTGGCCACACCATGAGTTTATCTCCTTTTATGCCCAAAGCAGCCAATGACACTGAGGTATTCTTTGTAGCATGAGATGGTGCATTGACATGCATGAGGATGATTTTGCTCCTAAAGGCACGTGTTTGCTTTTTCTACCATGGAAGTAAGTTCTCAGTTGGAAACTCTATATACAGCAGCGGTCATTTTCACACCTTCAGGAACCTTAAAGGGGCCTACCAGCTGTTTCCTATTGATTCCAGCCCAAAACATGACTCCTCCACCTCCTTGCTGACGTAGCAGCCTTGTTGGGGCATGGTGGCATCCACCAACCATCCACTACTTTATTCATCTGGACCATCTAGGGTTGCTCGGCACTCATCAGTAAACATGACTGTTTAAAAGTTAGTCTTCATGTATATCTGGACCCACTGCAACCGTTTCTGCTTGTGAGCACTGTTTAGGGGTGGCCGAATAGTAGGTTTATGCACCATAGCAAGCCTTTGAAGGATCCTACACCTTGAGGTCCGAGGGACTCCAGAGGCACCAGCAGCTTCAAATATCTGTTTGTTGGCTTGTAAGGCCATTTTAGCAGCTGCTCTCTTAATCTGATGAACTTGCCTGGCAGAAACCTTCCTCATTCTGCCTTTATCTGCACGAACACATCTGTGCTTAGTATCAGCCACAAATCTCTTCACAAAACGATGATCACGCTTAAGTATTCGTGCAATATCTAATATTTTCATCCCTTGTCCAAGGCATTGCACTATTTGTTGCTTTTCGGCAACAGAGACATCCTTTTTCTTTCCCATGTTACTTGAAAACTGTGGCCTGCGTAATATTGTGGAACACCCAGTTTTCCTTTTATTGGGCTCACCTGCCATAATAATTATCACAGATATCTGAGATTGATTTCAATGATCCAAAGAACCCTGAGACACAATACCATCAATGGGTTTCATTGAAAAAAATAAAAATAAACCCTATGACACTTAAAACCTATTTGCATAATAATTTGGAACACAGTGTAGAACAAGAAACCCAAGGGATCACACTAGACATGATCAGTTATCGAGTACATCTCAATATACACATCAAACACAAGAGCTCAGTTTTTATGTACCCCTTAAAATTGCCAGCCAAAGTAAAAGAGATCAAGAAATGGATAAATTGCAAGTGCGGTAGTTTATTATTAACATTCCATTTATAGAAAAATGAACACTGGTCAAACAAATGAGCAAAGTTCATATCAAGAACAATGGTACTTCATGAGGGTAGACACAGACCTACTAACACCATATATGTAGTAGAGATACATGACAATCAGGATGGATAATCTCCCCACAATGATAATTGGTATTCTGTGGCACAAATAATATTACATGATGAGGTAGCAGTTTCTATGGTTAAAACCAATATATAAGTATAGACTATGTAACCTACATATAACTGTCACAAGATAATCCCTAAGGTGCAGAGGGGCCAAAAATCCTATAAAGTCACTCACCCATCTCTTTAAAGTGCAAGTACTGGTGGCAGGGGTGGTTGAGTCTGGCCACAGACCCTGACACGTATTTTGTGATGGCGGTTCGGTGGGTGGTACTCTGCATATAGCGTGGACTTTACTGTACAAGTTAGAGGTAAGCAAAGCAGCATCTATTTAGATAACTATAGGAGTGGGTGGCACTAGAGCAGAAAGCTCCTGTGTAGTGCAGTTTAAACAATAGAGCACCTCGCTTGTAAGGAGCACATAGTGGAAAGATCACTAGTGGTATATTTATAATGGTACTGCATATGTGCATGTAATTTAAGGAGCACATAGTGGAAAGATCACTGGTGGTACTTTCACAATGGTACAGTATAAAAGCCATATGTGCACATAATAAGTTATTCTACAACTAGCGTTATATGTTATTGGCAGAGCACACCCATATAATATTAACATATTTTATGTAATAATTTTAACTCAAATTGCTTGTAATCGGTACCTTAATAAATTGTAATTATATGAAATTAAGAATAAAAATGAATTTTGTATGACAAAGTGGATCAGTTTCATGTGTCATCAGTGTACCTCAGGTGAGGAAACGGATGATTTTGGGGATACCTAGCACGTATTTTGTCAGCTTTTTCCTGGGTGTGTTGTGATTCAGAGGTTCTTCCCCTCAGACACCTTTTCCATTTAATTCCTTTTATATAATTTAATTTCAATTTCATTCCTTTAATAAATATCCTTTGTTTTATTGAAGTCACTCTCTAGTCTCTTGCTGTATCGGGAATTCAGCTGCCACCACTCAACCATTGGCCCAGTGAGTCCACTTTACATCTCCACGCCCTTGGAATGTAACAGTTTGCCCATGCCATAGACTCTGCTGATACCCAATTCTCTGCCCAGAGAGAACTGGCTAGTCTCCATCAGAGCCAGGATCAGCTAGTGACCTTCACGCAAACCCTGGATGCCCACCTGAATAATCTACAGGCTGCCAAGCCCACCAACACAATTCAGCTAGCAGACCTTCTTCACCAGGAACTCAGCCACCAACATGAAATGCAAGCCCACATGTTGGACTACATTTGGAGCTTTAGCCTGCTCCAATCCACTAATGGAGTGGAATGATCACATTGTGTCTAATCTGCAGGAATTTCTGGACACGTTCTGCAAGGTTTTTGCAAAACCTGGCCGTGTCACATCTGCCATAAAGTCTTTCTTCAACTTGCACCAGGGCTCCCTCTCTGTCGGTCAGTATGCCTTCATTTCCGCACCGTGCATTTGGAGCTACAGTTGACCAACAAACCTCTAGTCGAAGCCTTCCTGAGTGGATTATCAAAGATAAATTGGCAGTCAAGTACCTACCCGAGACTCTGGGTGATCTCATGTCCCTCGTCCCTTGCCATTTTGATTGACATGCGTCTCCAGGAGTGCTCCAGAGAGTGCAGTCTCAAGAAGCGATTTCCCCATCCAGGATCTCCTTCACCAAAACCTCAGTTTCCACATTGTCCTTCTCTGGGTCCTGAGGATGAACTCATGAAACTCAGCCATGTCAATGTGTAGAAGAATCAGCAACAGGACAAGCTTGATAGAAATCTTCAGTGATTTGGTTGGATGTTCCTCTTCCAGTGGTACCGAGAGGCCGGAAAACTCTTCCACCTAGGACACATAAGGGGGGACTCCCTAGGTGACGTTGATTCCTCTTACCCGCTAACATTATCTATAAAGTTGATCTTCGGAAAGGTGCGGTTCTCTGAGACAGCCAATCTGGATTCCAGGTCTGGTGGAAACTTCAACAGCAAGTTGTGTCCAGACAGTTCTGGATTCCAATTGTTCCTATAAGAAAGCCCGGATGTATCACCTCCATAGACGGGAGACCCCTGAATGATTCCATTGTTGGTATCACTGAAGAGGTGGAGCTGCAAATCAGTGTTACCGAACCTGTCCTGGATTGACTTTGCGGAGATGTTCTTCGAAAGGGTGAGTCTTGTCACAATCACTGCCTCAAATCAGTATGACCTAGTTCCATCCTGAGGCCTCCTACAGCCTTACCTGGGTTACCTTCCACCTACTGGTCCTTCACAGATGTATTTGACAAGAAGAAGCTGAGACTCTCCCTCCTCACATGTATTACAATTGTCCCATCGATTTAATACCTGGATCTAATCCTCCTTGTGGTAGGATCTACGCTCTTTCTCTCACAGAGACTCAAGACATGTTTGATTACATCAAGGAGAATTTGGCCTGAGAGTTTATCCAGAAGTACTCCTTCTTTGTTAAGAAGAAACATAGGTCTTTTCACCCATGCATAGACTACCGTGACATCTATTTACGGTAAAGAACAAATACCCTCTTCCCTTGATTCCAAAACTCTTTGATCGCCTTTGAGGTTCTAGGATTTTAACCAAGTTGGATCTCCATGGGGCTTACAACCTCGTCAGAATACGATCTGGGGACGAGTGGAAAATCCCCATTACAACGTAAGATGATCACTATGAATATCGGGTGATGCCCTTCAGGTTAAGCAACACACCCGCTATCTTCCAGGAGTTTGTCAATAACATATTCCGTGACCTACATTATATTTGTGTGGTGGTGTATCTGAACGACATCCTGGTGTTTTCCCCCAACTTACCAACACACAGGAGGAATGATCGTCTTATTCTTCAAAAATGAAGTGAGAATCATATCTAAGCTAAGTTTGAGAATTGTCTGTTTGAGCAGAAGTCTTTACTTTTTCTTGGCTATATCACTTCTGATGCAGGTCTCAAAATGGATCCAGAGAAAGTCTTCGCCGTGCTTTAATCACCTGAGGGAATCAAGGCCAATAAGTGCTTCCTGGGATTCGCCAACTACTATCAGCAATTCATCCCCCACTTCTCCTCTCTGGTAAGATCACTCACCGCCCTAAGTTGTAAAGGTTCCAAACCAAAGGATTGGACTCCTGAGGCCGAGTCAGCCTTCGCCTCCCTCAAACAAGCCTTCTAAACTGCTCCAGATCTTCACAGACCAATGATCAATAAGCAGTTTTTCCTGAAGTGGACACTTGTTCATCTGGAGCCAGAGCAGTCCTCACACAAAAGCTGTAAGAAGATGACCTGTGGATTCTTCTCTAAGGCATTCTCACCCTACATATGTAACTACTCAATTGGGGATAGTGAGTTACTGGCAATTAAGTTAGCCCTAAAGAAATGGCAATATCTGCTTGAAGGTGCAGTTCATTCAGTCATCATCAATACTGATCATAAAAATCTAACGTATCTCGAGTCTGCTCGAGGACTCCGCTCTCACCAAGAAGTGAGTCCAACGCTGGGGTCATTCATCTAAGCTTGCCGGCCAAGTCAGTCAAAAGAAGACATTACAGCTGATATGTCAACACTACTGGGCATCCACCTTATGCAAAGATGTTGTGGTCTTTTTTGCAGCCTGTCCCTCCTGTGCTCACAACTAAACACCCAAGAAACTGCCAGCCGGTCGCCTTCTTCCGCTTCCGATTCTGTCTGCTCCCTGTCAGCACATTGCTATGGACTTCATCACGGATCTGCCAGCATCATCCAATTGTACAGTAATACGGG